>JAZGTN010000117.1:1850000-1862500 GCA_037783415.1 Leptasterias polaris
CGGAGTCGGAGGCATTCGGAGGAGAGGGCTTATGGGGGCCTGAGAGCCGCTGGGCCACCCCTGCCTGGGTGCGGAGAGGACACTACGAGAAGTACGCAGAGTACGGAGTCGGAGGCATTCGGAGGAGAGGGCTTATAGGGGCCTGAGAGCCGCTGGGCCACCCCCTGCCTGGGTGCGTAGAGGACACTCCGAGAAGTACGCAGAGTACGGAGTCGGAGGCATTCGGCGGAGAGGGCTTATGGGGGCCTGAGAGCCGCTGGGCCACCCCTGCCTGGGTGCGGAGAGGACACTACGAGAAGTACGCAGAGTACGGAGTCGGAGGCATTCGGAGGAGAGGGCTTATGGGGGCCTGAGAGCCGCTGGGCCACCCCCTGCCTGGGTGCCGAGAGGACACTACGAGAAGTACGCAGAGTACGGAGTCTGAGGCATTCGGAGGAGAGGGCTTATGGGGGCCTGAGAGCCGCTGGGCCACCCCTGCCTGGGTGCGTAGAGGACACTACGAGAAGTACGCAGAGTACGGAGTCTGAGGCATTCGGAGGAGAGGGCTTATGGGGGCCTGAGAGCCGCTGGGCCACCCCCTGCCTGGGTGCGTAGAGGACACTCCGAGAAGTACGCAGAGTACGGAGTCTGAGGCATTCGGCGGAGAGGGCTTATGGGGGCCTGAGAGCCGCTGGGCCACCCCTGCCTGGGTGCCGAGAGGACACTACGAGAAGTACGCAGAGTACGGAGTCTGAGGCATTCGGAGGAGAGGGCTTATGGGGGCCTGAGAGCCGCTGGGCCACCCCTGCCTGGGTGCGGAGAGGACACTACGAGAAGTACGCAGAGTACGGAGTCGGAGGCATTCGGAGGAGAGGGCTTATAGGGGCCTGAGAGCCGCTGGGCCACCCCCTGCCTGGGTGCGTAGAGGACACTCCGAGAAGTACGCAGAGTACGGAGTCTGAGGCATTCGGAGGAGAGGGCTTATGGGGGCCTGAGAGCCGCTGGGCCACCCCTGCCTGGGTGCCGAGAGGACACTTCGAGAAGTACGCAGAGTACGGAGTCTGAGGCATTCGGAGGAGAGGGCTGATGGGGGCCTGAGAGCCGCTGGGCCACCCCTTCCTGGGTGCGGAGAGGACACTCCGAGAAGTACGCAGAGTACGGAGTCTGAGGCATTCGGAGGAGAGGGCTTATGGGGGCCTGAGAGCCGCTGGGCCACCCCTGCCTGGGTGCCGAGAGGACACTACGAGAAGTACGCAGAGTACGGAGTCTGAGGCATTCGGAGGAGAGGGCTTATGGGGGCCTGAGAGCCGCTGGGCCACCCCCTGCCTGGGTGCGTAGAGGACACTCCGAGAAGTACGCAGAGTACGGAGTCTGAGGCATTCGGAGGAGAGGGCTTATGGGGGCCTGAGAGCCGCTGGGCCACCCCTGCCTGGGTGCGGAGAGGACACTACGAGAAGTACGCAGAGTACGGAGTCTGAGGCATTCGGAGGAGAGGGCTTATGGGGGCCTGAGAGCCGCTGGGCCACCCCTGCCTGGGTGCCGAGAGGACACTTCGAGAAGTACGCAGAGTACGGAGTCTGAGGCATTCGGAGGAGAGGGCTGATGGGGGCCTGAGAGCCGCTGGGCCACCCCTGCCTGGGTGCCGAGAGGACACTCCGAGAAGTACGCAGAGTACGGAGTCGGAGGCATTCGGAGGAGAGGGCTTATGGGGGCCTGAGGCGCTCCCACACCCACGAGGCGGCAGTGCAGACAGGGCCCCGGTAAAGCAGAGACCGAGAGAGCATGAGCAGCAGGGAAGCGCGGGCAAACGGCGGGAGTAACCATGACTCTCTTAAGGTAGGGACCGAGAGAGCATGAGCAGCAGGGAAGCGCGGGCAAACGGCGGGAGTAACCATGACTCTCTTAAGGTAGGGACCGAGAGAGCATGAGCAGCAGGGAAGCGCGGGCAAACGGCGGGAGTAACCATGACTCTGTTAAGGTAGGGACCGAGAGAGCATGAGCAGCAGGGAAGCGCGGGCAAACGGCGGGAGTAACCATGACTCTCTTAAGGTAGGGACCGAGAGAGCATGAGCAGCAGGGAAGCGCGGGCAAACGGCGGGAGTAACCATGACTCTGTTAAGGTAGGGACCGAGAGAGCATGAGCAGCAGGGAAGCGCGGGCAAACGGCGGGAGTAACCATGACTCTCTTAAGGTAGGGACCGAGAGAGCATGAGCAGCAGGGAAGCGCGGGCAAACGGCGGGAGTAACCATGACTCTCTTAAGGTAGGGACCGAGAGAGCATGAGCAGCAGGGAAGCGCGGGCAAACGGCGGGAGTAACCATGACTCTGTTAAGGTAGGGACCGAGAGAGCATGAGCAGCAGGGAAGCGCGGGCAAACGGCGGGAGTAACCATGACTCTCTTAAGGTAGGGACCGAGAGAGCATGAGCAGCAGGGAAGCGCGGGCAAACGGCGGGAGTAACCATGACTCTCTTAAGGTAGGGACCGAGAGAGCATGAGCAGCAGGGAAGCGCGGGCAAACGGCGGGAGTAACCATGACTCTCTTAAGGTAGGGACCGAGAGAGCATGAGCAGCAGGGAAGCGCGGGCAAACGGCGGGAGTAACCATGACTCTGTTAAGGTAGGGACCGAGAGAGCATGAGCAGCAGGGAAGCGCGGGCAAACGGCGGGAGTAACCATGACTCTCTTAAGGTAGGGACCGAGAGAGCATGAGCAGCAGGGAAGCGCGGGCAAACGGCGGGAGTAACCATGACTCTCTTAAGGTAGGGACCGAGAGAGCATGAGCAGCAGGGAAGCGCGGGCAAACGGCGGGAGTAACCATGACTCTCTTAAGGTAGGGACCGAGAGAGCATGAGCAGCAGGGAAGCGCGGGCAAACGGCGGGAGTAACCATGACTCTGTTAAGGTAGGGACCGAGAGAGCATGAGCAGCAGGGAAGCGCGGGCAAACGGCGGGAGTAACCATGACTCTCTTAAGGTAGAGACCGAGCGAGCAAGAGGAGCGAGGGTCCGCCCGGGTCAAGAGCCTGTTGGGCTACCCCTTGTCTGGGTGCAAAGACAGCAAAGTACGGAGGTTTCATGCGTTCGGAGGCGCTAGTGATGGGTCGCGGCCCAACTCCTGCCGGCACCCCTTGGCCGGTCAGGTTGGCCCCGGTAGACAGTTTATGGACAGCTGGCATACCGGGCCAGGGTCCTCCGTGGTCGCGGGCCCCGGGGGTTGCCCGGCCTGGGTGCCCCTAGAGCCCAAAGAGCCGTGGAGCGCAGAGTACGGAGGTTTTTTTGATGCGTTCCGAAGCGCCTGGCGATGGGTCGCGGCGCAACTCCTGCCGGCACCCATTGGCCGGTCAGGTTGGCCCCGGTAGACAGTTTATGGACAGCTGGCATACCGGGCCAGGGTCCTCCGTGGTCGCGGGCCCCGGGGGTTGCCCGGCCTGGGTGCCCCTAGAGCCCAAAGAGCCGTGGAGCGCAGAGTACGGAGGTTTTTTTGATGCGTTCCGAAGCGCCTGGCGATGGGTCGCGGCGCAACTCCTGCCGGCACCCCTTGGCCGGTCAGGTTGGCCCCGGTAGACAGTTTAGGGACAGCTGGCATACCGGGCCAGGGTCCGCCGTGGTCGCGGACCCCGGGGGTTGCCCGGCCTGGGTGCCCCTAGAGCCCAAAGAGCCGTGGAGCGCAGAGTACGGAGGTTTTTTTGATGCGTTCCGAAGCGCCTGGCGATGGGTCGCGGCGCAACTCCTGCCGGCACCCCTTGGCCGGTCAGGTTGGTCCCGGTAGACAGTTTAGGGACAGCTGGCATACCGGGCCAGGGTCCGCCGTGGTCGCGGGCCCCGGGGGTTGCCCGGCCTGGGTGCAGCTGGGGCCCAAAGAGCCGTGGAGCGCAGAGTACGGAGGTTTTTTGGATGCGTTCCGAAGCGCCTGGTGATGGGTCGCGGCGCAACTCCTGCCGGCACCCCTTGGCCGGTCAGGTTGGTCCCGGTAGACAGTTTAGGGACAGCTGGCATACCGGGCCAGGGTCCGCTTTGGTCGCGGGCCCCGGGGGTTGCCCTGCCTGGGTGCCGCTAGAGCCCAAAGAGCAGATACACTAGTGCCAAAAAGGGGTAGAGAGTCCCGCGGGGAAAGGACGAGCTGCGGCCCCCGCCGACCGTCGGTGCGTGATGGCCACACTGCGTAGACTCCAGAAATGCAAAAAAAATAATTGGGGGAAAACAAAAAAAAATTTGGGACTTGTGAATTTTTCGGCAAAAATATTCCTCGGAAAAAATATTTACCGGGAGGAGAAAAAAATTCCCCGTGTGAGACGGCCAAAATGTGGCTGTGCACGCTCCCGGAGTGAAAAACGAGAAGTAAGCAAAGTACGAAGTCGGAGGCATTCGAGGGAGAAGGCTGATGGGGACCGGAGGCGCTGCGACAACAGCCCGGTAAAGCAAAGACCGGGCGTGCCAGGGCGGCGAGGGTCCGCCCGGGTCCAGAGCCTCTGGGCTACCCCATGTCCTGGTGCAGAGAGAGGGAGCCTTCCCCGAAGACCGCAAAGTACGGAGTCGTAGGCATTCGGAGGAGAAGGCTGATGGGGCCCAGAGGCGCTGCGGCTCCCACGAAGCGGCTGTGCACACAAGGCCCCGGTAAAGCATAGAGCGAGCGTGCAAGAGCAGCTAGGTTCCGCCTGGGTCAAGAGCCTCTGGGCTACCCCTTGTCTGCAAAGACAGCAAAGGCAGCAAAGTACGGAGGTTCTTTGATGGGTCCCGAAGCGCTTGGCGATGGGTCGCGGCGCAACTCCTGCCGGCACCCCTTGGCCGGTCAGGTAGGCCCCGGTAGACAGTTTAGGGACAGCTGGCATACCGGGCCAGGGTCCTCCGTGGTCGCGGGCCCCGGGGGTTGCCCGGCCTGGGTGCAGCTGGGGCCCAAAGAGCCGTGGAGCGCAGAGTACGGAGTTTCTTTAGGCGTTCTGAGCCGCAGTTGATGGGTCGCGGCGCAAGTCCTGCCGGCACCCCTTGGCCGGTCAGGTTGGCCCCGGTAGACAGTTTAGGGACAGCTGGCATACCGGGCCAGGGTCCTCCGTGGTCGCGGGCCCCGGGGGTTGCCCGGCCTGGGTGCCCCTAGAGCCCAAAGAGCCGTGGAGCGCAGAGTACGGAGTTTCTTTTAGCGTTCTGAGGCGCAAGTGATGGGTCGCGGCGCAACTCCTGCCGGCACCCCTTGGCCGGTCAGGTTCGCCCCGGTAGACAGTTTAGGGACAGCTGGCATACCGGGCCAGGGTCCTCCGTGGTCGCGGGCCCCGGGGGTTGCCCGGCCTGGGTGCAGCTGGGGCCCAAAGAGCCGTGGAGCGCAGAGTACGGAGTTTCTTTAGGCGTTCTGAGGCGCAATTGATGGGTCGCGGCGCAAGTCCTGCCGGCACCCCTTGCCCGGTCAGGTAGGCCCCGGTAGACAGTTTAGGGACAGCTGGCATACCGGGCCAGGGTCCGCTTTGGTCGCGGGCCCCGGGGGTTGCCCGGCCTGGGTGCAGCTGGGGCCCAAAGAGCCGTGGAGCGCAGAGTACGGAGTTTCTTTAGGCGTTCTGAGCCGCAATTGATGGGTCGCGGCGCAAGTCCTGCCGGCACCCCTTGGCCGGTCAGGTTGGCCCCGGTAGACAGTTTAGGGACAGCTGGCATACCGGGCCAGGGTCCGCTTTGGTCGCGGGCCCCGGGGGTTGCCCGGCCTGGGTGCCGCTGGGGCCCAAAGAGCCGTGGAGCGCAGAGTACGGAGGTTTTTTGGATGCGTTCCGAAGCGCCTGGTGATGGGTCGCGGCGCAACTCCTGCCGGCACCCCTTGGCCGGTCAGGTTGGCCCCGGTAGACAGTTTAGGGACAGCTGGCATACCGGGCCAGGGTCCGCCGTGGTCGCGGGCCCCGGGGGTTGCCCGGCCTGGGTGCAGCTGGGGCCCAAAGAGCAGATACACGAGTGCCAACAAAGGGTAGAGAGTCCCGCGGGGAAGGGACGAGCTGCGGCCCCCGCCGACCGTCGGTTCGTGATGGCCACACTACGTAGACTCCAGAAATGGCCCAAAAAAAAATTGGGGAAAAAAAAAAAAAATGGGGAAAAAAAAAATTATTGGGTAAAAAAAATAATTATTTGAAAAAAATTTGGGACTTTGAAAAATTTCCGGGAAAAATATTCCTCGGAAAAAATATTTACCGGGTGGGAAAAAAAATTCCCCGTGTGGGACGGTCAAAAATTGGCTGTGCGCGCTCCCGGAGAAATTCCTCGGACTTTGGCCAAAAGTTGGCAGATTCTCCGAGGTTCGGTAGTCGCCTCGTGTTCAGAGGCACCAAGTCCTCAAGAGATACGGTCGGTTTTTAGCGGCGCCCGCTGCGTTCCGAGAAAGGGTCCTCTTCAGAGCAAAACGGCTCGTGGGTGCTGGCACCCACGAGGGTGTTGGTGACGCAACCCAGAGACCTCTTTTGGGCCCGGACTCCGAGAAAAGTGCATGGGCGACTGGTCGCTCCCAACCCTAGGGATGTTGTGCCTACTATAGGGGGTAGGGTCCTCTCGAAGGGCTCGAAAAAATTTCTAAGTCAGCCAAAAAAAAAAAATCCTACTCCTCGACGTCAGCGGCCCGGGATGCCTCCCTGGCCGTGGAAAACGTCTCCCAACCCGGTTTCTGAGGGCCGGGCGGAACCTCCTGGGGTCTCTGGTGACCTTCCTACGGCCCTTGCGACCGAGTTACCGGCTCCGCGGGTGAATCGCACCGCATCCACCGGTGGACGCCCTCCGTTCCACGGTGACTCCCGGAGACTACGGGAAGTCCCACTCCGAGGAAGGGAAAACCAGCGGGCACGGAGGCGATCTCCCCGTGGCCCACGGCGCATTTCCTCCCAGACCCGCTTCGGCGGCGTTGATCCTCGGTCTTTCTGGGCCTTTCTCGGAGAAAATAACCACCGGGAGGAGGGAAAACCACGCCTAGGCAGACGGCTGAAAATCGCCTGCACGCGCTCCCGGAGAAAATCAGAAAATTCCTCGGACTTTGGACCAAATCTGGCCCAGAAAACGGACAAATAAGCAAGTTCTCCGAACTTCGGAAAAATGGCTCTAGTTCAGAGGCAAAAAGTCCTCAAGAGATACGGTAGGCTGTCGGCGACGCCCGCTGCGTTCCGAGAACGCCTCCTCTTCGGAGCAGAGGCATTCGTGGGTCTCCAGACCCACGAGGGCCTTCGTGACCCAGCTCAAAGACCTTATTTTGGCCCATAGTCCGGCGGAAGTGTAGGGGTAAAGGGTCGCCCCCAACCCTAGGGATGTTGGGGCTACTATAGGGGGTAGGGTCCTCTCGGCTCGGCTGAAACATAAAAAAAAGTGAAAACCCCCATAGGAATGCACACGAATCGGGTTTCTCGGCTCCGCTGAAACATAAAAAAAACCGAAAACCCCATAGTAACCTACACGAATCGGGTTTCCACGGCAGGCGAGCCAGGAGCCGGCGGTCTCACGGAGCGCAAAACCTACCCCAGGGGCGGCGATCGAGGGAACGAGAGCTGGGTTATATACCTACGGGGGCGGCCCGGGCCTTCGGTTCACCGGGTCCGGAGACGCTACCCACGGCAGTGCTGCCAGCCGCGCACGCTGCTCGATAAAGGGAACGAGAGCTGGGTTATATACCTACGGGGGCGGCCCGGGCCTTCGGTTCACCGGGTCCGGGGACGCTACCCACGGCAGTGCTGCCAGCCGCGCACGCTGCTCGATAAAAGGGAACGAGAGCTGGGTTATATACCTACGGGGGCGGCCCGGGCCTTCGGTTCACCGGGTCCGGAGACGCTACCCACGGCAGTGCTGCCAGCCGCGCACGCTGCTCGATAAAAGGGAACGAGAGCTGGGTTATATACCTACGGGGGCGGCCCGGGCCTTCGGTTCACCGGGTCCGGAGACGCTACCCACGGCAGTGCTGCCAGCCGCGCACGCTGCTCGATAAAGGGAACGAGAGCTGGGTTATATACCTACGGGGGCGGCCCGGGCCTTCGGTTCACCGGGTCCGGGGACGCTACCCACGGCAGTGCTGCCAGCCGCGCACGCTGCTCGATAAAAGGGAACGAGAGCTGGGTTATATACCTACGGGGGCGGCCCGGGCCTTCGGTTCACCGGGTCCGGAGACGCTACCCACGGCAGTGCTGCCAGCCGCGCACGCTGCTCGATAAAAGGGAACGAGAGCTGGGTTTCCCACGACGGCAGCTGCGGCTGCAGCAGCACGCCTCTCTTCCCGTCCGTGGCAGTAGGAAGCGGGCCTGGCTCTGCCGGGTTGCACGGACGGGTAAACGCTTCCGACGCGTACCCCTGACCGGTGGTCAGTCGGCCCGGGAGGGCCCGAGCAACCCTCGCGGCTGGCACCCACCGGGTCGATCGGAGCGCTCGCTCCGGAGAGGGGCAGAGTTGGATGCCCCTTCTCCCCGTCCGTGGCAGTAGGAAGCGGGCCTGGCTACGCTGGGTCGCACTGACGGGTAAACGCTTCCGAGGCCACGTCCAAAGCTCCGTGCCGAATTCGGTGACCTCCCCACCACCCCTAGTGGGGGCCCGGAATGCACGACCGGACTGGTCCGTCGCAGTGCGCGGGGTGTGGGACCGTGCTGCCTCTTCCCACGGCGGAAGCTGCAGTGCCGTCTCGCCCCCGGGGCGGATCCCGGACCCAACGGCAATCAGTGAAGCCCGCATGGGCGCGAGAGCGTGAGTGTACCGGGACCTTGCAGGGGCCCCGGCCTCGCTCGGCTCTGCGCCAGCGGGACCCCCCTCTTGGCGTCCTCCGGGACGGGTCGAAGCGTTTGTTGAGCCATTGCCCAACCCCGGGCAACCAGACGGGCCGGGCGAGCTTCCACGGCTCACCCACCCCGGGCGAATGATGGGGGACGGAGGCGGACGACACACGCCCCGGTAGATTTGTTCTTTTTTTCCCCCCGGCGATTCGAATGAGAGAAGGAGATGGCGAGAGTGGCTGCCGAGGGCGACGGGACCGGACCGCTGGCGCGACCACCGCAGAGCCGTGCCTTGCTGATTGTCCGCTCCCGGGACCCGAAGCGTTCAGAATTGGAAACGGATCGCCGGTTCGACCACCGAGTCGAGCCGGGGCAGAATCCGCTCGGTCCGAGCCTCGCGCCCCAGGGCGCGGGGCCGGCCGCAGCACGAGGTGCTACCTGGTTGATCCTGCCAGTAGTCATATGCTTGTCTCAAAGATTAAGCCATGCATGTCCAAGTACAAGCTTTCACAAGCGAAACTGCGGATGGCTCATTAAATCAGTTATGGTTCCTTGGAGCGCATCCCCTTACATGGATAACTGTGGTAATTCTAGAGCTAATACATGCAATCAAGCGCCGACCTTACGGGAGGCGTGCTCTTATTAGGAACAAGACCAACCCGGGTCCGCCCGGCTCCGTTGGTGAACTCTGGATAACCTGGCCGATCGCACGGTCTCTGCACCGGCGACGGATCCTTCGAATGTCTGCCCTATCAACTTTCGATGGTACGTTATGCGCCTACCATGGTCGTAACGGGTAACGGAGAATCAGGGTTCGATTCCGGAGAGGGAGCTTGAGAAACGGCTACCACATCCAAGGAAGGCAGCAGGCGCGCAAATTACCCACTCCCGACACGGGGAGGTAGTGACGAAAAATAGCAATACAGGACTCTTTCGAGGCCCTGTAATTGGAATGAGTACACTTTAAATCCTTTAACGAGGATCTATTGGAGGGCAAGTCTGGTGCCAGCAGCCGCGGTAATTCCAGCTCCAATAGCGTATATTAAAATTGCTGCAGTTAAAAAGCTCGTAGTTGGATCTTGGGCGCAGGCTGGCGGTCCGCCGCAAGGCGCGCCACTGCCCGCCTGGCCTTCCTCTCGGTCTCCGCCCGGTTCTCTTGACTGAGTGCCGGGCGCGGCCGAAACGTTTACTTTGAAAAAATTGGAGTGTTCAAAGCAGGCCGTGAGCCTGGACAGCAGAGCATGGAATAATGGAATAGGACCTCGGTTCTATTGCGTTGGTTCTCGGAACTCGAGGTAATGATTAAGAGGGACTGACGGGGGCATTCGTATTGCGGTGTGAGAGGTGAAATTCTTGGATCGCCGCAAGACGACCGACTGCGAAAGCATTTGCCAAGAATGTTTTCATTAATCAAGAACGAAAGTTAGAGGTTCGAAGGCGATCAGATACCGCCCTAGTTCTAACCATAAACGATGCCGACTGGCGATCCGCCGGCGTTACTCCAATGACGCGGCGGGCAGTCTGCGGGAAACCAAAGTCTTTGGGTTCCGGGGGAAGTATGGTTGCAAAGCTGAAACTTAAAGGAATTGACGGAAGGGCACCACCAGGAGTGGAGCCTGCGGCTTAATTTGACTCAACACGGGGAAACTCACCCGGCCCGGACACAGTGAGGATTGACAGATTGAGAGCTCTTTCTTGATTCTGTGGGTGGTGGTGCATGGCCGTTCTTAGTTGGTGGAGCGATTTGTCTGGTTAATTCCGATAACGAACGAGACTCTGGCTTGCTAAATAGTCGCGCCGGCCGCCGAGCCGGGCGCTGACTTCTTAGAGGGACAAGTGGCGTTCAGCCACGCGAGATTGAGCAATAACAGGTCTGTGATGCCCTTAGATGTTCGGGGCCGCACGCGCGCTACACTGAAGGGATCAGCGGGTGATCGTCCTTGTCTGGAAGGCCTGGGCAATCCGCTGAACCCCCTTCGTGCTTGGGATAGGGAGTTGCAATTGTCTCCCTTAAACGAGGAATTCCCAGTAAGCGCGAGTCATCAGCTCGCGTTGATTACGTCCCTGCCCTTTGTACACACCGCCCGTCGCTACTACCGATTGAATGGTTTAGTGAGATCCTCGGACGGGCCGCGGCGGGGCGCCTCTGGCGCCTCGCTCGTGCGCCCGGAAGACGATCGAACTTGATCATTTAGAGGAAGTAAAAGTCGTAACAAGGTTTCCGTAGGTGAACCTGCGGAAGGATCATTAACGAAGAGAATATGAAGGACCCGCGCGGTCCACGGCCCAGGGACCCCGCCACAGACAGGCCGCCTTATGCAAATGCCACGCCGATCGGGTCCACCGATCGGGTGGAAGGTGCGGTCCGGCGGGGCCCCTCCAGTGACGTCTCCGGATGTGTTCGCGAGAGTGGCCCAACGCCGGCGGTTTCGGGGACCGGTTCTTGCAACGCTGCTGCCACTCCCTCCAGAGCCCTGTCCGCGGCGGGGTTCTGGGGGTGGAGAACCGGCGTTGCTCCCGGTCTCCGATCTACGCCGGGACCCCGGGACGCCGGGGCCAGGCCTTGAATGCGACCCCACGGGCGGGGGTGGGAGAGGAGTAGAACGCGGCGAGTCCGAGGCCTGCCGCACCTCTACCCCCCGCTCGGGACGCGGCTCTCGCCGTGGGCGGGGCGGAGCGATCGAGTTATCTCGCACGCCCCGCAAGATCCTTTGACCCAAATCCACCGCGCCCGAGACCACGGGGCGCGGCGGAGCCCATCATTGGTGATCGAACAAGACAGCATACCGAGAGGAGAAATCCTAAGAGTTTTAAACAATTCTTGGCGGTGGATCACTCGGCTCGTGCGCCGATGAAGAACGCAGCCAGCTGCGTGAATCAGTGTGAATTGCAGAACGCAGTGATCATCGGCCTTTCGAACGCACATGGCGGCCCGGGCCCCCCGCGGCCCGGGCCTCGTCCGCCTGAGGGTCGTGAGCACAGACAGAAATCACCGTGCCGGAGTCCGCGGACACACTCGCGGCGCCCGGGTTGAACCGCGGTGCGAGAGCGACGGCCGGCAGCCGCACGGAGGAGTAACTGGTCGTTCTCCCTGCGAGGATTAATGGCTGCAGGCGTCAGCAAGGGTAGATCCTTTGTGGAAACCAAACGAACAGAGTTGGCGAGACTCTCCCGAAGGGGCACAGAAACCCCCTCTCCAAACACAGCCCGCCGTGAAGTGTGGGCGGCAGCACCGGCCCGGCGCGGACCGCGGTGTCCGTTGCTCGGGGTCTCGGGGCGACCGTCGGAGTGTAAACGAGGTAACCACCCCCTCGCAGGGAGGAATCCGCCGTGGCGTGGTCGGTTCCCGGTTTGCCCTGTCACGGGGCTTGCCGGAGCAACTCCACCCACGACCGCCGGTTGTCCTCCGCAAAGAGTGTCGAAGGGGAGGGTCCGACGGGCGACCGCAGACCCCGGCCGCGATCCGTGGCCGCCGGCTCCGCCCCCGGGAGACCGGAGAGGGAGAGAGACCGAAAAGGGAGAGCAGAGAAGAAAGAGGGGCCCGCGCTGACGGGTCCGTTCGGGCGGGGAGGCGTGCAGAGAAAACCGTTCTTGGCCTCCCCTAGCAGGCCGCGGGACAAGCTCCCCACCCACCAGTCACGAACCGATAATCGACCTCAGGTCGGGCGAGAGGACCCGCTGGATTTAAGCATATCACTAAGCGGAGGAAAAGAAACTAACAAGGATTCCCCTAGTAGCGGCGAGCGAAGCGGGAAGAGCCCAGCGCCGAATCCCCGGGCCCCGCCGAGGGCCCGAGGGAACTGTGGCGTAAGGAAGTCCGGCCC
>JAZGTN010000117.1:1867500-1880000 GCA_037783415.1 Leptasterias polaris
AGACCGAGAGAGCATGAGCAGCAGAGTACGGAGTCTGAGGCATTCGGAGGAGAGGGCTTATGGGGGCCTGAGAGCCGCTGGGCCACCCCTGCCTGGGTGCGTAGAGGACACTCCGAGAAGTACGCAGAGTACGGAGTCGGAGGCATTCGGCGGAGAGGGCTTATGGGGGCCTGAGAGCCGCTGGGCCACCCCTGCCTGGGTGCCGAGAGGACACTACGAGAAGTACGCAGAGTACGGAGTCGGAGGCATTCGGAGGAGAGGGCTTATGGGGGCCTGAGAGCCGCTGGGCCACCCCTGCCTGGGTGCGGAGAGGACACTACGAGAAGTACGCAGAGTACGGAGTCGGAGGCATTCGGAGGAGAGGGCTTATAGGGGCCTGAGAGCCGCTGGGCCACCCCTGCCTGGGTGCGTAGAGGACACTACGAGAAGTACGCAGAGTACGGAGTCGGAGGCATTCGGCGGAGAGGGCTTATGGGGGCCTGAGAGCCGCTGGGCCACCCCTGCCTGGGTGCGGAGAGGACACTACGAGAAGTACGCAGAGTACGGAGTCTGAGGCATTCGGAGGAGAGGGCTTATGGGGGCCTGAGAGCCGCTGGGCCACCCCTGCCTGGGTGCGGAGAGGACACTACGAGAAGTACGCAGAGTACGGAGTCTGAGGCATTCGGAGGAGAGGGCTTATGGGGGCCTGAGAGCCGCTGGGCCACCCCTGCCTGGGTGCGGAGAGGACACTACGAGAAGTACGCAGAGTACGGAGTCTGAGGCATTCGGAGGAGAGGGCTTATGGGGGCCTGAGAGCCGCTGGGCCACCCCTGCCTGGGTGCGGAGAGGACACTACGAGAAGTACGCAGAGTACGGAGTCGGAGGCATTCGGAGGAGAGGGCTTATGGGGGCCTGAGAGCCGCTGGGCCACCCCCTGCCTGGGTGCCGAGAGGACACTACGAGAAGTACGCAGAGTACGGAGTCTGAGGCATTCGGAGGAGAGGGCTTATGGGGGCCTGAGAGCCGCTGGGCCACCCCTGCCTGGGTGCGGAGAGGACACTACGAGAAGTACGCAGAGTACGGAGTCGGAGGCATTCGGAGGAGAGGGCTTATGGGGGCCTGAGAGCCGCTGGGCCACCCCTGCCTGGGTGCGGAGAGGACACTACGAGAAGTACGCAGAGTACGGAGTCGGAGGCATTCGGAGGAGAGGGCTTATAGGGGCCTGAGAGCCGCTGGGCCACCCCCTGCCTGGGTGCGTAGAGGACACTCCGAGAAGTACGCAGAGTACGGAGTCGGAGGCATTCGGCGGAGAGGGCTTATGGGGGCCTGAGAGCCGCTGGGCCACCCCTGCCTGGGTGCGGAGAGGACACTACGAGAAGTACGCAGAGTACGGAGTCGGAGGCATTCGGAGGAGAGGGCTTATGGGGGCCTGAGAGCCGCTGGGCCACCCCCTGCCTGGGTGCCGAGAGGACACTACGAGAAGTACGCAGAGTACGGAGTCTGAGGCATTCGGAGGAGAGGGCTTATGGGGGCCTGAGAGCCGCTGGGCCACCCCTGCCTGGGTGCGTAGAGGACACTACGAGAAGTACGCAGAGTACGGAGTCTGAGGCATTCGGAGGAGAGGGCTTATGGGGGCCTGAGAGCCGCTGGGCCACCCCCTGCCTGGGTGCGTAGAGGACACTCCGAGAAGTACGCAGAGTACGGAGTCTGAGGCATTCGGCGGAGAGGGCTTATGGGGGCCTGAGAGCCGCTGGGCCACCCCTGCCTGGGTGCCGAGAGGACACTACGAGAAGTACGCAGAGTACGGAGTCTGAGGCATTCGGAGGAGAGGGCTTATGGGGGCCTGAGAGCCGCTGGGCCACCCCTGCCTGGGTGCGGAGAGGACACTACGAGAAGTACGCAGAGTACGGAGTCGGAGGCATTCGGAGGAGAGGGCTTATAGGGGCCTGAGAGCCGCTGGGCCACCCCCTGCCTGGGTGCGTAGAGGACACTCCGAGAAGTACGCAGAGTACGGAGTCTGAGGCATTCGGAGGAGAGGGCTTATGGGGGCCTGAGAGCCGCTGGGCCACCCCTGCCTGGGTGCCGAGAGGACACTTCGAGAAGTACGCAGAGTACGGAGTCTGAGGCATTCGGAGGAGAGGGCTGATGGGGGCCTGAGAGCCGCTGGGCCACCCCTTCCTGGGTGCGGAGAGGACACTCCGAGAAGTACGCAGAGTACGGAGTCTGAGGCATTCGGAGGAGAGGGCTTATGGGGGCCTGAGAGCCGCTGGGCCACCCCTGCCTGGGTGCCGAGAGGACACTACGAGAAGTACGCAGAGTACGGAGTCTGAGGCATTCGGAGGAGAGGGCTTATGGGGGCCTGAGAGCCGCTGGGCCACCCCCTGCCTGGGTGCGTAGAGGACACTCCGAGAAGTACGCAGAGTACGGAGTCTGAGGCATTCGGAGGAGAGGGCTTATGGGGGCCTGAGAGCCGCTGGGCCACCCCTGCCTGGGTGCGGAGAGGACACTACGAGAAGTACGCAGAGTACGGAGTCTGAGGCATTCGGAGGAGAGGGCTTATGGGGGCCTGAGAGCCGCTGGGCCACCCCTGCCTGGGTGCCGAGAGGACACTTCGAGAAGTACGCAGAGTACGGAGTCTGAGGCATTCGGAGGAGAGGGCTGATGGGGGCCTGAGAGCCGCTGGGCCACCCCTGCCTGGGTGCCGAGAGGACACTCCGAGAAGTACGCAGAGTACGGAGTCGGAGGCATTCGGAGGAGAGGGCTTATGGGGGCCTGAGGCGCTCCCACACCCACGAGGCGGCAGTGCAGACAGGGCCCCGGTAAAGCAGAGACCGAGAGAGCATGAGCAGCAGGGAAGCGCGGGCAAACGGCGGGAGTAACCATGACTCTCTTAAGGTAGGGACCGAGAGAGCATGAGCAGCAGGGAAGCGCGGGCAAACGGCGGGAGTAACCATGACTCTCTTAAGGTAGGGACCGAGAGAGCATGAGCAGCAGGGAAGCGCGGGCAAACGGCGGGAGTAACCATGACTCTGTTAAGGTAGGGACCGAGAGAGCATGAGCAGCAGGGAAGCGCGGGCAAACGGCGGGAGTAACCATGACTCTCTTAAGGTAGGGACCGAGAGAGCATGAGCAGCAGGGAAGCGCGGGCAAACGGCGGGAGTAACCATGACTCTGTTAAGGTAGGGACCGAGAGAGCATGAGCAGCAGGGAAGCGCGGGCAAACGGCGGGAGTAACCATGACTCTCTTAAGGTAGGGACCGAGAGAGCATGAGCAGCAGGGAAGCGCGGGCAAACGGCGGGAGTAACCATGACTCTCTTAAGGTAGGGACCGAGAGAGCATGAGCAGCAGGGAAGCGCGGGCAAACGGCGGGAGTAACCATGACTCTGTTAAGGTAGGGACCGAGAGAGCATGAGCAGCAGGGAAGCGCGGGCAAACGGCGGGAGTAACCATGACTCTCTTAAGGTAGGGACCGAGAGAGCATGAGCAGCAGGGAAGCGCGGGCAAACGGCGGGAGTAACCATGACTCTCTTAAGGTAGGGACCGAGAGAGCATGAGCAGCAGGGAAGCGCGGGCAAACGGCGGGAGTAACCATGACTCTCTTAAGGTAGGGACCGAGAGAGCATGAGCAGCAGGGAAGCGCGGGCAAACGGCGGGAGTAACCATGACTCTCTTAAGGTAGGGACCGAGAGAGCATGAGCAGCAGGGAAGCGCGGGCAAACGGCGGGAGTAACCATGACTCTCTTAAGGTAGGGACCGAGAGAGCATGAGCAGCAGGGAAGCGCGGGCAAACGGCGGGAGTAACCATGACTCTGTTAAGGTAGGGACCGAGAGAGCATGAGCAGCAGGGAAGCGCGGGCAAACGGCGGGAGTAACCATGACTCTCTTAAGGTAGAGACCGAGCGAGCAAGAGGAGCGAGGGTCCGCCCGGGTCAAGAGCCTGTTGGGCTACCCCTTGTCTGGGTGCAAAGACAGCAAAGTACGGAGGTTTCATGCGTTCGGAGGCGCTAGTGATGGGTCGCGGCCCAACTCCTGCCGGCACCCCTTGGCCGGTCAGGTTGGCCCCGGTAGACAGTTTATGGACAGCTGGCATACCGGGCCAGGGTCCTCCGTGGTCGCGGGCCCCGGGGGTTGCCCGGCCTGGGTGCCCCTAGAGCCCAAAGAGCCGTGGAGCGCAGAGTACGGAGGTTTTTTTGATGCGTTCCGAAGCGCCTGGCGATGGGTCGCGGCGCAACTCCTGCCGGCACCCATTGGCCGGTCAGGTTGGCCCCGGTAGACAGTTTATGGACAGCTGGCATACCGGGCCAGGGTCCTCCGTGGTCGCGGGCCCCGGGGGTTGCCCGGCCTGGGTGCCCCTAGAGCCCAAAGAGCCGTGGAGCGCAGAGTACGGAGGTTTTTTTGATGCGTTCCGAAGCGCCTGGCGATGGGTCGCGGCGCAACTCCTGCCGGCACCCCTTGGCCGGTCAGGTTGGCCCCGGTAGACAGTTTAGGGACAGCTGGCATACCGGGCCAGGGTCCGCCGTGGTCGCGGACCCCGGGGGTTGCCCGGCCTGGGTGCCCCTAGAGCCCAAAGAGCCGTGGAGCGCAGAGTACGGAGGTTTTTTTGATGCGTTCCGAAGCGCCTGGCGATGGGTCGCGGCGCAACTCCTGCCGGCACCCCTTGGCCGGTCAGGTTGGTCCCGGTAGACAGTTTAGGGACAGCTGGCATACCGGGCCAGGGTCCGCCGTGGTCGCGGGCCCCGGGGGTTGCCCGGCCTGGGTGCAGCTGGGGCCCAAAGAGCCGTGGAGCGCAGAGTACGGAGGTTTTTTGGATGCGTTCCGAAGCGCCTGGTGATGGGTCGCGGCGCAACTCCTGCCGGCACCCCTTGGCCGGTCAGGTTGGTCCCGGTAGACAGTTTAGGGACAGCTGGCATACCGGGCCAGGGTCCGCTTTGGTCGCGGGCCCCGGGGGTTGCCCTGCCTGGGTGCCGCTAGAGCCCAAAGAGCAGATACACTAGTGCCAAAAAGGGGTAGAGAGTCCCGCGGGGAAAGGACGAGCTGCGGCCCCCGCCGACCGTCGGTGCGTGATGGCCACACTGCGTAGACTCCAGAAATGCAAAAAAAATAATTGGGGGAAAACAAAAAAAAATTTGGGACTTGTGAATTTTTCGGCAAAAATATTCCTCGGAAAAAATATTTACCGGGAGGAGAAAAAAATTCCCCGTGTGAGACGGCCAAAATGTGGCTGTGCACGCTCCCGGAGTGAAAAACGAGAAGTAAGCAAAGTACGAAGTCGGAGGCATTCGAGGGAGAAGGCTGATGGGGACCGGAGGCGCTGCGACAACAGCCCGGTAAAGCAAAGACCGGGCGTGCCAGGGCGGCGAGGGTCCGCCCGGGTCCAGAGCCTCTGGGCTACCCCATGTCCTGGTGCAGAGAGAGGGAGCCTTCCCCGAAGACCGCAAAGTACGGAGTCGTAGGCATTCGGAGGAGAAGGCTGATGGGGCCCAGAGGCGCTGCGGCTCCCACGAAGCGGCTGTGCACACAAGGCCCCGGTAAAGCATAGAGCGAGCGTGCAAGAGCAGCTAGGTTCCGCCTGGGTCAAGAGCCTCTGGGCTACCCCTTGTCTGCAAAGACAGCAAAGGCAGCAAAGTACGGAGGTTCTTTGATGGGTCCCGAAGCGCTTGGCGATGGGTCGCGGCGCAACTCCTGCCGGCACCCCTTGGCCGGTCAGGTAGGCCCCGGTAGACAGTTTAGGGACAGCTGGCATACCGGGCCAGGGTCCTCCGTGGTCGCGGGCCCCGGGGGTTGCCCGGCCTGGGTGCAGCTGGGGCCCAAAGAGCCGTGGAGCGCAGAGTACGGAGTTTCTTTAGGCGTTCTGAGCCGCAGTTGATGGGTCGCGGCGCAAGTCCTGCCGGCACCCCTTGGCCGGTCAGGTTGGCCCCGGTAGACAGTTTAGGGACAGCTGGCATACCGGGCCAGGGTCCTCCGTGGTCGCGGGCCCCGGGGGTTGCCCGGCCTGGGTGCCCCTAGAGCCCAAAGAGCCGTGGAGCGCAGAGTACGGAGTTTCTTTTAGCGTTCTGAGGCGCAAGTGATGGGTCGCGGCGCAACTCCTGCCGGCACCCCTTGGCCGGTCAGGTTCGCCCCGGTAGACAGTTTAGGGACAGCTGGCATACCGGGCCAGGGTCCTCCGTGGTCGCGGGCCCCGGGGGTTGCCCGGCCTGGGTGCAGCTGGGGCCCAAAGAGCCGTGGAGCGCAGAGTACGGAGTTTCTTTAGGCGTTCTGAGGCGCAATTGATGGGTCGCGGCGCAAGTCCTGCCGGCACCCCTTGCCCGGTCAGGTAGGCCCCGGTAGACAGTTTAGGGACAGCTGGCATACCGGGCCAGGGTCCGCTTTGGTCGCGGGCCCCGGGGGTTGCCCGGCCTGGGTGCAGCTGGGGCCCAAAGAGCCGTGGAGCGCAGAGTACGGAGTTTCTTTAGGCGTTCTGAGCCGCAATTGATGGGTCGCGGCGCAAGTCCTGCCGGCACCCCTTGGCCGGTCAGGTTGGCCCCGGTAGACAGTTTAGGGACAGCTGGCATACCGGGCCAGGGTCCGCTTTGGTCGCGGGCCCCGGGGGTTGCCCGGCCTGGGTGCCGCTGGGGCCCAAAGAGCCGTGGAGCGCAGAGTACGGAGGTTTTTTGGATGCGTTCCGAAGCGCCTGGTGATGGGTCGCGGCGCAACTCCTGCCGGCACCCCTTGGCCGGTCAGGTTGGCCCCGGTAGACAGTTTAGGGACAGCTGGCATACCGGGCCAGGGTCCGCCGTGGTCGCGGGCCCCGGGGGTTGCCCGGCCTGGGTGCAGCTGGGGCCCAAAGAGCAGATACACGAGTGCCAACAAAGGGTAGAGAGTCCCGCGGGGAAGGGACGAGCTGCGGCCCCCGCCGACCGTCGGTTCGTGATGGCCACACTACGTAGACTCCAGAAATGGCCCAAAAAAAAATTGGGGAAAAAAAAAAAAAATGGGGAAAAAAAAAATTATTGGGTAAAAAAAATAATTATTTGAAAAAAATTTGGGACTTTGAAAAATTTCCGGGAAAAATATTCCTCGGAAAAAATATTTACCGGGTGGGAAAAAAAATTCCCCGTGTGGGACGGTCAAAAATTGGCTGTGCGCGCTCCCGGAGAAATTCCTCGGACTTTGGCCAAAAGTTGGCAGATTCTCCGAGGTTCGGTAGTCGCCTCGTGTTCAGAGGCACCAAGTCCTCAAGAGATACGGTCGGTTTTTAGCGGCGCCCGCTGCGTTCCGAGAAAGGGTCCTCTTCAGAGCAAAACGGCTCGTGGGTGCTGGCACCCACGAGGGTGTTGGTGACGCAACCCAGAGACCTCTTTTGGGCCCGGACTCCGAGAAAAGTGCATGGGCGACTGGTCGCTCCCAACCCTAGGGATGTTGTGCCTACTATAGGGGGTAGGGTCCTCTCGAAGGGCTCGAAAAAATTTCTAAGTCAGCCAAAAAAAAAAAATCCTACTCCTCGACGTCAGCGGCCCGGGATGCCTCCCTGGCCGTGGAAAACGTCTCCCAACCCGGTTTCTGAGGGCCGGGCGGAACCTCCTGGGGTCTCTGGTGACCTTCCTACGGCCCTTGCGACCGAGTTACCGGCTCCGCGGGTGAATCGCACCGCATCCACCGGTGGACGCCCTCCGTTCCACGGTGACTCCCGGAGACTACGGGAAGTCCCACTCCGAGGAAGGGAAAACCAGCGGGCACGGAGGCGATCTCCCCGTGGCCCACGGCGCATTTCCTCCCAGACCCGCTTCGGCGGCGTTGATCCTCGGTCTTTCTGGGCCTTTCTCGGAGAAAATAACCACCGGGCGGAGGGAAAACCACGCCTAGGCAGACGGCTGAAAATCGCCTGCACGCGCTCCCGGAGAAAATCAGAAAATTCCTCGGACTTTGGACCAAATCTGGCCCAGAAAACGGACAAATAAGCAAGTTCTCCGAACTTCGGAAAAATGGCTCTAGTTCAGAGGCAAAAAGTCCTCAAGAGATACGGTAGGCTGTCGGCGACGCCCGCTGCGTTCCGAGAACGCCTCCTCTTCGGAGCAGAGGCATTCGTGGGTCTCCAGACCCACGAGGGCCTTCGTGACCCAGCTCAAAGACCTTATTTTGGCCCATAGTCCGGCGGAAGTGTAGGGGTAAAGGGTCGCCCCCAACCCTAGGGATGTTGGGGCTACTATAGGGGGTAGGGTCCTCTCGGCTCGGCTGAAACATAAAAAAAAGTGAAAACCCCCATAGGAATGCACACGAATCGGGTTTCTCGGCTCCGCTGAAACATAAAAAAAACCGAAAACCCCATAGTAACCTACACGAATCGGGTTTCCACGGCAGGCGAGCCAGGAGCCGGCGGTCTCACGGAGCGCAAAACCTACCCCAGGGGCGGCGATCGAGGGAACGAGAGCTGGGTTATATACCTACGGGGGCGGCCCGGGCCTTCGGTTCACCGGGTCCGGAGACGCTACCCACGGCAGTGCTGCCAGCCGCGCACGCTGCTCGATAAAGGGAACGAGAGCTGGGTTATATACCTACGGGGGCGGCCCGGGCCTTCGGTTCACCGGGTCCGGGGACGCTACCCACGGCAGTGCTGCCAGCCGCGCACGCTGCTCGATAAAAGGGAACGAGAGCTGGGTTATATACCTACGGGGGCGGCCCGGGCCTTCGGTTCACCGGGTCCGGAGACGCTACCCACGGCAGTGCTGCCAGCCGCGCACGCTGCTCGATAAAAGGGAACGAGAGCTGGGTTATATACCTACGGGGGCGGCCCGGGCCTTCGGTTCACCGGGTCCGGAGACGCTACCCACGGCAGTGCTGCCAGCCGCGCACGCTGCTCGATAAAGGGAACGAGAGCTGGGTTATATACCTACGGGGGCGGCCCGGGCCTTCGGTTCACCGGGTCCGGGGACGCTACCCACGGCAGTGCTGCCAGCCGCGCACGCTGCTCGATAAAAGGGAACGAGAGCTGGGTTATATACCTACGGGGGCGGCCCGGGCCTTCGGTTCACCGGGTCCGGAGACGCTACCCACGGCAGTGCTGCCAGCCGCGCACGCTGCTCGATAAAAGGGAACGAGAGCTGGGTTTCCCACGACGGCAGCTGCGGCTGCAGCAGCACGCCTCTCTTCCCGTCCGTGGCAGTAGGAAGCGGGCCTGGCTCTGCCGGGTTGCACGGACGGGTAAACGCTTCCGACGCGTACCCCTGACCGGTGGTCAGTCGGCCCGGGAGGGCCCGAGCAACCCTCGCGGCTGGCACCCACCGGGTCGATCGGAGCGCTCGCTCCGGAGAGGGGCAGAGTTGGATGCCCCTTCTCCCCGTCCGTGGCAGTAGGAAGCGGGCCTGGCTACGCTGGGTCGCACTGACGGGTAAACGCTTCCGAGGCCACGTCCAAAGCTCCGTGCCGAATTCGGTGACCTCCCCACCACCCCTAGTGGGGGCCCGGAATGCACGACCGGACTGGTCCGTCGCAGTGCGCGGGGTGTGGGACCGTGCTGCCTCTTCCCACGGCGGAAGCTGCAGTGCCGTCTCGCCCCCGGGGCGGATCCCGGACCCAACGGCAATCAGTGAAGCCCGCATGGGCGCGAGAGCGTGAGTGTACCGGGACCTTGCAGGGGCCCCGGCCTCGCTCGGCTCTGCGCCAGCGGGACCCCCCTCTTGGCGTCCTCCGGGACGGGTCGAAGCGTTTGTTGAGCCATTGCCCAACCCCGGGCAACCAGACGGGCCGGGCGAGCTTCCACGGCTCACCCACCCCGGGCGAATGATGGGGGACGGAGGCGGACGACACACGCCCCGGTAGATTTGTTCTTTTTTTCCCCCCGGCGATTCGAATGAGAGAAGGAGATGGCGAGAGTGGCTGCCGAGGGCGACGGGACCGGACCGCTGGCGCGACCACCGCAGAGCCGTGCCTTGCTGATTGTCCGCTCCCGGGACCCGAAGCGTTCAGAATTGGAAACGGATCGCCGGTTCGACCACCGAGTCGAGCCGGGGCAGAATCCGCTCGGTCCGAGCCTCGCGCCCCAGGGCGCGGGGCCGGCCGCAGCACGAGGTGCTACCTGGTTGATCCTGCCAGTAGTCATATGCTTGTCTCAAAGATTAAGCCATGCATGTCCAAGTACAAGCTTTCACAAGCGAAACTGCGGATGGCTCATTAAATCAGTTATGGTTCCTTGGAGCGCATCCCCTTACATGGATAACTGTGGTAATTCTAGAGCTAATACATGCAATCAAGCGCCGACCTTACGGGAGGCGTGCTCTTATTAGGAACAAGACCAACCCGGGTCCGCCCGGCTCCGTTGGTGAACTCTGGATAACCTGGCCGATCGCACGGTCTCTGCACCGGCGACGGATCCTTCGAATGTCTGCCCTATCAACTTTCGATGGTACGTTATGCGCCTACCATGGTCGTAACGGGTAACGGAGAATCAGGGTTCGATTCCGGAGAGGGAGCTTGAGAAACGGCTACCACATCCAAGGAAGGCAGCAGGCGCGCAAATTACCCACTCCCGACACGGGGAGGTAGTGACGAAAAATAGCAATACAGGACTCTTTCGAGGCCCTGTAATTGGAATGAGTACACTTTAAATCCTTTAACGAGGATCTATTGGAGGGCAAGTCTGGTGCCAGCAGCCGCGGTAATTCCAGCTCCAATAGCGTATATTAAAATTGCTGCAGTTAAAAAGCTCGTAGTTGGATCTTGGGCGCAGGCTGGCGGTCCGCCGCAAGGCGCGCCACTGCCCTCCTGGCCTTCCTCTCGGTCTCCGCCCGGTTCTCTTGACTGAGTGCCGGGCGCGGCCGAAACGTTTACTTTGAAAAAATTGGAGTGTTCAAAGCAGGCCGTGAGCCTGGACAGCAGAGCATGGAATAATGGAATAGGACCTCGGTTCTATTGCGTTGGTTCTCGGAACTCGAGGTAATGATTAAGAGGGACTGACGGGGGCATTCGTATTGCGGTGTGAGAGGTGAAATTCTTGGATCGCCGCAAGACGACCGACTGCGAAAGCATTTGCCAAGAATGTTTTCATTAATCAAGAACGAAAGTTAGAGGTTCGAAGGCGATCAGATACCGCCCTAGTTCTAACCATAAACGATGCCGACTGGCGATCCGCCGGCGTTACTCCAATGACGCGGCGGGCAGTCTGCGGGAAACCAAAGTCTTTGGGTTCCGGGGGAAGTATGGTTGCAAAGCTGAAACTTAAAGGAATTGACGGAAGGGCACCACCAGGAGTGGAGCCTGCGGCTTAATTTGACTCAACACGGGGAAACTCACCCGGCCCGGACACAGTGAGGATTGACAGATTGAGAGCTCTTTCTTGATTCTGTGGGTGGTGGTGCATGGCCGTTCTTAGTTGGTGGAGCGATTTGTCTGGTTAATTCCGATAACGAACGAGACTCTGGCTTGCTAAATAGTCGCGCCGGCCGCCGAGCCGGGCGCTGACTTCTTAGAGGGACAAGTGGCGTTCAGCCACGCGAGATTGAGCAATAACAGGTCTGTGATGCCCTTAGATGTTCGGGGCCGCACGCGCGCTACACTGAAGGGATCAGCGGGTGATCGTCCTTGTCTGGAAGGCCTGGGCAATCCGCTGAACCCCCTTCGTGCTTGGGATAGGGAGTTGCAATTGTCTCCCTTAAACGAGGAATTCCCAGTAAGCGCGAGTCATCAGCTCGCGTTGATTACGTCCCTGCCCTTTGTACACACCGCCCGTCGCTACTACCGATTGAATGGTTTAGTGAGATCCTCGGACGGGCCGCGGCGGGGCGCCTCTGGCGCCTCGCTCGTGCGCCCGGAAGACGATCGAACTTGATCATTTAGAGGAAGTAAAAGTCGTAACAAGGTTTCCGTAGGTGAACCTGCGGAAGGATCATTAACGAAGAGAATATGAAGGACCCGCGCGGTCCACGGCCCAGGGACCCCGCCACAGACAGGCCGCCTTATGCAAATGCCACGCCGATCGGGTCCACCGATCGGGTGGAAGGTGCGGTCCGGCGGGGCCCCTCCAGTGACGTCTCCGGATGTGTTCGCGAGAGTGGCCCAACGCCGGCGGTTTCGGGGACCGGTTCTTGCAACGCTGCTGCCACTCCCTCCAGAGCCCTGTCCGCGGCGGGGTTCTGGGGGTGGAGAACCGGCGTTGCTCCCGGTCTCCGATCTACGCCGGGACCCCGGGACGCCGGGGCCAGGCCTTGAATGCGACCCCACGGGCGGGGGTGGGAGAGGAGTAGAACGCGGCGAGTCCGAGGCCTGCCGCACCTCTACCCCCCGCTCGGGACGCGGCTCTCGCCGTGGGCGGGGCGGAGCGATCGAGTTATCTCGCACGCCCCGCAAGATCCTTTGACCCAAATCCACCGCGCCCGAGACCACGGGGCGCGGCGGAGCCCATCATTGGTGATCGAACAAGACAGCATACCGAGAGGAGAAATCCTAAGAGTTTTAAACAATTCTTGGCGGTGGATCACTCGGCTCGTGCGCCGATGAAGAACGCAGCCAGCTGCGTGAATCAGTGTGAATTGCAGAACGCAGTGATCAT
>JAZGTN010000117.1:1885000-1900000 GCA_037783415.1 Leptasterias polaris
GCCGCTGAAGGGGCCGCCGGTGACCGGACCGAAACCGCTTCCCAACGGACCCGACTGCAGGCGGGGAAGGAAGGAGGCGGAGGAGGACCGGGAAGCCGGCGCACCAGCAGCGAAGTCGGCCCACAGACAAAGTCGGTGACCGTGAATGCCCGACCCGCAGCAGGGGAGAGAAATCGCCCCCCTTTTCTGGCCAGACTGCAGGCTGGTCGGGGAGGAGGACGAGGACCGACCTCTTGCCGCGGAAATCGTAGTCCCACCTCGGTATCCCCCGGCCGAGCCGAGAGAACGGAGGAGAGTTCGCGCCCACAGGCAAGGGAAGTCCCGACTGCAGTCGGGTCCACTCCCGCGTCGAAGGACGGTGCCCTCCCTCCCGTTACTTCCGGCAGGCCAATCAGCACTCGTCCCACGGCACCACGAAAAGCAAGCATCCCTCGGGCACGGGGGATGTTGTAGAGGGTTGAGAGAGGACAGGGTGTGCCCTCCTTTCCAATGCACATTTTGTCCTCGCGCGTACGTACGGGACGCCTCAACTCCTAGAAAAGTACCAACAAAATTTCCTTAGGACAGATGTAGACAGTACGGAGTCGGGGGGGTGTTCGGAGGTGAGGGCTTATGGGGGCCTGAGGCGCTCCCACACCCACGAGGCGGCAGTGCAGACAGGGCCCCGGTAAAGCAGAGACCGAGCGTGCCAGAGCAGCGAGGCTGTGCCCGGGTCCCGGCATGGAAGCGCGGGCAAACGGCGGGAGTAACCATGACTCTCTTAAGGTAGAGACCGAGAGGGCTTATGGGGGCCTGAGAGCCGCTGGGCCACCCCTGCCTGGGTGCGGAGAGGGACCGAGAAGGTAGAGACCGAGAAGGCATGAGCAGCAGGGAAGCGCGGGCAAACGGCGGGAGTAACCATGACTCTCTTAAGGTAGAGACCGAGAGAGCATGAGCAGCAGAGTACGGAGTCTGAGGCATTCGGAGGAGAGGGCTTATGGGGGCCTGAGAGCCGCTGGGCCACCCCTGCCTGGGTGCGTAGAGGACACTCCGAGAAGTACGCAGAGTACGGAGTCGGAGGCATTCGGCGGAGAGGGCTTATGGGGGCCTGAGAGCCGCTGGGCCACCCCTGCCTGGGTGCCGAGAGGACACTACGAGAAGTACGCAGAGTACGGAGTCGGAGGCATTCGGAGGAGAGGGCTTATGGGGGCCTGAGAGCCGCTGGGCCACCCCTGCCTGGGTGCGGAGAGGACACTACGAGAAGTACGCAGAGTACGGAGTCGGAGGCATTCGGAGGAGAGGGCTTATAGGGGCCTGAGAGCCGCTGGGCCACCCCTGCCTGGGTGCGTAGAGGACACTACGAGAAGTACGCAGAGTACGGAGTCGGAGGCATTCGGCGGAGAGGGCTTATGGGGGCCTGAGAGCCGCTGGGCCACCCCTGCCTGGGTGCGGAGAGGACACTACGAGAAGTACGCAGAGTACGGAGTCTGAGGCATTCGGAGGAGAGGGCTTATGGGGGCCTGAGAGCCGCTGGGCCACCCCTGCCTGGGTGCGGAGAGGACACTACGAGAAGTACGCAGAGTACGGAGTCTGAGGCATTCGGAGGAGAGGGCTTATGGGGGCCTGAGAGCCGCTGGGCCACCCCTGCCTGGGTGCGGAGAGGACACTACGAGAAGTACGCAGAGTACGGAGTCTGAGGCATTCGGAGGAGAGGGCTTATGGGGGCCTGAGAGCCGCTGGGCCACCCCTGCCTGGGTGCGGAGAGGACACTACGAGAAGTACGCAGAGTACGGAGTCGGAGGCATTCGGAGGAGAGGGCTTATGGGGGCCTGAGAGCCGCTGGGCCACCCCCTGCCTGGGTGCCGAGAGGACACTACGAGAAGTACGCAGAGTACGGAGTCTGAGGCATTCGGAGGAGAGGGCTTATGGGGGCCTGAGAGCCGCTGGGCCACCCCTGCCTGGGTGCGGAGAGGACACTACGAGAAGTACGCAGAGTACGGAGTCGGAGGCATTCGGAGGAGAGGGCTTATGGGGGCCTGAGAGCCGCTGGGCCACCCCTGCCTGGGTGCGGAGAGGACACTACGAGAAGTACGCAGAGTACGGAGTCGGAGGCATTCGGAGGAGAGGGCTTATAGGGGCCTGAGAGCCGCTGGGCCACCCCCTGCCTGGGTGCGTAGAGGACACTCCGAGAAGTACGCAGAGTACGGAGTCGGAGGCATTCGGCGGAGAGGGCTTATGGGGGCCTGAGAGCCGCTGGGCCACCCCTGCCTGGGTGCGGAGAGGACACTACGAGAAGTACGCAGAGTACGGAGTCGGAGGCATTCGGAGGAGAGGGCTTATGGGGGCCTGAGAGCCGCTGGGCCACCCCCTGCCTGGGTGCCGAGAGGACACTACGAGAAGTACGCAGAGTACGGAGTCTGAGGCATTCGGAGGAGAGGGCTTATGGGGGCCTGAGAGCCGCTGGGCCACCCCTGCCTGGGTGCGTAGAGGACACTACGAGAAGTACGCAGAGTACGGAGTCTGAGGCATTCGGAGGAGAGGGCTTATGGGGGCCTGAGAGCCGCTGGGCCACCCCCTGCCTGGGTGCGTAGAGGACACTCCGAGAAGTACGCAGAGTACGGAGTCTGAGGCATTCGGCGGAGAGGGCTTATGGGGGCCTGAGAGCCGCTGGGCCACCCCTGCCTGGGTGCCGAGAGGACACTACGAGAAGTACGCAGAGTACGGAGTCTGAGGCATTCGGAGGAGAGGGCTTATGGGGGCCTGAGAGCCGCTGGGCCACCCCTGCCTGGGTGCGGAGAGGACACTACGAGAAGTACGCAGAGTACGGAGTCGGAGGCATTCGGAGGAGAGGGCTTATAGGGGCCTGAGAGCCGCTGGGCCACCCCCTGCCTGGGTGCGTAGAGGACACTCCGAGAAGTACGCAGAGTACGGAGTCTGAGGCATTCGGAGGAGAGGGCTTATGGGGGCCTGAGAGCCGCTGGGCCACCCCTGCCTGGGTGCCGAGAGGACACTTCGAGAAGTACGCAGAGTACGGAGTCTGAGGCATTCGGAGGAGAGGGCTGATGGGGGCCTGAGAGCCGCTGGGCCACCCCTTCCTGGGTGCGGAGAGGACACTCCGAGAAGTACGCAGAGTACGGAGTCTGAGGCATTCGGAGGAGAGGGCTTATGGGGGCCTGAGAGCCGCTGGGCCACCCCTGCCTGGGTGCCGAGAGGACACTACGAGAAGTACGCAGAGTACGGAGTCTGAGGCATTCGGAGGAGAGGGCTTATGGGGGCCTGAGAGCCGCTGGGCCACCCCCTGCCTGGGTGCGTAGAGGACACTCCGAGAAGTACGCAGAGTACGGAGTCTGAGGCATTCGGAGGAGAGGGCTTATGGGGGCCTGAGAGCCGCTGGGCCACCCCTGCCTGGGTGCGGAGAGGACACTACGAGAAGTACGCAGAGTACGGAGTCTGAGGCATTCGGAGGAGAGGGCTTATGGGGGCCTGAGAGCCGCTGGGCCACCCCTGCCTGGGTGCCGAGAGGACACTTCGAGAAGTACGCAGAGTACGGAGTCTGAGGCATTCGGAGGAGAGGGCTGATGGGGGCCTGAGAGCCGCTGGGCCACCCCTGCCTGGGTGCCGAGAGGACACTCCGAGAAGTACGCAGAGTACGGAGTCGGAGGCATTCGGAGGAGAGGGCTTATGGGGGCCTGAGGCGCTCCCACACCCACGAGGCGGCAGTGCAGACAGGGCCCCGGTAAAGCAGAGACCGAGAGAGCATGAGCAGCAGGGAAGCGCGGGCAAACGGCGGGAGTAACCATGACTCTCTTAAGGTAGGGACCGAGAGAGCATGAGCAGCAGGGAAGCGCGGGCAAACGGCGGGAGTAACCATGACTCTCTTAAGGTAGGGACCGAGAGAGCATGAGCAGCAGGGAAGCGCGGGCAAACGGCGGGAGTAACCATGACTCTGTTAAGGTAGGGACCGAGAGAGCATGAGCAGCAGGGAAGCGCGGGCAAACGGCGGGAGTAACCATGACTCTCTTAAGGTAGGGACCGAGAGAGCATGAGCAGCAGGGAAGCGCGGGCAAACGGCGGGAGTAACCATGACTCTGTTAAGGTAGGGACCGAGAGAGCATGAGCAGCAGGGAAGCGCGGGCAAACGGCGGGAGTAACCATGACTCTCTTAAGGTAGGGACCGAGAGAGCATGAGCAGCAGGGAAGCGCGGGCAAACGGCGGGAGTAACCATGACTCTCTTAAGGTAGGGACCGAGAGAGCATGAGCAGCAGGGAAGCGCGGGCAAACGGCGGGAGTAACCATGACTCTGTTAAGGTAGGGACCGAGAGAGCATGAGCAGCAGGGAAGCGCGGGCAAACGGCGGGAGTAACCATGACTCTCTTAAGGTAGGGACCGAGAGAGCATGAGCAGCAGGGAAGCGCGGGCAAACGGCGGGAGTAACCATGACTCTCTTAAGGTAGGGACCGAGAGAGCATGAGCAGCAGGGAAGCGCGGGCAAACGGCGGGAGTAACCATGACTCTCTTAAGGTAGGGACCGAGAGAGCATGAGCAGCAGGGAAGCGCGGGCAAACGGCGGGAGTAACCATGACTCTCTTAAGGTAGGGACCGAGAGAGCATGAGCAGCAGGGAAGCGCGGGCAAACGGCGGGAGTAACCATGACTCTCTTAAGGTAGGGACCGAGAGAGCATGAGCAGCAGGGAAGCGCGGGCAAACGGCGGGAGTAACCATGACTCTGTTAAGGTAGGGACCGAGAGAGCATGAGCAGCAGGGAAGCGCGGGCAAACGGCGGGAGTAACCATGACTCTCTTAAGGTAGAGACCGAGCGAGCAAGAGGAGCGAGGGTCCGCCCGGGTCAAGAGCCTGTTGGGCTACCCCTTGTCTGGGTGCAAAGACAGCAAAGTACGGAGGTTTCATGCGTTCGGAGGCGCTAGTGATGGGTCGCGGCCCAACTCCTGCCGGCACCCCTTGGCCGGTCAGGTTGGCCCCGGTAGACAGTTTATGGACAGCTGGCATACCGGGCCAGGGTCCTCCGTGGTCGCGGGCCCCGGGGGTTGCCCGGCCTGGGTGCCCCTAGAGCCCAAAGAGCCGTGGAGCGCAGAGTACGGAGGTTTTTTTGATGCGTTCCGAAGCGCCTGGCGATGGGTCGCGGCGCAACTCCTGCCGGCACCCATTGGCCGGTCAGGTTGGCCCCGGTAGACAGTTTATGGACAGCTGGCATACCGGGCCAGGGTCCTCCGTGGTCGCGGGCCCCGGGGGTTGCCCGGCCTGGGTGCCCCTAGAGCCCAAAGAGCCGTGGAGCGCAGAGTACGGAGGTTTTTTTGATGCGTTCCGAAGCGCCTGGCGATGGGTCGCGGCGCAACTCCTGCCGGCACCCCTTGGCCGGTCAGGTTGGCCCCGGTAGACAGTTTAGGGACAGCTGGCATACCGGGCCAGGGTCCGCCGTGGTCGCGGACCCCGGGGGTTGCCCGGCCTGGGTGCCCCTAGAGCCCAAAGAGCCGTGGAGCGCAGAGTACGGAGGTTTTTTTGATGCGTTCCGAAGCGCCTGGCGATGGGTCGCGGCGCAACTCCTGCCGGCACCCCTTGGCCGGTCAGGTTGGTCCCGGTAGACAGTTTAGGGACAGCTGGCATACCGGGCCAGGGTCCGCCGTGGTCGCGGGCCCCGGGGGTTGCCCGGCCTGGGTGCAGCTGGGGCCCAAAGAGCCGTGGAGCGCAGAGTACGGAGGTTTTTTGGATGCGTTCCGAAGCGCCTGGTGATGGGTCGCGGCGCAACTCCTGCCGGCACCCCTTGGCCGGTCAGGTTGGTCCCGGTAGACAGTTTAGGGACAGCTGGCATACCGGGCCAGGGTCCGCTTTGGTCGCGGGCCCCGGGGGTTGCCCTGCCTGGGTGCCGCTAGAGCCCAAAGAGCAGATACACTAGTGCCAAAAAGGGGTAGAGAGTCCCGCGGGGAAAGGACGAGCTGCGGCCCCCGCCGACCGTCGGTGCGTGATGGCCACACTGCGTAGACTCCAGAAATGCAAAAAAAATAATTGGGGGAAAACAAAAAAAAATTTGGGACTTGTGAATTTTTCGGCAAAAATATTCCTCGGAAAAAATATTTACCGGGAGGAGAAAAAAATTCCCCGTGTGAGACGGCCAAAATGTGGCTGTGCACGCTCCCGGAGTGAAAAACGAGAAGTAAGCAAAGTACGAAGTCGGAGGCATTCGAGGGAGAAGGCTGATGGGGACCGGAGGCGCTGCGACAACAGCCCGGTAAAGCAAAGACCGGGCGTGCCAGGGCGGCGAGGGTCCGCCCGGGTCCAGAGCCTCTGGGCTACCCCATGTCCTGGTGCAGAGAGAGGGAGCCTTCCCCGAAGACCGCAAAGTACGGAGTCGTAGGCATTCGGAGGAGAAGGCTGATGGGGCCCAGAGGCGCTGCGGCTCCCACGAAGCGGCTGTGCACACAAGGCCCCGGTAAAGCATAGAGCGAGCGTGCAAGAGCAGCTAGGTTCCGCCTGGGTCAAGAGCCTCTGGGCTACCCCTTGTCTGCAAAGACAGCAAAGGCAGCAAAGTACGGAGGTTCTTTGATGGGTCCCGAAGCGCTTGGCGATGGGTCGCGGCGCAACTCCTGCCGGCACCCCTTGGCCGGTCAGGTAGGCCCCGGTAGACAGTTTAGGGACAGCTGGCATACCGGGCCAGGGTCCTCCGTGGTCGCGGGCCCCGGGGGTTGCCCGGCCTGGGTGCAGCTGGGGCCCAAAGAGCCGTGGAGCGCAGAGTACGGAGTTTCTTTAGGCGTTCTGAGCCGCAGTTGATGGGTCGCGGCGCAAGTCCTGCCGGCACCCCTTGGCCGGTCAGGTTGGCCCCGGTAGACAGTTTAGGGACAGCTGGCATACCGGGCCAGGGTCCTCCGTGGTCGCGGGCCCCGGGGGTTGCCCGGCCTGGGTGCCCCTAGAGCCCAAAGAGCCGTGGAGCGCAGAGTACGGAGTTTCTTTTAGCGTTCTGAGGCGCAAGTGATGGGTCGCGGCGCAACTCCTGCCGGCACCCCTTGGCCGGTCAGGTTCGCCCCGGTAGACAGTTTAGGGACAGCTGGCATACCGGGCCAGGGTCCTCCGTGGTCGCGGGCCCCGGGGGTTGCCCGGCCTGGGTGCAGCTGGGGCCCAAAGAGCCGTGGAGCGCAGAGTACGGAGTTTCTTTAGGCGTTCTGAGGCGCAATTGATGGGTCGCGGCGCAAGTCCTGCCGGCACCCCTTGCCCGGTCAGGTAGGCCCCGGTAGACAGTTTAGGGACAGCTGGCATACCGGGCCAGGGTCCGCTTTGGTCGCGGGCCCCGGGGGTTGCCCGGCCTGGGTGCAGCTGGGGCCCAAAGAGCCGTGGAGCGCAGAGTACGGAGTTTCTTTAGGCGTTCTGAGCCGCAATTGATGGGTCGCGGCGCAAGTCCTGCCGGCACCCCTTGGCCGGTCAGGTTGGCCCCGGTAGACAGTTTAGGGACAGCTGGCATACCGGGCCAGGGTCCGCTTTGGTCGCGGGCCCCGGGGGTTGCCCGGCCTGGGTGCCGCTGGGGCCCAAAGAGCCGTGGAGCGCAGAGTACGGAGGTTTTTTGGATGCGTTCCGAAGCGCCTGGTGATGGGTCGCGGCGCAACTCCTGCCGGCACCCCTTGGCCGGTCAGGTTGGCCCCGGTAGACAGTTTAGGGACAGCTGGCATACCGGGCCAGGGTCCGCCGTGGTCGCGGGCCCCGGGGGTTGCCCGGCCTGCACGCATTTCGCTCCCAACCCTAGGGATGTTGTGCCTACTATAGGGGGTAGGGTCCTCTCGAAGGGCTCGAAAAAATTTCTAAGTCAGCCAAAAAAAAAAAATCCTACTCCTCGACGTCAGCGGCCCGGGATGCCTCCCTGGCCGTGGAAAACGTCTCCCAACCCGGTTTCTGAGGGCCGGGCGGAACCTCCTGGGGTCTCTGGTGACCTTCCTACGGCCCTTGCGACCGAGTTACCGGCTCCGCGGGTGAATCGCACCGCATCCACCGGTGGACGCCCTCCGTTCCACGGTGACTCCCGGAGACTACGGGAAGTCCCACTCCGAGGAAGGGAAAACCAGCGGGCACGGAGGCGATCTCCCCGTGGCCCACGGCGCATTTCCTCCCAGACCCGCTTCGGCGGCGTTGATCCTCGGTCTTTCTGGGCCTTTCTCGGAGAAAATAACCACCGGGCGGAGGGAAAACCACGCCTAGGCAGACGGCTGAAAATCGCCTGCACGCGCTCCCGGAGAAAATCAGAAAATTCCTCGGACTTTGGACCAAATCTGGCCCAGAAAACGGACAAATAAGCAAGTTCTCCGAACTTCGGAAAAATGGCTCTAGTTCAGAGGCAAAAAGTCCTCAAGAGATACGGTAGGCTGTCGGCGACGCCCGCTGCGTTCCGAGAACGCCTCCTCTTCGGAGCAGAGGCATTCGTGGGTCTCCAGACCCACGAGGGCCTTCGTGACCCAGCTCAAAGACCTTATTTTGGCCCATAGTCCGGCGGAAGTGTAGGGGTAAAGGGTCGCCCCCAACCCTAGGGATGTTGGGGCTACTATAGGGGGTAGGGTCCTCTCGGCTCGGCTGAAACATAAAAAAAAGTGAAAACCCCCATAGGAATGCACACGAATCGGGTTTCTCGGCTCCGCTGAAACATAAAAAAAACCGAAAACCCCATAGTAACCTACACGAATCGGGTTTCCACGGCAGGCGAGCCAGGAGCCGGCGGTCTCACGGAGCGCAAAACCTACCCCAGGGGCGGCGATCGAGGGAACGAGAGCTGGGTTATATACCTACGGGGGCGGCCCGGGCCTTCGGTTCACCGGGTCCGGAGACGCTACCCACGGCAGTGCTGCCAGCCGCGCACGCTGCTCGATAAAGGGAACGAGAGCTGGGTTATATACCTACGGGGGCGGCCCGGGCCTTCGGTTCACCGGGTCCGGGGACGCTACCCACGGCAGTGCTGCCAGCCGCGCACGCTGCTCGATAAAAGGGAACGAGAGCTGGGTTATATACCTACGGGGGCGGCCCGGGCCTTCGGTTCACCGGGTCCGGAGACGCTACCCACGGCAGTGCTGCCAGCCGCGCACGCTGCTCGATAAAAGGGAACGAGAGCTGGGTTATATACCTACGGGGGCGGCCCGGGCCTTCGGTTCACCGGGTCCGGAGACGCTACCCACGGCAGTGCTGCCAGCCGCGCACGCTGCTCGATAAAGGGAACGAGAGCTGGGTTATATACCTACGGGGGCGGCCCGGGCCTTCGGTTCACCGGGTCCGGGGACGCTACCCACGGCAGTGCTGCCAGCCGCGCACGCTGCTCGATAAAAGGGAACGAGAGCTGGGTTATATACCTACGGGGGCGGCCCGGGCCTTCGGTTCACCGGGTCCGGAGACGCTACCCACGGCAGTGCTGCCAGCCGCGCACGCTGCTCGATAAAAGGGAACGAGAGCTGGGTTTCCCACGACGGCAGCTGCGGCTGCAGCAGCACGCCTCTCTTCCCGTCCGTGGCAGTAGGAAGCGGGCCTGGCTCTGCCGGGTTGCACGGACGGGTAAACGCTTCCGACGCGTACCCCTGACCGGTGGTCAGTCGGCCCGGGAGGGCCCGAGCAACCCTCGCGGCTGGCACCCACCGGGTCGATCGGAGCGCTCGCTCCGGAGAGGGGCAGAGTTGGATGCCCCTTCTCCCCGTCCGTGGCAGTAGGAAGCGGGCCTGGCTACGCTGGGTCGCACTGACGGGTAAACGCTTCCGAGGCCACGTCCAAAGCTCCGTGCCGAATTCGGTGACCTCCCCACCACCCCTAGTGGGGGCCCGGAATGCACGACCGGACTGGTCCGTCGCAGTGCGCGGGGTGTGGGACCGTGCTGCCTCTTCCCACGGCGGAAGCTGCAGTGCCGTCTCGCCCCCGGGGCGGATCCCGGACCCAACGGCAATCAGTGAAGCCCGCATGGGCGCGAGAGCGTGAGTGTACCGGGACCTTGCAGGGGCCCCGGCCTCGCTCGGCTCTGCGCCAGCGGGACCCCCCTCTTGGCGTCCTCCGGGACGGGTCGAAGCGTTTGTTGAGCCATTGCCCAACCCCGGGCAACCAGACGGGCCGGGCGAGCTTCCACGGCTCACCCACCCCGGGCGAATGATGGGGGACGGAGGCGGACGACACACGCCCCGGTAGATTTGTTCTTTTTTTCCCCCCGGCGATTCGAATGAGAGAAGGAGATGGCGAGAGTGGCTGCCGAGGGCGACGGGACCGGACCGCTGGCGCGACCACCGCAGAGCCGTGCCTTGCTGATTGTCCGCTCCCGGGACCCGAAGCGTTCAGAATTGGAAACGGATCGCCGGTTCGACCACCGAGTCGAGCCGGGGCAGAATCCGCTCGGTCCGAGCCTCGCGCCCCAGGGCGCGGGGCCGGCCGCAGCACGAGGTGCTACCTGGTTGATCCTGCCAGTAGTCATATGCTTGTCTCAAAGATTAAGCCATGCATGTCCAAGTACAAGCTTTCACAAGCGAAACTGCGGATGGCTCATTAAATCAGTTATGGTTCCTTGGAGCGCATCCCCTTACATGGATAACTGTGGTAATTCTAGAGCTAATACATGCAATCAAGCGCCGACCTTACGGGAGGCGTGCTCTTATTAGGAACAAGACCAACCCGGGTCCGCCCGGCTCCGTTGGTGAACTCTGGATAACCTGGCCGATCGCACGGTCTCTGCACCGGCGACGGATCCTTCGAATGTCTGCCCTATCAACTTTCGATGGTACGTTATGCGCCTACCATGGTCGTAACGGGTAACGGAGAATCAGGGTTCGATTCCGGAGAGGGAGCTTGAGAAACGGCTACCACATCCAAGGAAGGCAGCAGGCGCGCAAATTACCCACTCCCGACACGGGGAGGTAGTGACGAAAAATAGCAATACAGGACTCTTTCGAGGCCCTGTAATTGGAATGAGTACACTTTAAATCCTTTAACGAGGATCTATTGGAGGGCAAGTCTGGTGCCAGCAGCCGCGGTAATTCCAGCTCCAATAGCGTATATTAAAATTGCTGCAGTTAAAAAGCTCGTAGTTGGATCTTGGGCGCAGGCTGGCGGTCCGCCGCAAGGCGCGCCACTGCCCGCCTGGCCTTCCTCTCGGTCTCCGCCCGGTTCTCTTGACTGAGTGCCGGGCGCGGCCGAAACGTTTACTTTGAAAAAATTGGAGTGTTCAAAGCAGGCCGTGAGCCTGGACAGCAGAGCATGGAATAATGGAATAGGACCTCGGTTCTATTGCGTTGGTTCTCGGAACTCGAGGTAATGATTAAGAGGGACTGACGGGGGCATTCGTATTGCGGTGTGAGAGGTGAAATTCTTGGATCGCCGCAAGACGACCGACTGCGAAAGCATTTGCCAAGAATGTTTTCATTAATCAAGAACGAAAGTTAGAGGTTCGAAGGCGATCAGATACCGCCCTAGTTCTAACCATAAACGATGCCGACTGGCGATCCGCCGGCGTTACTCCAATGACGCGGCGGGCAGTCTGCGGGAAACCAAAGTCTTTGGGTTCCGGGGGAAGTATGGTTGCAAAGCTGAAACTTAAAGGAATTGACGGAAGGGCACCACCAGGAGTGGAGCCTGCGGCTTAATTTGACTCAACACGGGGAAACTCACCCGGCCCGGACACAGTGAGGATTGACAGATTGAGAGCTCTTTCTTGATTCTGTGGGTGGTGGTGCATGGCCGTTCTTAGTTGGTGGAGCGATTTGTCTGGTTAATTCCGATAACGAACGAGACTCTGGCTTGCTAAATAGTCGCGCCGGCCGCCGAGCCGGGCGCTGACTTCTTAGAGGGACAAGTGGCGTTCAGCCACGCGAGATTGAGCAATAACAGGTCTGTGATGCCCTTAGATGTTCGGGGCCGCACGCGCGCTACACTGAAGGGATCAGCGGGTGATCGTCCTTGTCTGGAAGGCCTGGGCAATCCGCTGAACCCCCTTCGTGCTTGGGATAGGGAGTTGCAATTGTCTCCCTTAAACGAGGAATTCCCAGTAAGCGCGAGTCATCAGCTCGCGTTGATTACGTCCCTGCCCTTTGTACACACCGCCCGTCGCTACTACCGATTGAATGGTTTAGTGAGATCCTCGGACGGGCCGCGGCGGGGCGCCTCTGGCGCCTCGCTCGTGCGCCCGGAAGACGATCGAACTTGATCATTTAGAGGAAGTAAAAGTCGTAACAAGGTTTCCGTAGGTGAACCTGCGGAAGGATCATTAACGAAGAGAATATGAAGGACCCGCGCGGTCCACGGCCCAGGGACCCCGCCACAGACAGGCCGCCTTATGCAAATGCCACGCCGATCGGGTCCACCGATCGGGTGGAAGGTGCGGTCCGGCGGGGCCCCTCCAGTGACGTCTCCGGATGTGTTCGCGAGAGTGGCCCAACGCCGGCGGTTTCGGGGACCGGTTCTTGCAACGCTGCTGCCACTCCCTCCAGAGCCCTGTCCGCGGCGGGGTTCTGGGGGTGGAGAACCGGCGTTGCTCCCGGTCTCCGATCTACGCCGGGACCCCGGGACGCCGGGGCCAGGCCTTGAATGCGACCCCACGGGCGGGGGTGGGAGAGGAGTAGAACGCGGCGAGTCCGAGGCCTGCCGCACCTCTACCCCCCGCTCGGGACGCGGCTCTCGCCGTGGGCGGGGCGGAGCGATCGAGTTATCTCGCACGCCCCGCAAGATCCTTTGACCCAAATCCACCGCGCCCGAGACCACGGGGCGCGGCGGAGCCCATCATTGGTGATCGAACAAGACAGCATACCGAGAGGAGAAATCCTAAGAGTTTTAAACAATTCTTGGCGGTGGATCACTCGGCTCGTGCGCCGATGAAGAACGCAGCCAGCTGCGTGAATCAGTGTGAATTGCAGAACGCAGTGATCATCGGCCTTTCGAACGCACATGGCGGCCCGGGCCCCCCGCGGCCCGGGCCTCGTCCGCCTGAGGGTCGTGAGCACAGACAGAAATCACCGTGCCGGAGTCCGCGGACACACTCGCGGCGCCCGGGTTGAACCGCGGTGCGAGAGCGACGGCCGGCAGCCGCACGGAGGAGTAACTGGTCGTTCTCCCTGCGAGGATTAATGGCTGCAGGCGTCAGCAAGGGTAGATCCTTTGTGGAAACCAAACGAACAGAGTTGGCGAGACTCTCCCGAAGGGGCACAGAAACCCCCTCTCCAAACACAGCCCGCCGTGAAGTGTGGGCGGCAGCACCGGCCCGGCGCGGACCGCGGTGTCCGTTGCTCGGGGTCTCGGGGCGACCGTCGGAGTGTAAACGAGGTAACCACCCCCTCGCAGGGAGGAATCCGCCGTGGCGTGGTCGGTTCCCGGTTTGCCCTGTCACGGGGCTTGCCGGAGCAACTCCACCCACGACCGCCGGTTGTCCTCCGCAAAGAGTGTCGAAGGGGAGGGTCCGACGGGCGACCGCAGACCCCGGCCGCGATCCGTGGCCGCCGGCTCCGCCCCCGGGAGACCGGAGAGGGAGAGAGACCGAAAAGGGAGAGCAGAGAAGAAAGAGGGGCCCGCGCTGACGGGTCCGTTCGGGCGGGGAGGCGTGCAGAGAAAACCGTTCTTGGCCTCCCCTAGCAGGCCGCGGGACAAGCTCCCCACCCACCAGTCACGAACCGATAATCGACCTCAGGTCGGGCGAGAGGACCCGCTGGATTTAAGCATATCACTAAGCGGAGGAAAAGAAACTAACAAGGATTCCCCTAGTAGCGGCGAGCGAAGCGGGAAGAGCCCAGCGCCGAATCCCCGGGCCCCGCCGAGGGCCCGAGGGAACTGTGGCGTAAGGAAGTCCGGCCCCGCGGCCGCGCCGGCGCCGAGGTCCTTCTGATTGAGGCGTGCTCCGTCCCAGGGCGGGTGTCAGGCCCAGGCGGGCGCCTGCCGGTCGCGGACCAGGGCTTCCGGGAGTCGGGTTGTTTTGTAGCGCAGCCCAAAGGTGGGTGGTAAACTCCATCCAAGGCTAAATACCTTGCACGAGACCGATAGAGCACAAGTACCGTGAGGGAAAGTTGAAAAGCACTCTGAAGAGAGAGTTCAAGAGTACGTGAAGCCGTCGAGAAGCAAACGGGAGGGCCGCGCAGATCGGGCCCGGGAGATTCAGCGCGGCCGGCGCGGTGCCCACCGGGTCCCCGCACGCCTTCTAGGCGGCGGGGCCCGGGGGCGCCTCGGCGCTCGGCCGCGTGCACTTCTCCCGGGCGCGGCGCCCGCGACCGGTTGGGTCGCCGGCAGAGGCCGGCCGGGTGGGGTGCCTCCGACCATTCCGGGCTCCCGACGGGGGGCCCGGCCGGAGAGCCTATAGCCCGGCCGCTTTGCGCCGGCGGACCGACCGAGGAATGGACGACGGGCCGCGCCTGCCCCGGGGTCGGAGCCTTCGGGCCGAGACTCTGTCGGGCCGTGGTCGCCCGGGAGTCCGGTGAGCCCCGCCCGCCGCAACCGCACCCGGTGGCGGCGGCGCGGCCGTGTTCCCGGTCTTTCCTTCCCGGTGTCGATCTCGTCACGGCGCCCCGGGTCCGCGGGCGATTGTCGGGAGCCTTGCCGACCCGTCTTGAAACACGGACCAAGGAGTCTATCGGGCCCGCAAGTCGGAGGGCCGCCAGTCGAGGCCCCGAGGCGCAACGAGAGTGAAGGCCGGCAGCGGTCCGGCCGAGGCGGGATCCGGTCGCCAGGCGGCCGGCGCACCGCCGCCCTGCCACGAGCCCCCGCGGCTGTGGCGGAGGAAGAGCGGGCACGCTAGGACCCGAAAGATGGTGAACTATGCCCGAGCAGGACGAAGCCAGAGGAAACTCTGGTGGAGGTCCGCAGCGATTCTGACGTGCAAATCGATCGTCCGACTTGGGTATAGGGGCGAAAGACTAATCGAACCGTCTAGTAGCTGGTTCCCTCCGAAGTTTCCCTCAGGATAGCTGGCGCCCGGTAGTTGCAGTTGCATCCGGTAAAGCGAATGATTAGAGGCCTTGGGGCCGAAACGACCTCAACCTATTCTCAAACTTTAAATTGGTGCGAGGCCCGACCCGCCGGCTCGGGGCCGG
>JAZGTN010000117.1:1905000-1917500 GCA_037783415.1 Leptasterias polaris
CCTGGGTGCGGAGAGGACACTACGAGAAGTACGCAGAGTACGGAGTCTGAGGCATTCGGAGGAGAGGGCTTATGGGGGCCTGAGAGCCGCTGGGCCACCCCTGCCTGGGTGCGGAGAGGACACTACGAGAAGTACGCAGAGTACGGAGTCTGAGGCATTCGGAGGAGAGGGCTTATGGGGGCCTGAGAGCCGCTGGGCCACCCCTGCCTGGGTGCGGAGAGGACACTACGAGAAGTACGCAGAGTACGGAGTCGGAGGCATTCGGAGGAGAGGGCTTATGGGGGCCTGAGAGCCGCTGGGCCACCCCCTGCCTGGGTGCCGAGAGGACACTACGAGAAGTACGCAGAGTACGGAGTCTGAGGCATTCGGAGGAGAGGGCTTATGGGGGCCTGAGAGCCGCTGGGCCACCCCTGCCTGGGTGCGGAGAGGACACTACGAGAAGTACGCAGAGTACGGAGTCGGAGGCATTCGGAGGAGAGGGCTTATGGGGGCCTGAGAGCCGCTGGGCCACCCCTGCCTGGGTGCGGAGAGGACACTACGAGAAGTACGCAGAGTACGGAGTCGGAGGCATTCGGAGGAGAGGGCTTATAGGGGCCTGAGAGCCGCTGGGCCACCCCCTGCCTGGGTGCGTAGAGGACACTCCGAGAAGTACGCAGAGTACGGAGTCGGAGGCATTCGGCGGAGAGGGCTTATGGGGGCCTGAGAGCCGCTGGGCCACCCCTGCCTGGGTGCGGAGAGGACACTACGAGAAGTACGCAGAGTACGGAGTCGGAGGCATTCGGAGGAGAGGGCTTATGGGGGCCTGAGAGCCGCTGGGCCACCCCCTGCCTGGGTGCCGAGAGGACACTACGAGAAGTACGCAGAGTACGGAGTCTGAGGCATTCGGAGGAGAGGGCTTATGGGGGCCTGAGAGCCGCTGGGCCACCCCTGCCTGGGTGCGTAGAGGACACTACGAGAAGTACGCAGAGTACGGAGTCTGAGGCATTCGGAGGAGAGGGCTTATGGGGGCCTGAGAGCCGCTGGGCCACCCCCTGCCTGGGTGCGTAGAGGACACTCCGAGAAGTACGCAGAGTACGGAGTCTGAGGCATTCGGCGGAGAGGGCTTATGGGGGCCTGAGAGCCGCTGGGCCACCCCTGCCTGGGTGCCGAGAGGACACTACGAGAAGTACGCAGAGTACGGAGTCTGAGGCATTCGGAGGAGAGGGCTTATGGGGGCCTGAGAGCCGCTGGGCCACCCCTGCCTGGGTGCGGAGAGGACACTACGAGAAGTACGCAGAGTACGGAGTCGGAGGCATTCGGAGGAGAGGGCTTATAGGGGCCTGAGAGCCGCTGGGCCACCCCCTGCCTGGGTGCGTAGAGGACACTCCGAGAAGTACGCAGAGTACGGAGTCTGAGGCATTCGGAGGAGAGGGCTTATGGGGGCCTGAGAGCCGCTGGGCCACCCCTGCCTGGGTGCCGAGAGGACACTTCGAGAAGTACGCAGAGTACGGAGTCTGAGGCATTCGGAGGAGAGGGCTGATGGGGGCCTGAGAGCCGCTGGGCCACCCCTTCCTGGGTGCGGAGAGGACACTCCGAGAAGTACGCAGAGTACGGAGTCTGAGGCATTCGGAGGAGAGGGCTTATGGGGGCCTGAGAGCCGCTGGGCCACCCCTGCCTGGGTGCCGAGAGGACACTACGAGAAGTACGCAGAGTACGGAGTCTGAGGCATTCGGAGGAGAGGGCTTATGGGGGCCTGAGAGCCGCTGGGCCACCCCCTGCCTGGGTGCGTAGAGGACACTCCGAGAAGTACGCAGAGTACGGAGTCTGAGGCATTCGGAGGAGAGGGCTTATGGGGGCCTGAGAGCCGCTGGGCCACCCCTGCCTGGGTGCGGAGAGGACACTACGAGAAGTACGCAGAGTACGGAGTCTGAGGCATTCGGAGGAGAGGGCTTATGGGGGCCTGAGAGCCGCTGGGCCACCCCTGCCTGGGTGCCGAGAGGACACTTCGAGAAGTACGCAGAGTACGGAGTCTGAGGCATTCGGAGGAGAGGGCTGATGGGGGCCTGAGAGCCGCTGGGCCACCCCTGCCTGGGTGCCGAGAGGACACTCCGAGAAGTACGCAGAGTACGGAGTCGGAGGCATTCGGAGGAGAGGGCTTATGGGGGCCTGAGGCGCTCCCACACCCACGAGGCGGCAGTGCAGACAGGGCCCCGGTAAAGCAGAGACCGAGAGAGCATGAGCAGCAGGGAAGCGCGGGCAAACGGCGGGAGTAACCATGACTCTCTTAAGGTAGGGACCGAGAGAGCATGAGCAGCAGGGAAGCGCGGGCAAACGGCGGGAGTAACCATGACTCTCTTAAGGTAGGGACCGAGAGAGCATGAGCAGCAGGGAAGCGCGGGCAAACGGCGGGAGTAACCATGACTCTGTTAAGGTAGGGACCGAGAGAGCATGAGCAGCAGGGAAGCGCGGGCAAACGGCGGGAGTAACCATGACTCTCTTAAGGTAGGGACCGAGAGAGCATGAGCAGCAGGGAAGCGCGGGCAAACGGCGGGAGTAACCATGACTCTGTTAAGGTAGGGACCGAGAGAGCATGAGCAGCAGGGAAGCGCGGGCAAACGGCGGGAGTAACCATGACTCTCTTAAGGTAGGGACCGAGAGAGCATGAGCAGCAGGGAAGCGCGGGCAAACGGCGGGAGTAACCATGACTCTCTTAAGGTAGGGACCGAGAGAGCATGAGCAGCAGGGAAGCGCGGGCAAACGGCGGGAGTAACCATGACTCTGTTAAGGTAGGGACCGAGAGAGCATGAGCAGCAGGGAAGCGCGGGCAAACGGCGGGAGTAACCATGACTCTCTTAAGGTAGGGACCGAGAGAGCATGAGCAGCAGGGAAGCGCGGGCAAACGGCGGGAGTAACCATGACTCTCTTAAGGTAGGGACCGAGAGAGCATGAGCAGCAGGGAAGCGCGGGCAAACGGCGGGAGTAACCATGACTCTCTTAAGGTAGGGACCGAGAGAGCATGAGCAGCAGGGAAGCGCGGGCAAACGGCGGGAGTAACCATGACTCTCTTAAGGTAGGGACCGAGAGAGCATGAGCAGCAGGGAAGCGCGGGCAAACGGCGGGAGTAACCATGACTCTCTTAAGGTAGGGACCGAGAGAGCATGAGCAGCAGGGAAGCGCGGGCAAACGGCGGGAGTAACCATGACTCTGTTAAGGTAGGGACCGAGAGAGCATGAGCAGCAGGGAAGCGCGGGCAAACGGCGGGAGTAACCATGACTCTCTTAAGGTAGAGACCGAGCGAGCAAGAGGAGCGAGGGTCCGCCCGGGTCAAGAGCCTGTTGGGCTACCCCTTGTCTGGGTGCAAAGACAGCAAAGTACGGAGGTTTCATGCGTTCGGAGGCGCTAGTGATGGGTCGCGGCCCAACTCCTGCCGGCACCCCTTGGCCGGTCAGGTTGGCCCCGGTAGACAGTTTATGGACAGCTGGCATACCGGGCCAGGGTCCTCCGTGGTCGCGGGCCCCGGGGGTTGCCCGGCCTGGGTGCCCCTAGAGCCCAAAGAGCCGTGGAGCGCAGAGTACGGAGGTTTTTTTGATGCGTTCCGAAGCGCCTGGCGATGGGTCGCGGCGCAACTCCTGCCGGCACCCATTGGCCGGTCAGGTTGGCCCCGGTAGACAGTTTATGGACAGCTGGCATACCGGGCCAGGGTCCTCCGTGGTCGCGGGCCCCGGGGGTTGCCCGGCCTGGGTGCCCCTAGAGCCCAAAGAGCCGTGGAGCGCAGAGTACGGAGGTTTTTTTGATGCGTTCCGAAGCGCCTGGCGATGGGTCGCGGCGCAACTCCTGCCGGCACCCCTTGGCCGGTCAGGTTGGCCCCGGTAGACAGTTTAGGGACAGCTGGCATACCGGGCCAGGGTCCGCCGTGGTCGCGGACCCCGGGGGTTGCCCGGCCTGGGTGCCCCTAGAGCCCAAAGAGCCGTGGAGCGCAGAGTACGGAGGTTTTTTTGATGCGTTCCGAAGCGCCTGGCGATGGGTCGCGGCGCAACTCCTGCCGGCACCCCTTGGCCGGTCAGGTTGGTCCCGGTAGACAGTTTAGGGACAGCTGGCATACCGGGCCAGGGTCCGCCGTGGTCGCGGGCCCCGGGGGTTGCCCGGCCTGGGTGCAGCTGGGGCCCAAAGAGCCGTGGAGCGCAGAGTACGGAGGTTTTTTGGATGCGTTCCGAAGCGCCTGGTGATGGGTCGCGGCGCAACTCCTGCCGGCACCCCTTGGCCGGTCAGGTTGGTCCCGGTAGACAGTTTAGGGACAGCTGGCATACCGGGCCAGGGTCCGCTTTGGTCGCGGGCCCCGGGGGTTGCCCTGCCTGGGTGCCGCTAGAGCCCAAAGAGCAGATACACTAGTGCCAAAAAGGGGTAGAGAGTCCCGCGGGGAAAGGACGAGCTGCGGCCCCCGCCGACCGTCGGTGCGTGATGGCCACACTGCGTAGACTCCAGAAATGCAAAAAAAATAATTGGGGGAAAACAAAAAAAAATTTGGGACTTGTGAATTTTTCGGCAAAAATATTCCTCGGAAAAAATATTTACCGGGAGGAGAAAAAAATTCCCCGTGTGAGACGGCCAAAATGTGGCTGTGCACGCTCCCGGAGTGAAAAACGAGAAGTAAGCAAAGTACGAAGTCGGAGGCATTCGAGGGAGAAGGCTGATGGGGACCGGAGGCGCTGCGACAACAGCCCGGTAAAGCAAAGACCGGGCGTGCCAGGGCGGCGAGGGTCCGCCCGGGTCCAGAGCCTCTGGGCTACCCCATGTCCTGGTGCAGAGAGAGGGAGCCTTCCCCGAAGACCGCAAAGTACGGAGTCGTAGGCATTCGGAGGAGAAGGCTGATGGGGCCCAGAGGCGCTGCGGCTCCCACGAAGCGGCTGTGCACACAAGGCCCCGGTAAAGCATAGAGCGAGCGTGCAAGAGCAGCTAGGTTCCGCCTGGGTCAAGAGCCTCTGGGCTACCCCTTGTCTGCAAAGACAGCAAAGGCAGCAAAGTACGGAGGTTCTTTGATGGGTCCCGAAGCGCTTGGCGATGGGTCGCGGCGCAACTCCTGCCGGCACCCCTTGGCCGGTCAGGTAGGCCCCGGTAGACAGTTTAGGGACAGCTGGCATACCGGGCCAGGGTCCTCCGTGGTCGCGGGCCCCGGGGGTTGCCCGGCCTGGGTGCAGCTGGGGCCCAAAGAGCCGTGGAGCGCAGAGTACGGAGTTTCTTTAGGCGTTCTGAGCCGCAGTTGATGGGTCGCGGCGCAAGTCCTGCCGGCACCCCTTGGCCGGTCAGGTTGGCCCCGGTAGACAGTTTAGGGACAGCTGGCATACCGGGCCAGGGTCCTCCGTGGTCGCGGGCCCCGGGGGTTGCCCGGCCTGGGTGCCCCTAGAGCCCAAAGAGCCGTGGAGCGCAGAGTACGGAGTTTCTTTTAGCGTTCTGAGGCGCAAGTGATGGGTCGCGGCGCAACTCCTGCCGGCACCCCTTGGCCGGTCAGGTTCGCCCCGGTAGACAGTTTAGGGACAGCTGGCATACCGGGCCAGGGTCCTCCGTGGTCGCGGGCCCCGGGGGTTGCCCGGCCTGGGTGCAGCTGGGGCCCAAAGAGCCGTGGAGCGCAGAGTACGGAGTTTCTTTAGGCGTTCTGAGGCGCAATTGATGGGTCGCGGCGCAAGTCCTGCCGGCACCCCTTGCCCGGTCAGGTAGGCCCCGGTAGACAGTTTAGGGACAGCTGGCATACCGGGCCAGGGTCCGCTTTGGTCGCGGGCCCCGGGGGTTGCCCGGCCTGGGTGCAGCTGGGGCCCAAAGAGCCGTGGAGCGCAGAGTACGGAGTTTCTTTAGGCGTTCTGAGCCGCAATTGATGGGTCGCGGCGCAAGTCCTGCCGGCACCCCTTGGCCGGTCAGGTTGGCCCCGGTAGACAGTTTAGGGACAGCTGGCATACCGGGCCAGGGTCCTCCGTGGTCGCGGGCCCCGGGGGTTGCCCGGCCTGGGTGCAGCTGGGGCCCAAAGAGCCGTGGAGCGCAGAGTACGGAGTTTCTTTAGGCGTTCTGAGCCGCAGTTGATGGGTCGCGGCGCAAGTCCTGCCGGCACCCCTTGGCCGGTCAGGTTGGCCCCGGTAGACAGTTTAGGGACAGCTGGCATACCGGGCCAGGGTCCTCCGTGGTCGCGGGCCCCGGGGGTTGCCCGGCCTGGGTGCCCCTAGAGCCCAAAGAGCCGTGGAGCGCAGAGTACGGAGTTTCTTTTAGCGTTCTGAGGCGCAAGTGATGGGTCGCGGCGCAACTCCTGCCGGCACCCCTTGGCCGGTCAGGTTCGCCCCGGTAGACAGTTTAGGGACAGCTGGCATACCGGGCCAGGGTCCTCCGTGGTCGCGGGCCCCGGGGGTTGCCCGGCCTGGGTGCAGCTGGGGCCCAAAGAGCCGTGGAGCGCAGAGTACGGAGTTTCTTTAGGCGTTCTGAGGCGCAATTGATGGGTCGCGGCGCAAGTCCTGCCGGCACCCCTTGCCCGGTCAGGTAGGCCCCGGTAGACAGTTTAGGGACAGCTGGCATACCGGGCCAGGGTCCGCTTTGGTCGCGGGCCCCGGGGGTTGCCCGGCCTGGGTGCAGCTGGGGCCCAAAGAGCCGTGGAGCGCAGAGTACGGAGTTTCTTTAGGCGTTCTGAGCCGCAATTGATGGGTCGCGGCGCAAGTCCTGCCGGCACCCCTTGGCCGGTCAGGTTGGCCCCGGTAGACAGTTTAGGGACAGCTGGCATACCGGGCCAGGGTCCGCTTTGGTCGCGGGCCCCGGGGGTTGCCCGGCCTGGGTGCCGCTGGGGCCCAAAGAGCCGTGGAGCGCAGAGTACGGAGGTTTTTTGGATGCGTTCCGAAGCGCCTGGTGATGGGTCGCGGCGCAACTCCTGCCGGCACCCCTTGGCCGGTCAGGTTGGTCCCTGTTAAGGTAGGGACCGAGAGAGCATGAGCAGCAGGGAAGCGCGGGCAAACGGCGGGAGTAACCATGACTCTCTTAAGGTAGGGACCGAGAGAGCATGAGCAGCAGGGAAGCGCGGGCAAACGGCGGGAGTAACCATGACTCTCTTAAGGTAGGGACCGAGAGAGCATGAGCAGCAGGGAAGCGCGGGCAAACGGCGGGAGTAACCATGACTCTCTTAAGGTAGGGACCGAGAGAGCATGAGCAGCAGGGAAGCGCGGGCAAACGGCGGGAGTAACCATGACTCTGTTAAGGTAGGGACCGAGAGAGCATGAGCAGCAGGGAAGCGCGGGCAAACGGCGGGAGTAACCATGACTCTCTTAAGGTAGAGACCGAGCGAGCAAGAGGAGCGAGGGTCCGCCCGGGTCAAGAGCCTGTTGGGCTACCCCTTGTCTGGGTGCAAAGACAGCAAAGTACGGAGGTTTCATGCGTTCGGAGGCGCTAGTGATGGGTCGCGGCCCAACTCCTGCCGGCACCCCTTGGCCGGTCAGGTTGGCCCCGGTAGACAGTTTATGGACAGCTGGCATACCGGGCCAGGGTCCTCCGTGGTCGCGGGCCCCGGGGGTTGCCCGGCCTGGGTGCCCCTAGAGCCCAAAGAGCCGTGGAGCGCAGAGTACGGAGGTTTTTTTGATGCGTTCCGAAGCGCCTGGCGATGGGTCGCGGCGCAACTCCTGCCGGCACCCATTGGCCGGTCAGGTTGGCCCCGGTAGACAGTTTATGGACAGCTGGCATACCGGGCCAGGGTCCTCCGTGGTCGCGGGCCCCGGGGGTTGCCCGGCCTGGGTGCCCCTAGAGCCCAAAGAGCCGTGGAGCGCAGAGTACGGAGGTTTTTTTGATGCGTTCCGAAGCGCCTGGCGATGGGTCGCGGCGCAACTCCTGCCGGCACCCCTTGGCCGGTCAGGTTGGCCCCGGTAGACAGTTTAGGGACAGCTGGCATACCGGGCCAGGGTCCGCCGTGGTCGCGGACCCCGGGGGTTGCCCGGCCTGGGTGCCCCTAGAGCCCAAAGAGCCGTGGAGCGCAGAGTACGGAGGTTTTTTTGATGCGTTCCGAAGCGCCTGGCGATGGGTCGCGGCGCAACTCCTGCCGGCACCCCTTGGCCGGTCAGGTTGGTCCCGGTAGACAGTTTAGGGACAGCTGGCATACCGGGCCAGGGTCCGCCGTGGTCGCGGGCCCCGGGGGTTGCCCGGCCTGGGTGCAGCTGGGGCCCAAAGAGCCGTGGAGCGCAGAGTACGGAGGTTTTTTGGATGCGTTCCGAAGCGCCTGGTGATGGGTCGCGGCGCAACTCCTGCCGGCACCCCTTGGCCGGTCAGGTTGGTCCCGGTAGACAGTTTAGGGACAGCTGGCATACCGGGCCAGGGTCCGCTTTGGTCGCGGGCCCCGGGGGTTGCCCTGCCTGGGTGCCGCTAGAGCCCAAAGAGCAGATACACTAGTGCCAAAAAGGGGTAGAGAGTCCCGCGGGGAAAGGACGAGCTGCGGCCCCCGCCGACCGTCGGTGCGTGATGGCCACACTGCGTAGACTCCAGAAATGCAAAAAAAATAATTGGGGGAAAACAAAAAAAAATTTGGGACTTGTGAATTTTTCGGCAAAAATATTCCTCGGAAAAAATATTTACCGGGAGGAGAAAAAAATTCCCCGTGTGAGACGGCCAAAATGTGGCTGTGCACGCTCCCGGAGTGAAAAACGAGAAGTAAGCAAAGTACGAAGTCGGAGGCATTCGAGGGAGAAGGCTGATGGGGACCGGAGGCGCTGCGACAACAGCCCGGTAAAGCAAAGACCGGGCGTGCCAGGGCGGCGAGGGTCCGCCCGGGTCCAGAGCCTCTGGGCTACCCCATGTCCTGGTGCAGAGAGAGGGAGCCTTCCCCGAAGACCGCAAAGTACGGAGTCGTAGGCATTCGGAGGAGAAGGCTGATGGGGCCCAGAGGCGCTGCGGCTCCCACGAAGCGGCTGTGCACACAAGGCCCCGGTAAAGCATAGAGCGAGCGTGCAAGAGCAGCTAGGTTCCGCCTGGGTCAAGAGCCTCTGGGCTACCCCTTGTCTGCAAAGACAGCAAAGGCAGCAAAGTACGGAGGTTCTTTGATGGGTCCCGAAGCGCTTGGCGATGGGTCGCGGCGCAACTCCTGCCGGCACCCCTTGGCCGGTCAGGTAGGCCCCGGTAGACAGTTTAGGGACAGCTGGCATACCGGGCCAGGGTCCTCCGTGGTCGCGGGCCCCGGGGGTTGCCCGGCCTGGGTGCAGCTGGGGCCCAAAGAGCCGTGGAGCGCAGAGTACGGAGTTTCTTTAGGCGTTCTGAGCCGCAGTTGATGGGTCGCGGCGCAAGTCCTGCCGGCACCCCTTGGCCGGTCAGGTTGGCCCCGGTAGACAGTTTAGGGACAGCTGGCATACCGGGCCAGGGTCCTCCGTGGTCGCGGGCCCCGGGGGTTGCCCGGCCTGGGTGCCCCTAGAGCCCAAAGAGCCGTGGAGCGCAGAGTACGGAGTTTCTTTTAGCGTTCTGAGGCGCAAGTGATGGGTCGCGGCGCAACTCCTGCCGGCACCCCTTGGCCGGTCAGGTTCGCCCCGGTAGACAGTTTAGGGACAGCTGGCATACCGGGCCAGGGTCCTCCGTGGTCGCGGGCCCCGGGGGTTGCCCGGCCTGGGTGCAGCTGGGGCCCAAAGAGCCGTGGAGCGCAGAGTACGGAGTTTCTTTAGGCGTTCTGAGGCGCAATTGATGGGTCGCGGCGCAAGTCCTGCCGGCACCCCTTGCCCGGTCAGGTAGGCCCCGGTAGACAGTTTAGGGACAGCTGGCATACCGGGCCAGGGTCCGCTTTGGTCGCGGGCCCCGGGGGTTGCCCGGCCTGGGTGCAGCTGGGGCCCAAAGAGCCGTGGAGCGCAGAGTACGGAGTTTCTTTAGGCGTTCTGAGCCGCAATTGATGGGTCGCGGCGCAAGTCCTGCCGGCACCCCTTGGCCGGTCAGGTTGGCCCCGGTAGACAGTTTAGGGACAGCTGGCATACCGGGCCAGGGTCCGCTTTGGTCGCGGGCCCCGGGGGTTGCCCGGCCTGGGTGCCGCTGGGGCCCAAAGAGCCGTGGAGCGCAGAGTACGGAGGTTTTTTGGATGCGTTCCGAAGCGCCTGGTGATGGGTCGCGGCGCAACTCCTGCCGGCACCCCTTGGCCGGTCAGGTTGGCCCCGGTAGACAGTTTAGGGACAGCTGGCATACCGGGCCAGGGTCCGCCGTGGTCGCGGGCCCCGGGGGTTGCCCGGCCTGGGTGCAGCTGGGGCCCAAAGAGCAGATACACGAGTGCCAACAAAGGGTAGAGAGTCCCGCGGGGAAGGGACGAGCTGCGGCCCCCGCCGACCGTCGGTTCGTGATGGCCACACTACGTAGACTCCAGAAATGGCCCAAAAAAAAATTGGGGAAAAAAAAAAAAAATGGGGAAAAAAAAAATTATTGGGTAAAAAAAATAATTATTTGAAAAAAATTTGGGACTTTGAAAAATTTCCGGGAAAAATATTCCTCGGAAAAAATATTTACCGGGTGGGAAAAAAAATTCCCCGTGTGGGACGGTCAAAAATTGGCTGTGCGCGCTCCCGGAGAAATTCCTCGGACTTTGGCCAAAAGTTGGCAGATTCTCCGAGGTTCGGTAGTCGCCTCGTGTTCAGAGGCACCAAGTCCTCAAGAGATACGGTCGGTTTTTAGCGGCGCCCGCTGCGTTCCGAGAAAGGGTCCTCTTCAGAGCAAAACGGCTCGTGGGTGCTGGCACCCACGAGGGTGTTGGTGACGCAACCCAGAGACCTCTTTTGGGCCCGGACTCCGAGAAAAGTGCATGGGCGACTGGTCGCTCCCAACCCTAGGGATGTTGTGCCTACTATAGGGGGTAGGGTCCTCTCGAAGGGCTCGAAAAAATTTCTAAGTCAGCCAAAAAAAAAAAATCCTACTCCTCGACGTCAGCGGCCCGGGATGCCTCCCTGGCCGTGGAAAACGTCTCCCAACCCGGTTTCTGAGGGCCGGGCGGAACCTCCTGGGGTCTCTGGTGACCTTCCTACGGCCCTTGCGACCGAGTTACCGGCTCCGCGGGTGAATCGCACCGCATCCACCGGTGGACGCCCTCCGTTCCACGGTGACTCCCGGAGACTACGGGAAGTCCCACTCCGAGGAAGGGAAAACCAGCGGGCACGGAGGCGATCTCCCCGTGGCCCACGGCGCATTTCCTCCCAGACCCGCTTCGGCGGCGTTGATCCTCGGTCTTTCTGGGCCTTTCTCGGAGAAAATAACCACCGGGCGGAGGGAAAACCACGCCTAGGCAGACGGCTGAAAATCGCCTGCACGCGCTCCCGGAGAAAATCAGAAAATTCCTCGGACTTTGGACCAAATCTGGCCCAGAAAACGGACAAATAAGCAAGTTCTCCGAACTTCGGAAAAATGGCTCTAGTTCAGAGGCAAAAAGTCCTCAAGAGATACGGTAGGCTGTCGGCGACGCCCGCTGCGTTCCGAGAACGCCTCCTCTTCGGAGCAGAGGCATTCGTGGGTCTCCAGACCCACGAGGGCCTTCGTGACCCAGCTCAAAGACCTTATTTTGGCCCATAGTCCGGCGGAAGTGTAGGGGTAAAGGGTCGCCCCCAACCCTAGGGATGTTGGGGCTACTATAGGGGGTAGGGTCCTCTCGGCTCGGCTGAAACATAAAAAAAAGTGAAAACCCCCATAGGAATGCACACGAATCGGGTTTCTCGGCTCCGCTGAAACATAAAAAAAACCGAAAACCCCATAGTAACCTACACGAATCGGGTTTCCACGGCAGGCGAGCCAGGAGCCGGCGGTCTCACGGAGCGCAAAACCTACCCCAGGGGCGGCGATCGAGGGAACGAGAGCTGGGTTATATACCTACGGGGGCGGCCCGGGCCTTCGGTTCACCGGGTCCGGAGACGCTACCCACGGCAGTGCTGCCAGCCGCGCACGCTGCTCGATAAAGGGAACGAGAGCTGGGTTATATACCTACGGGGGCGGCCCGGGCCTTCGGTTCACCGGGTCCGGGGACGCTACCCACGGCAGTGCTGCCAGCCGCGCACGCTGCTCGATAAAAGGGAACGAGAGCTGGGTTATATACCTACGGGGGCGGCCCGGGCCTTCGGTTCACCGGGTCCGGAGACGCTACCCACGGCAGTGCTGCCAGCCGCGCACGCTGCTCGATAAAAGGGAACGAGAGCTGGGTTATATACCTACGGGGGCGGCCCGGGCCTTCGGTTCACCGGGTCCGGAGACGCTACCCACGGCAGTGCTGCCAGCCGCGCACGCTGCTCGATAAAGGGAACGAGAGCTGGGTTATATACCTACGGGGGCGGCCCGGGCCTTCGGTTCACCGGGTCCGGGGACGCTACCCACGGCAGTGCTGCCAGCCGCGCACGCTGCTCGATAAAAGGGAACGAGAGCTGGGTTATATACCTACGGGGGCGGCCCGGGCCTTCGGTTCACCGGGTCCGGAGACGCTACCCACGGCAGTGCTGCCAGCCGCGCACGCTGCTCGATAAAAGGGAACGAGAGCTGGGTTTCCCACGACGGCAGCTGCGGCTGCAGCAGCA
>JAZGTN010000117.1:1927500-1940000 GCA_037783415.1 Leptasterias polaris
GCTTATGGGGGCCTGAGAGCCGCTGGGCCACCCCTGCCTGGGTGCGTAGAGGACACTCCGAGAAGTACGCAGAGTACGGAGTCGGAGGCATTCGGCGGAGAGGGCTTATGGGGGCCTGAGAGCCGCTGGGCCACCCCTGCCTGGGTGCCGAGAGGACACTACGAGAAGTACGCAGAGTACGGAGTCGGAGGCATTCGGAGGAGAGGGCTTATGGGGGCCTGAGAGCCGCTGGGCCACCCCTGCCTGGGTGCGGAGAGGACACTACGAGAAGTACGCAGAGTACGGAGTCGGAGGCATTCGGAGGAGAGGGCTTATAGGGGCCTGAGAGCCGCTGGGCCACCCCTGCCTGGGTGCGTAGAGGACACTACGAGAAGTACGCAGAGTACGGAGTCGGAGGCATTCGGCGGAGAGGGCTTATGGGGGCCTGAGAGCCGCTGGGCCACCCCTGCCTGGGTGCGGAGAGGACACTACGAGAAGTACGCAGAGTACGGAGTCTGAGGCATTCGGAGGAGAGGGCTTATGGGGGCCTGAGAGCCGCTGGGCCACCCCTGCCTGGGTGCGGAGAGGACACTACGAGAAGTACGCAGAGTACGGAGTCTGAGGCATTCGGAGGAGAGGGCTTATGGGGGCCTGAGAGCCGCTGGGCCACCCCTGCCTGGGTGCGGAGAGGACACTACGAGAAGTACGCAGAGTACGGAGTCTGAGGCATTCGGAGGAGAGGGCTTATGGGGGCCTGAGAGCCGCTGGGCCACCCCTGCCTGGGTGCGGAGAGGACACTACGAGAAGTACGCAGAGTACGGAGTCGGAGGCATTCGGAGGAGAGGGCTTATGGGGGCCTGAGAGCCGCTGGGCCACCCCCTGCCTGGGTGCCGAGAGGACACTACGAGAAGTACGCAGAGTACGGAGTCTGAGGCATTCGGAGGAGAGGGCTTATGGGGGCCTGAGAGCCGCTGGGCCACCCCTGCCTGGGTGCGGAGAGGACACTACGAGAAGTACGCAGAGTACGGAGTCGGAGGCATTCGGAGGAGAGGGCTTATAGGGGCCTGAGAGCCGCTGGGCCACCCCCTGCCTGGGTGCGTAGAGGACACTCCGAGAAGTACGCAGAGTACGGAGTCTGAGGCATTCGGAGGAGAGGGCTTATGGGGGCCTGAGAGCCGCTGGGCCACCCCTGCCTGGGTGCCGAGAGGACACTTCGAGAAGTACGCAGAGTACGGAGTCTGAGGCATTCGGAGGAGAGGGCTGATGGGGGCCTGAGAGCCGCTGGGCCACCCCTTCCTGGGTGCGGAGAGGACACTCCGAGAAGTACGCAGAGTACGGAGTCTGAGGCATTCGGAGGAGAGGGCTTATGGGGGCCTGAGAGCCGCTGGGCCACCCCTGCCTGGGTGCCGAGAGGACACTACGAGAAGTACGCAGAGTACGGAGTCTGAGGCATTCGGAGGAGAGGGCTTATGGGGGCCTGAGAGCCGCTGGGCCACCCCCTGCCTGGGTGCGTAGAGGACACTCCGAGAAGTACGCAGAGTACGGAGTCTGAGGCATTCGGAGGAGAGGGCTTATGGGGGCCTGAGAGCCGCTGGGCCACCCCTGCCTGGGTGCGGAGAGGACACTACGAGAAGTACGCAGAGTACGGAGTCTGAGGCATTCGGAGGAGAGGGCTTATGGGGGCCTGAGAGCCGCTGGGCCACCCCTGCCTGGGTGCCGAGAGGACACTTCGAGAAGTACGCAGAGTACGGAGTCTGAGGCATTCGGAGGAGAGGGCTGATGGGGGCCTGAGAGCCGCTGGGCCACCCCTGCCTGGGTGCCGAGAGGACACTCCGAGAAGTACGCAGAGTACGGAGTCGGAGGCATTCGGAGGAGAGGGCTTATGGGGGCCTGAGGCGCTCCCACACCCACGAGGCGGCAGTGCAGACAGGGCCCCGGTAAAGCAGAGACCGAGAGAGCATGAGCAGCAGGGAAGCGCGGGCAAACGGCGGGAGTAACCATGACTCTCTTAAGGTAGGGACCGAGAGAGCATGAGCAGCAGGGAAGCGCGGGCAAACGGCGGGAGTAACCATGACTCTCTTAAGGTAGGGACCGAGAGAGCATGAGCAGCAGGGAAGCGCGGGCAAACGGCGGGAGTAACCATGACTCTGTTAAGGTAGGGACCGAGAGAGCATGAGCAGCAGGGAAGCGCGGGCAAACGGCGGGAGTAACCATGACTCTCTTAAGGTAGGGACCGAGAGAGCATGAGCAGCAGGGAAGCGCGGGCAAACGGCGGGAGTAACCATGACTCTGTTAAGGTAGGGACCGAGAGAGCATGAGCAGCAGGGAAGCGCGGGCAAACGGCGGGAGTAACCATGACTCTCTTAAGGTAGGGACCGAGAGAGCATGAGCAGCAGGGAAGCGCGGGCAAACGGCGGGAGTAACCATGACTCTCTTAAGGTAGGGACCGAGAGAGCATGAGCAGCAGGGAAGCGCGGGCAAACGGCGGGAGTAACCATGACTCTGTTAAGGTAGGGACCGAGAGAGCATGAGCAGCAGGGAAGCGCGGGCAAACGGCGGGAGTAACCATGACTCTCTTAAGGTAGGGACCGAGAGAGCATGAGCAGCAGGGAAGCGCGGGCAAACGGCGGGAGTAACCATGACTCTCTTAAGGTAGGGACCGAGAGAGCATGAGCAGCAGGGAAGCGCGGGCAAACGGCGGGAGTAACCATGACTCTCTTAAGGTAGGGACCGAGAGAGCATGAGCAGCAGGGAAGCGCGGGCAAACGGCGGGAGTAACCATGACTCTCTTAAGGTAGGGACCGAGAGAGCATGAGCAGCAGGGAAGCGCGGGCAAACGGCGGGAGTAACCATGACTCTCTTAAGGTAGGGACCGAGAGAGCATGAGCAGCAGGGAAGCGCGGGCAAACGGCGGGAGTAACCATGACTCTGTTAAGGTAGGGACCGAGAGAGCATGAGCAGCAGGGAAGCGCGGGCAAACGGCGGGAGTAACCATGACTCTCTTAAGGTAGAGACCGAGCGAGCAAGAGGAGCGAGGGTCCGCCCGGGTCAAGAGCCTGTTGGGCTACCCCTTGTCTGGGTGCAAAGACAGCAAAGTACGGAGGTTTCATGCGTTCGGAGGCGCTAGTGATGGGTCGCGGCCCAACTCCTGCCGGCACCCCTTGGCCGGTCAGGTTGGCCCCGGTAGACAGTTTATGGACAGCTGGCATACCGGGCCAGGGTCCTCCGTGGTCGCGGGCCCCGGGGGTTGCCCGGCCTGGGTGCCCCTAGAGCCCAAAGAGCCGTGGAGCGCAGAGTACGGAGGTTTTTTTGATGCGTTCCGAAGCGCCTGGCGATGGGTCGCGGCGCAACTCCTGCCGGCACCCATTGGCCGGTCAGGTTGGCCCCGGTAGACAGTTTATGGACAGCTGGCATACCGGGCCAGGGTCCTCCGTGGTCGCGGGCCCCGGGGGTTGCCCGGCCTGGGTGCCCCTAGAGCCCAAAGAGCCGTGGAGCGCAGAGTACGGAGGTTTTTTTGATGCGTTCCGAAGCGCCTGGCGATGGGTCGCGGCGCAACTCCTGCCGGCACCCCTTGGCCGGTCAGGTTGGCCCCGGTAGACAGTTTAGGGACAGCTGGCATACCGGGCCAGGGTCCGCCGTGGTCGCGGACCCCGGGGGTTGCCCGGCCTGGGTGCCCCTAGAGCCCAAAGAGCCGTGGAGCGCAGAGTACGGAGGTTTTTTTGATGCGTTCCGAAGCGCCTGGCGATGGGTCGCGGCGCAACTCCTGCCGGCACCCCTTGGCCGGTCAGGTTGGTCCCGGTAGACAGTTTAGGGACAGCTGGCATACCGGGCCAGGGTCCGCCGTGGTCGCGGGCCCCGGGGGTTGCCCGGCCTGGGTGCAGCTGGGGCCCAAAGAGCCGTGGAGCGCAGAGTACGGAGGTTTTTTGGATGCGTTCCGAAGCGCCTGGTGATGGGTCGCGGCGCAACTCCTGCCGGCACCCCTTGGCCGGTCAGGTTGGTCCCGGTAGACAGTTTAGGGACAGCTGGCATACCGGGCCAGGGTCCGCTTTGGTCGCGGGCCCCGGGGGTTGCCCTGCCTGGGTGCCGCTAGAGCCCAAAGAGCAGATACACTAGTGCCAAAAAGGGGTAGAGAGTCCCGCGGGGAAAGGACGAGCTGCGGCCCCCGCCGACCGTCGGTGCGTGATGGCCACACTGCGTAGACTCCAGAAATGCAAAAAAAATAATTGGGGGAAAACAAAAAAAAATTTGGGACTTGTGAATTTTTCGGCAAAAATATTCCTCGGAAAAAATATTTACCGGGAGGAGAAAAAAATTCCCCGTGTGAGACGGCCAAAATGTGGCTGTGCACGCTCCCGGAGTGAAAAACGAGAAGTAAGCAAAGTACGAAGTCGGAGGCATTCGAGGGAGAAGGCTGATGGGGACCGGAGGCGCTGCGACAACAGCCCGGTAAAGCAAAGACCGGGCGTGCCAGGGCGGCGAGGGTCCGCCCGGGTCCAGAGCCTCTGGGCTACCCCATGTCCTGGTGCAGAGAGAGGGAGCCTTCCCCGAAGACCGCAAAGTACGGAGTCGTAGGCATTCGGAGGAGAAGGCTGATGGGGCCCAGAGGCGCTGCGGCTCCCACGAAGCGGCTGTGCACACAAGGCCCCGGTAAAGCATAGAGCGAGCGTGCAAGAGCAGCTAGGTTCCGCCTGGGTCAAGAGCCTCTGGGCTACCCCTTGTCTGCAAAGACAGCAAAGGCAGCAAAGTACGGAGGTTCTTTGATGGGTCCCGAAGCGCTTGGCGATGGGTCGCGGCGCAACTCCTGCCGGCACCCCTTGGCCGGTCAGGTAGGCCCCGGTAGACAGTTTAGGGACAGCTGGCATACCGGGCCAGGGTCCTCCGTGGTCGCGGGCCCCGGGGGTTGCCCGGCCTGGGTGCAGCTGGGGCCCAAAGAGCCGTGGAGCGCAGAGTACGGAGTTTCTTTAGGCGTTCTGAGCCGCAGTTGATGGGTCGCGGCGCAAGTCCTGCCGGCACCCCTTGGCCGGTCAGGTTGGCCCCGGTAGACAGTTTAGGGACAGCTGGCATACCGGGCCAGGGTCCTCCGTGGTCGCGGGCCCCGGGGGTTGCCCGGCCTGGGTGCCCCTAGAGCCCAAAGAGCCGTGGAGCGCAGAGTACGGAGTTTCTTTTAGCGTTCTGAGGCGCAAGTGATGGGTCGCGGCGCAACTCCTGCCGGCACCCCTTGGCCGGTCAGGTTCGCCCCGGTAGACAGTTTAGGGACAGCTGGCATACCGGGCCAGGGTCCTCCGTGGTCGCGGGCCCCGGGGGTTGCCCGGCCTGGGTGCAGCTGGGGCCCAAAGAGCCGTGGAGCGCAGAGTACGGAGTTTCTTTAGGCGTTCTGAGGCGCAATTGATGGGTCGCGGCGCAAGTCCTGCCGGCACCCCTTGCCCGGTCAGGTAGGCCCCGGTAGACAGTTTAGGGACAGCTGGCATACCGGGCCAGGGTCCGCTTTGGTCGCGGGCCCCGGGGGTTGCCCGGCCTGGGTGCAGCTGGGGCCCAAAGAGCCGTGGAGCGCAGAGTACGGAGTTTCTTTAGGCGTTCTGAGCCGCAATTGATGGGTCGCGGCGCAAGTCCTGCCGGCACCCCTTGGCCGGTCAGGTTGGCCCCGGTAGACAGTTTAGGGACAGCTGGCATACCGGGCCAGGGTCCGCTTTGGTCGCGGGCCCCGGGGGTTGCCCGGCCTGGGTGCCGCTGGGGCCCAAAGAGCCGTGGAGCGCAGAGTACGGAGGTTTTTTGGATGCGTTCCGAAGCGCCTGGTGATGGGTCGCGGCGCAACTCCTGCCGGCACCCCTTGGCCGGTCAGGTTGGCCCCGGTAGACAGTTTAGGGACAGCTGGCATACCGGGCCAGGGTCCGCCGTGGTCGCGGGCCCCGGGGGTTGCCCGGCCTGGGTGCAGCTGGGGCCCAAAGAGCAGATACACGAGTGCCAACAAAGGGTAGAGAGTCCCGCGGGGAAGGGACGAGCTGCGGCCCCCGCCGACCGTCGGTTCGTGATGGCCACACTACGTAGACTCCAGAAATGGCCCAAAAAAAAATTGGGGAAAAAAAAAAAAAATGGGGAAAAAAAAAATTATTGGGTAAAAAAAATAATTATTTGAAAAAAATTTGGGACTTTGAAAAATTTCCGGGAAAAATATTCCTCGGAAAAAATATTTACCGGGTGGGAAAAAAAATTCCCCGTGTGGGACGGTCAAAAATTGGCTGTGCGCGCTCCCGGAGAAATTCCTCGGACTTTGGCCAAAAGTTGGCAGATTCTCCGAGGTTCGGTAGTCGCCTCGTGTTCAGAGGCACCAAGTCCTCAAGAGATACGGTCGGTTTTTAGCGGCGCCCGCTGCGTTCCGAGAAAGGGTCCTCTTCAGAGCAAAACGGCTCGTGGGTGCTGGCACCCACGAGGGTGTTGGTGACGCAACCCAGAGACCTCTTTTGGGCCCGGACTCCGAGAAAAGTGCATGGGCGACTGGTCGCTCCCAACCCTAGGGATGTTGTGCCTACTATAGGGGGTAGGGTCCTCTCGAAGGGCTCGAAAAAATTTCTAAGTCAGCCAAAAAAAAAAAATCCTACTCCTCGACGTCAGCGGCCCGGGATGCCTCCCTGGCCGTGGAAAACGTCTCCCAACCCGGTTTCTGAGGGCCGGGCGGAACCTCCTGGGGTCTCTGGTGACCTTCCTACGGCCCTTGCGACCGAGTTACCGGCTCCGCGGGTGAATCGCACCGCATCCACCGGTGGACGCCCTCCGTTCCACGGTGACTCCCGGAGACTACGGGAAGTCCCACTCCGAGGAAGGGAAAACCAGCGGGCACGGAGGCGATCTCCCCGTGGCCCACGGCGCATTTCCTCCCAGACCCGCTTCGGCGGCGTTGATCCTCGGTCTTTCTGGGCCTTTCTCGGAGAAAATAACCACCGGGCGGAGGGAAAACCACGCCTAGGCAGACGGCTGAAAATCGCCTGCACGCGCTCCCGGAGAAAATCAGAAAATTCCTCGGACTTTGGACCAAATCTGGCCCAGAAAACGGACAAATAAGCAAGTTCTCCGAACTTCGGAAAAATGGCTCTAGTTCAGAGGCAAAAAGTCCTCAAGAGATACGGTAGGCTGTCGGCGACGCCCGCTGCGTTCCGAGAACGCCTCCTCTTCGGAGCAGAGGCATTCGTGGGTCTCCAGACCCACGAGGGCCTTCGTGACCCAGCTCAAAGACCTTATTTTGGCCCATAGTCCGGCGGAAGTGTAGGGGTAAAGGGTCGCCCCCAACCCTAGGGATGTTGGGGCTACTATAGGGGGTAGGGTCCTCTCGGCTCGGCTGAAACATAAAAAAAAGTGAAAACCCCCATAGGAATGCACACGAATCGGGTTTCTCGGCTCCGCTGAAACATAAAAAAAACCGAAAACCCCATAGTAACCTACACGAATCGGGTTTCCACGGCAGGCGAGCCAGGAGCCGGCGGTCTCACGGAGCGCAAAACCTACCCCAGGGGCGGCGATCGAGGGAACGAGAGCTGGGTTATATACCTACGGGGGCGGCCCGGGCCTTCGGTTCACCGGGTCCGGAGACGCTACCCACGGCAGTGCTGCCAGCCGCGCACGCTGCTCGATAAAGGGAACGAGAGCTGGGTTATATACCTACGGGGGCGGCCCGGGCCTTCGGTTCACCGGGTCCGGGGACGCTACCCACGGCAGTGCTGCCAGCCGCGCACGCTGCTCGATAAAAGGGAACGAGAGCTGGGTTATATACCTACGGGGGCGGCCCGGGCCTTCGGTTCACCGGGTCCGGAGACGCTACCCACGGCAGTGCTGCCAGCCGCGCACGCTGCTCGATAAAAGGGAACGAGAGCTGGGTTATATACCTACGGGGGCGGCCCGGGCCTTCGGTTCACCGGGTCCGGAGACGCTACCCACGGCAGTGCTGCCAGCCGCGCACGCTGCTCGATAAAGGGAACGAGAGCTGGGTTATATACCTACGGGGGCGGCCCGGGCCTTCGGTTCACCGGGTCCGGGGACGCTACCCACGGCAGTGCTGCCAGCCGCGCACGCTGCTCGATAAAAGGGAACGAGAGCTGGGTTATATACCTACGGGGGCGGCCCGGGCCTTCGGTTCACCGGGTCCGGAGACGCTACCCACGGCAGTGCTGCCAGCCGCGCACGCTGCTCGATAAAGGGAACGAGAGCTGGGTTTCCCACGACGGCAGCTGCGGCTGCAGCAGCACGCCTCTCTTCCCGTCCGTGGCAGTAGGAAGCGGGCCTGGCTCTGCCGGGTTGCACGGACGGGTAAACGCTTCCGACGCGTACCCCTGACCGGTGGTCAGTCGGCCCGGGAGGGCCCGAGCAACCCTCGCGGCTGGCACCCACCGGGTCGATCGGAGCGCTCGCTCCGGAGAGGGGCAGAGTTGGATGCCCCTTCTCCCCGTCCGTGGCAGTAGGAAGCGGGCCTGGCTACGCTGGGTCGCACTGACGGGTAAACGCTTCCGAGGCCACGTCCAAAGCTCCGTGCCGAATTCGGTGACCTCCCCACCACCCCTAGTGGGGGCCCGGAATGCACGACCGGACTGGTCCGTCGCAGTGCGCGGGGTGTGGGACCGTGCTGCCTCTTCCCACGGCGGAAGCTGCAGTGCCGTCTCGCCCCCGGGGCGGATCCCGGACCCAACGGCAATCAGTGAAGCCCGCATGGGCGCGAGAGCGTGAGTGTACCGGGACCTTGCAGGGGCCCCGGCCTCGCTCGGCTCTGCGCCAGCGGGACCCCCCTCTTGGCGTCCTCCGGGACGGGTCGAAGCGTTTGTTGAGCCATTGCCCAACCCCGGGCAACCAGACGGGCCGGGCGAGCTTCCACGGCTCACCCACCCCGGGCGAATGATGGGGGACGGAGGCGGACGACACACGCCCCGGTAGATTTGTTCTTTTTTTCCCCCCGGCGATTCGAATGAGAGAAGGAGATGGCGAGAGTGGCTGCCGAGGGCGACGGGACCGGACCGCTGGCGCGACCACCGCAGAGCCGTGCCTTGCTGATTGTCCGCTCCCGGGACCCGAAGCGTTCAGAATTGGAAACGGATCGCCGGTTCGACCACCGAGTCGAGCCGGGGCAGAATCCGCTCGGTCCGAGCCTCGCGCCCCAGGGCGCGGGGCCGGCCGCAGCACGAGGTGCTACCTGGTTGATCCTGCCAGTAGTCATATGCTTGTCTCAAAGATTAAGCCATGCATGTCCAAGTACAAGCTTTCACAAGCGAAACTGCGGATGGCTCATTAAATCAGTTATGGTTCCTTGGAGCGCATCCCCTTACATGGATAACTGTGGTAATTCTAGAGCTAATACATGCAATCAAGCGCCGACCTTACGGGAGGCGTGCTCTTATTAGGAACAAGACCAACCCGGGTCCGCCCGGCTCCGTTGGTGAACTCTGGATAACCTGGCCGATCGCACGGTCTCTGCACCGGCGACGGATCCTTCGAATGTCTGCCCTATCAACTTTCGATGGTACGTTATGCGCCTACCATGGTCGTAACGGGTAACGGAGAATCAGGGTTCGATTCCGGAGAGGGAGCTTGAGAAACGGCTACCACATCCAAGGAAGGCAGCAGGCGCGCAAATTACCCACTCCCGACACGGGGAGGTAGTGACGAAAAATAGCAATACAGGACTCTTTCGAGGCCCTGTAATTGGAATGAGTACACTTTAAATCCTTTAACGAGGATCTATTGGAGGGCAAGTCTGGTGCCAGCAGCCGCGGTAATTCCAGCTCCAATAGCGTATATTAAAATTGCTGCAGTTAAAAAGCTCGTAGTTGGATCTTGGGCGCAGGCTGGCGGTCCGCCGCAAGGCGCGCCACTGCCCGCCTGGCCTTCCTCTCGGTCTCCGCCCGGTTCTCTTGACTGAGTGCCGGGCGCGGCCGAAACGTTTACTTTGAAAAAATTGGAGTGTTCAAAGCAGGCCGTGAGCCTGGACAGCAGAGCATGGAATAATGGAATAGGACCTCGGTTCTATTGCGTTGGTTCTCGGAACTCGAGGTAATGATTAAGAGGGACTGACGGGGGCATTCGTATTGCGGTGTGAGAGGTGAAATTCTTGGATCGCCGCAAGACGACCGACTGCGAAAGCATTTGCCAAGAATGTTTTCATTAATCAAGAACGAAAGTTAGAGGTTCGAAGGCGATCAGATACCGCCCTAGTTCTAACCATAAACGATGCCGACTGGCGATCCGCCGGCGTTACTCCAATGACGCGGCGGGCAGTCTGCGGGAAACCAAAGTCTTTGGGTTCCGGGGGAAGTATGGTTGCAAAGCTGAAACTTAAAGGAATTGACGGAAGGGCACCACCAGGAGTGGAGCCTGCGGCTTAATTTGACTCAACACGGGGAAACTCACCCGGCCCGGACACAGTGAGGATTGACAGATTGAGAGCTCTTTCTTGATTCTGTGGGTGGTGGTGCATGGCCGTTCTTAGTTGGTGGAGCGATTTGTCTGGTTAATTCCGATAACGAACGAGACTCTGGCTTGCTAAATAGTCGCGCCGGCCGCCGAGCCGGGCGCTGACTTCTTAGAGGGACAAGTGGCGTTCAGCCACGCGAGATTGAGCAATAACAGGTCTGTGATGCCCTTAGATGTTCGGGGCCGCACGCGCGCTACACTGAAGGGATCAGCGGGTGATCGTCCTTGTCTGGAAGGCCTGGGCAATCCGCTGAACCCCCTTCGTGCTTGGGATAGGGAGTTGCAATTGTCTCCCTTAAACGAGGAATTCCCAGTAAGCGCGAGTCATCAGCTCGCGTTGATTACGTCCCTGCCCTTTGTACACACCGCCCGTCGCTACTACCGATTGAATGGTTTAGTGAGATCCTCGGACGGGCCGCGGCGGGGCGCCTCTGGCGCCTCGCTCGTGCGCCCGGAAGACGATCGAACTTGATCATTTAGAGGAAGTAAAAGTCGTAACAAGGTTTCCGTAGGTGAACCTGCGGAAGGATCATTAACGAAGAGAATATGAAGGACCCGCGCGGTCCACGGCCCAGGGACCCCGCCACAGACAGGCCGCCTTATGCAAATGCCACGCCGATCGGGTCCACCGATCGGGTGGAAGGTGCGGTCCGGCGGGGCCCCTCCAGTGACGTCTCCGGATGTGTTCGCGAGAGTGGCCCAACGCCGGCGGTTTCGGGGACCGGTTCTTGCAACGCTGCTGCCACTCCCTCCAGAGCCCTGTCCGCGGCGGGGTTCTGGGGGTGGAGAACCGGCGTTGCTCCCGGTCTCCGATCTACGCCGGGACCCCGGGACGCCGGGGCCAGGCCTTGAATGCGACCCCACGGGCGGGGGTGGGAGAGGAGTAGAACGCGGCGAGTCCGAGGCCTGCCGCACCTCTACCCCCCGCTCGGGACGCGGCTCTCGCCGTGGGCGGGGCGGAGCGATCGAGTTATCTCGCACGCCCCGCAAGATCCTTTGACCCAAATCCACCGCGCCCGAGACCACGGGGCGCGGCGGAGCCCATCATTGGTGATCGAACAAGACAGCATACCGAGAGGAGAAATCCTAAGAGTTTTAAACAATTCTTGGCGGTGGATCACTCGGCTCGTGCGCCGATGAAGAACGCAGCCAGCTGCGTGAATCAGTGTGAATTGCAGAACGCAGTGATCATCGGCCTTTCGAACGCACATGGCGGCCCGGGCCCCCCGCGGCCCGGGCCTCGTCCGCCTGAGGGTCGTGAGCACAGACAGAAATCACCGTGCCGGAGTCCGCGGACACACTCGCGGCGCCCGGGTTGAACCGCGGTGCGAGAGCGACGGCCGGCAGCCGCACGGAGGAGTAACTGGTCGTTCTCCCTGCGAGGATTAATGGCTGCAGGCGTCAGCAAGGGTAGATCCTTTGTGGAAACCAAACGAACAGAGTTGGCGAGACTCTCCCGAAGGGGCACAGAAACCCCCTCTCCAAACACAGCCCGCCGTGAAGTGTGGGCGGCAGCACCGGCCCGGCGCGGACCGCGGTGTCCGTTGCTCGGGGTCTCGGGGCGACCGTCGGAGTGTAAACGAGGTAACCACCCCCTCGCAGGGAGGAATCCGCCGTGGCGTGGTCGGTTCCCGGTTTGCCCTGTCACGGGGCTTGCCGGAGCAACTCCACCCACGACCGCCGGTTGTCCTCCGCAAAGAGTGTCGAAGGGGAGGGTCCGACGGGCGACCGCAGACCCCGGCCGCGATCCGTGGCCGCCGGCTCCGCCCCCGGGAGACCGGAGAGGGAGAGAGACCGAAAAGGGAGAGCAGAGAAGAAAGAGGGGCCCGCGCTGACGGGTCCGTTCGGGCGGGGAGGCGTGCAGAGAAAACCGTTCTTGGCCTCCCCTAGCAGGCCGCGGGACAAGCTCCCCACCCACCAGTCACGAACCGATAATCGACCTCAGGTCGGGCGAGAGGACCCGCTGGATTTAAGCATATCACTAAGCGGAGGAAAAGAAACTAACAAGGATTCCCCTAGTAGCGGCGAGCGAAGCGGGAAGAGCCCAGCGCCGAATCCCCGGGCCCCGCCGAGGG
>JAZGTN010000117.1:1945000-1960000 GCA_037783415.1 Leptasterias polaris
CAAACGGCGGGAGTAACCATGACTCTCTTAAGGTAGAGACCGAGAGAGCATGAGCAGCAGAGTACGGAGTCTGAGGCATTCGGAGGAGAGGGCTTATGGGGGCCTGAGAGCCGCTGGGCCACCCCTGCCTGGGTGCGTAGAGGACACTACGAGAAGTACGCAGAGTACGGAGTCGGAGGCATTCGGCGGAGAGGGCTTATGGGGGCCTGAGAGCCGCTGGGCCACCCCTGCCTGGGTGCGTAGAGGACACTACGAGAAGTACGCAGAGTACGGAGTCTGAGGCATTCGGAGGAGAGGGCTTATGGGGGCCTGAGAGCCGCTGGGCCACCCCTGCCTGGGTGCGGAGAGGACACTACGAGAAGTACGCAGAGTACGGAGTCTGAGGCATTCGGAGGAGAGGGCTTATGGGGGCCTGAGAGCCGCTGGGCCACCCCTGCCTGGGTGCGGAGAGGACACTACGAGAAGTACGCAGAGTACGGAGTCGGAGGCATTCGGAGGAGAGGGCTTATGGGGGCCTGAGAGCCGCTGGGCCACCCCCTGCCTGGGTGCCGAGAGGACACTACGAGAAGTACGCAGAGTACGGAGTCTGAGGCATTCGGAGGAGAGGGCTTATGGGGGCCTGAGAGCCGCTGGGCCACCCCTGCCTGGGTGCGGAGAGGACACTCCGAGAAGTACGCAGAGTACGGAGTCTGAGGCATTCGGAGGAGAGGGCTTATGGGGGCCTGAGAGCCGCTGGGCCACCCCTGCCTGGGTGCGTAGAGGACACTACGAGAAGTACGCAGAGTACGGAGTCGGAGGCATTCGGCGGAGAGGGCTTATGGGGGCCTGAGAGCCGCTGGGCCACCCCTGCCTGGGTGCGGAGAGGACACTACGAGAAGTACGCAGAGTACGGAGTCTGAGGCATTCGGAGGAGAGGGCTTATGGGGGCCTGAGAGCCGCTGGGCCACCCCTGCCTGGGTGCGGAGAGGACACTACGAGAAGTACGCAGAGTACGGAGTCTGAGGCATTCGGAGGAGAGGGCTTATGGGGGCCTGAGAGCCGCTGGGCCACCCCTGCCTGGGTGCGGAGAGGACACTACGAGAAGTACGCAGAGTACGGAGTCGGAGGCATTCGGAGGAGAGGGCTTATGGGGGCCTGAGAGCCGCTGGGCCACCCCCTGCCTGGGTGCCGAGAGGACACTACGAGAAGTACGCAGAGTACGGAGTCTGAGGCATTCGGAGGAGAGGGCTTATGGGGGCCTGAGAGCCGCTGGGCCACCCCTGCCTGGGTGCGGAGAGGACACTCCGAGAAGTACGCAGAGTACGGAGTCTGAGGCATTCGGAGGAGAGGGCTTATGGGGGCCTGAGAGCCGCTGGGCCACCCCTGCCTGGGTGCGGAGAGGACACTACGAGAAGTACGCAGAGTACGGAGTCTGAGGCATTCGGAGGAGAGGGCTTATGGGGGCCTGAGAGCCGCTGGGCCACCCCTGCCTGGGTGCGGAGAGGACACTACGAGAAGTACGCAGAGTACGGAGTCTGAGGCATTCGGAGGAGAGGGCTTATGGGGGCCTGAGAGCCGCTGGGCCACCCCTGCCTGGGTGCGGAGAGGACACTACGAGAAGTACGCAGAGTACGGAGTCGGAGGCATTCGGAGGAGAGGGCTTATGGGGGCCTGAGAGCCGCTGGGCCACCCCCTGCCTGGGTGCCGAGAGGACACTACGAGAAGTACGCAGAGTACGGAGTCTGAGGCATTCGGAGGAGAGGGCTTATGGGGGCCTGAGAGCCGCTGGGCCACCCCTGCCTGGGTGCCGAGAGGACACTACGAGAAGTACGCAGAGTACGGAGTCTGAGGCATTCGGAGGAGAGGGCTTATAGGGGCCTGAGAGCCGCTGGGCCACCCCCTGCCTGGGTGCGTAGAGGACACTCCGAGAAGTACGCAGAGTACGGAGTCGGAGGCATTCGGCGGAGAGGGCTTATGGGGGCCTGAGAGCCGCTGGGCCACCCCTGCCTGGGTGCGGAGAGGACACTACGAGAAGTACGCAGAGTACGGAGTCGGAGGCATTCGGAGGAGAGGGCTTATGGGGGCCTGAGAGCCGCTGGGCCACCCCTGCCTGGGTGCGGAGAGGACACTACGAGAAGTACGCAGAGTACGGAGTCTGAGGCATTCGGAGGAGAGGGCTTATGGGGGCCTGAGAGCCGCTGGGCCACCCCTGCCTGGGTGCGGAGAGGACACTACGAGAAGTACGCAGAGTACGGAGTCGGAGGCATTCGGAGGAGAGGGCTTATGGGGGCCTGAGAGCCGCTGGGCCACCCCCTGCCTGGGTGCCGAGAGGACACTACGAGAAGTACGCAGAGTACGGAGTCTGAGGCATTCGGAGGAGAGGGCTTATGGGGGCCTGAGAGCCGCTGGGCCACCCCTGCCTGGGTGCGGAGAGGACACTCCGAGAAGTACGCAGAGTACGGAGTCTGAGGCATTCGGAGGAGAGGGCTTATGGGGGCCTGAGAGCCGCTGGGCCACCCCTGCCTGGGTGCGTAGAGGACACTACGAGAAGTACGCAGAGTACGGAGTCGGAGGCATTCGGCGGAGAGGGCTTATGGGGGCCTGAGAGCCGCTGGGCCACCCCTGCCTGGGTGCGGAGAGGACACTACGAGAAGTACGCAGAGTACGGAGTCTGAGGCATTCGGAGGAGAGGGCTTATGGGGGCCTGAGAGCCGCTGGGCCACCCCTGCCTGGGTGCGGAGAGGACACTACGAGAAGTACGCAGAGTACGGAGTCTGAGGCATTCGGAGGAGAGGGCTTATGGGGGCCTGAGAGCCGCTGGGCCACCCCTGCCTGGGTGCGGAGAGGACACTACGAGAAGTACGCAGAGTACGGAGTCGGAGGCATTCGGAGGAGAGGGCTTATGGGGGCCTGAGAGCCGCTGGGCCACCCCCTGCCTGGGTGCCGAGAGGACACTACGAGAAGTACGCAGAGTACGGAGTCTGAGGCATTCGGAGGAGAGGGCTTATGGGGGCCTGAGAGCCGCTGGGCCACCCCTGCCTGGGTGCGGAGAGGACACTCCGAGAAGTACGCAGAGTACGGAGTCTGAGGCATTCGGAGGAGAGGGCTTATGGGGGCCTGAGAGCCGCTGGGCCACCCCTGCCTGGGTGCGGAGAGGACACTACGAGAAGTACGCAGAGTACGGAGTCTGAGGCATTCGGAGGAGAGGGCTTATGGGGGCCTGAGAGCCGCTGGGCCACCCCTGCCTGGGTGCGGAGAGGACACTACGAGAAGTACGCAGAGTACGGAGTCTGAGGCATTCGGAGGAGAGGGCTTATGGGGGCCTGAGAGCCGCTGGGCCACCCCTGCCTGGGTGCGGAGAGGACACTACGAGAAGTACGCAGAGTACGGAGTCGGAGGCATTCGGAGGAGAGGGCTTATGGGGGCCTGAGAGCCGCTGGGCCACCCCCTGCCTGGGTGCCGAGAGGACACTACGAGAAGTACGCAGAGTACGGAGTCTGAGGCATTCGGAGGAGAGGGCTTATGGGGGCCTGAGAGCCGCTGGGCCACCCCTGCCTGGGTGCCGAGAGGACACTACGAGAAGTACGCAGAGTACGGAGTCTGAGGCATTCGGAGGAGAGGGCTTATAGGGGCCTGAGAGCCGCTGGGCCACCCCCTGCCTGGGTGCGTAGAGGACACTCCGAGAAGTACGCAGAGTACGGAGTCGGAGGCATTCGGCGGAGAGGGCTTATGGGGGCCTGAGAGCCGCTGGGCCACCCCTGCCTGGGTGCGGAGAGGACACTACGAGAAGTACGCAGAGTACGGAGTCGGAGGCATTCGGAGGAGAGGGCTTATGGGGGCCTGAGAGCCGCTGGGCCACCCCCTGCCTGGGTGCCGAGAGGACACTACGAGAAGTACGCAGAGTACGGAGTCTGAGGCATTCGGAGGAGAGGGCTTATGGGGGCCTGAGAGCCGCTGGGCCACCCCTGCCTGGGTGCGGAGAGGACACTACGAGAAGTACGCAGAGTACGGAGTCGGAGGCATTCGGAGGAGAGGGCTTATGGGGGCCTGAGAGCCGCTGGGCCACCCCTGCCTGGGTGCGGAGAGGACACTACGAGAAGTACGCAGAGTACGGAGTCTGAGGCATTCGGAGGAGAGGGCTTATAGGGGCCTGAGAGCCGCTGGGCCACCCCCTGCCTGGGTGCGTAGAGGACACTCCGAGAAGTACGCAGAGTACGGAGTCGGAGGCATTCGGCGGAGAGGGCTTATGGGGGCCTGAGAGCCGCTGGGCCACCCCTGCCTGGGTGCGGAGAGGACACTACGAGAAGTACGCAGAGTACGGAGTCGGAGGCATTCGGAGGAGAGGGCTTATGGGGGCCTGAGAGCCGCTGGGCCACCCCCTGCCTGGGTGCCGAGAGGACACTACGAGAAGTACGCAGAGTACGGAGTCTGAGGCATTCGGAGGAGAGGGCTTATGGGGGCCTGAGAGCCGCTGGGCCACCCCTGCCTGGGTGCGTAGAGGACACTACGAGAAGTACGCAGAGTACGGAGTCTGAGGCATTCGGAGGAGAGGGCTTATGGGGGCCTGAGAGCCGCTGGGCCACCCCCTGCCTGGGTGCGTAGAGGACACTCCGAGAAGTACGCAGAGTACGGAGTCTGAGGCATTCGGCGGAGAGGGCTTATGGGGGCCTGAGAGCCGCTGGGCCACCCCTGCCTGGGTGCCGAGAGGACACTACGAGAAGTACGCAGAGTACGGAGTCTGAGGCATTCGGAGGAGAGGGCTTATGGGGGCCTGAGAGCCGCTGGGCCACCCCCTGCCTGGGTGCCGAGAGGACACTACGAGAAGTACGCAGAGTACGGAGTCTGAGGCATTCGGAGGAGAGGGCTTATGGGGGCCTGAGAGCCGCTGGGCCACCCCTGCCTGGGTGCGTAGAGGACACTACGAGAAGTACGCAGAGTACGGAGTCTGAGGCATTCGGAGGAGAGGGCTTATGGGGGCCTGAGAGCCGCTGGGCCACCCCCTGCCTGGGTGCGTAGAGGACACTCCGAGAAGTACGCAGAGTACGGAGTCTGAGGCATTCGGCGGAGAGGGCTTATGGGGGCCTGAGAGCCGCTGGGCCACCCCTGCCTGGGTGCCGAGAGGACACTACGAGAAGTACGCAGAGTACGGAGTCTGAGGCATTCGGAGGAGAGGGCTTATGGGGGCCTGAGAGCCGCTGGGCCACCCCTGCCTGGGTGCGGAGAGGACACTACGAGAAGTACGCAGAGTACGGAGTCGGAGGCATTCGGAGGAGAGGGCTTATAGGGGCCTGAGAGCCGCTGGGCCACCCCCTGCCTGGGTGCGTAGAGGACACTCCGAGAAGTACGCAGAGTACGGAGTCTGAGGCATTCGGAGGAGAGGGCTTATGGGGGCCTGAGAGCCGCTGGGCCACCCCTGCCTGGGTGCCGAGAGGACACTTCGAGAAGTACGCAGAGTACGGAGTCTGAGGCATTCGGAGGAGAGGGCTGATGGGGGCCTGAGAGCCGCTGGGCCACCCCTGCCTGGGTGCGGAGAGGACACTCCGAGAAGTACGCAGAGTACGGAGTCTGAGGCATTCGGAGGAGAGGGCTTATGGGGGCCTGAGAGCCGCTGGGCCACCCCTGCCTGGGTGCCGAGAGGACACTACGAGAAGTACGCAGAGTACGGAGTCTGAGGCATTCGGAGGAGAGGGCTTATGGGGGCCTGAGAGCCGCTGGGCCACCCCCTGCCTGGGTGCGTAGAGGACACTCCGAGAAGTACGCAGAGTACGGAGTCTGAGGCATTCGGAGGAGAGGGCTTATGGGGGCCTGAGAGCCGCTGGGCCACCCCTGCCTGGGTGCGGAGAGGACACTCCGAGAAGTACGCAGAGTACGGAGTCTGAGGCATTCGGAGGAGAGGGCTTATGGGGGCCTGAGAGCCGCTGGGCCACCCCTGCCTGGGTGCCGAGAGGACACTTCGAGAAGTACGCAGAGTACGGAGTCTGAGGCATTCGGAGGAGAGGGCTGATGGGGGCCTGAGAGCCGCTGGGCCACCCCTGCCTGGGTGCGGAGAGGACACTCCGAGAAGTACGCAGAGTACGGAGTCTGAGGCATTCGGAGGAGAGGGCTTATGGGGGCCTGAGAGCCGCTGGGCCACCCCTGCCTGGGTGCCGAGAGGACACTACGAGAAGTACGCAGAGTACGGAGTCTGAGGCATTCGGAGGAGAGGGCTTATGGGGGCCTGAGAGCCGCTGGGCCACCCCCTGCCTGGGTGCGTAGAGGACACTCCGAGAAGTACGCAGAGTACGGAGTCTGAGGCATTCGGAGGAGAGGGCTTATGGGGGCCTGAGAGCCGCTGGGCCACCCCTGCCTGGGTGCGGAGAGGACACTACGAGAAGTACGCAGAGTACGGAGTCTGAGGCATTCGGAGGAGAGGGCTTATGGGGGCCTGAGAGCCGCTGGGCCACCCCTGCCTGGGTGCCGAGAGGACACTTCGAGAAGTACGCAGAGTACGGAGTCTGAGGCATTCGGAGGAGAGGGCTGATGGGGGCCTGAGAGCCGCTGGGCCACCCCTGCCTGGGTGCCGAGAGGACACTCCGAGAAGTACGCAGAGTACGGAGTCGGAGGCATTCGGAGGAGAGGGCTTATGGGGGCCTGAGGCGCTCCCACACCCACGAGGCGGCAGTGCAGACAGGGCCCCGGTAAAGCAGAGACCGAGAGAGCATGAGCAGCAGGGAAGCGCGGGCAAACGGCGGGAGTAACCATGACTCTCTTAAGGTAGGGACCGAGAGAGCATGAGCAGCAGGGAAGCGCGGGCAAACGGCGGGAGTAACCATGACTCTCTTAAGGTAGGGACCGAGAGAGCATGAGCAGCAGGGAAGCGCGGGCAAACGGCGGGAGTAACCATGACTCTGTTAAGGTAGGGACCGAGAGAGCATGAGCAGCAGGGAAGCGCGGGCAAACGGCGGGAGTAACCATGACTCTCTTAAGGTAGGGACCGAGAGAGCATGAGCAGCAGGGAAGCGCGGGCAAACGGCGGGAGTAACCATGACTCTGTTAAGGTAGGGACCGAGAGAGCATGAGCAGCAGGGAAGCGCGGGCAAACGGCGGGAGTAACCATGACTCTCTTAAGGTAGGGACCGAGAGAGCATGAGCAGCAGGGAAGCGCGGGCAAACGGCGGGAGTAACCATGACTCTGTTAAGGTAGGGACCGAGAGAGCATGAGCAGCAGGGAAGCGCGGGCAAACGGCGGGAGTAACCATGACTCTCTTAAGGTAGGGACCGAGAGAGCATGAGCAGCAGGGAAGCGCGGGCAAACGGCGGGAGTAACCATGACTCTGTTAAGGTAGGGACCGAGAGAGCATGAGCAGCAGGGAAGCGCGGGCAAACGGCGGGAGTAACCATGACTCTGTTAAGGTAGGGACCGAGAGAGCATGAGCAGCAGGGAAGCGCGGGCAAACGGCGGGAGTAACCATGACTCTCTTAAGGTAGGGACCGAGAGAGCATGAGCAGCAGGGAAGCGCGGGCAAACGGCGGGAGTAACCATGACTCTGTTAAGGTAGGGACCGAGAGAGCATGAGCAGCAGGGAAGCGCGGGCAAACGGCGGGAGTAACCATGACTCTCTTAAGGTAGGGACCGAGAGAGCATGAGCAGCAGGGAAGCGCGGGCAAACGGCGGGAGTAACCATGACTCTCTTAAGGTAGGGACCGAGAGAGCATGAGCAGCAGGGAAGCGCGGGCAAACGGCGGGAGTAACCATGACTCTGTTAAGGTAGGGACCGAGAGAGCATGAGCAGCAGGGAAGCGCGGGCAAACGGCGGGAGTAACCATGACTCTCTTAAGGTAGGGACCGAGAGAGCATGAGCAGCAGGGAAGCGCGGGCAAACGGCGGGAGTAACCATGACTCTCTTAAGGTAGAGACCGAGCGAGCAAGAGGAGCGAGGGTCCGCCCGGGTCAAGAGCCTGTTGGGCTACCCCTTGTCTGGGTGCAAAGACAGCAAAGTACGGAGGTTTCATGCGTTCGGAGGCGCTAGTGATGGGTCGCGGCCCAACTCCTGCCGGCACCCCTTGGCCGGTCAGGTTGGCCCCGGTAGACAGTTTATGGACAGCTGGCATACCGGGCCAGGGTCCTCCGTGGTCGCGGGCCCCGGGGGTTGCCCGGCCTGGGTGCCCCTAGAGCCCAAAGAGCCGTGGAGCGCAGAGTACGGAGGTTTTTTTGATGCGTTCCGAAGCGCCTGGCGATGGGTCGCGGCGCAACTCCTGCCGGCACCCCTTGGCCGGTCAGGTTGGCCCCGGTAGACAGTTTAGGGACAGCTGGCATACCGGGCCAGGGTCCGCCGTGGTCGCGGGCCCCGGGGGTTGCCCGGCCTGGGTGCCCCTAGAGCCCAAAGAGCCGTGGAGCGCAGAGTACGGAGGTTTTTTTGATGCGTTCCGAAGCGCCTGGCGATGGGTCGCGGCGCAACTCCTGCCGGCACCCCTTGGCCGGTCAGGTTGGTCCCGGTAGACAGTTTAGGGACAGCTGGCATACCGGGCCAGGGTCCGCCGTGGTCGCGGGCCCCGGGGGTTGCCCGGCCTGGGTGCAGCTGGGGCCCAAAGAGCCGTGGAGCGCAGAGTACGGAGGTTTTTTGGATGCGTTCCGAAGCGCCTGGTGATGGGTCGCGGCGCAACTCCTGCCGGCACCCCTTGGCCGGTCAGGTTGGTCCCGGTAGACAGTTTAGGGACAGCTGGCATACCGGGCCAGGGTCCGCTTTGGTCGCGGGCCCCGGGGGTTGCCCTGCCTGGGTGCCGCTAGAGCCCAAAGAGCAGATACACTAGTGCCAAAAAGGGGTAGAGAGTCCCGCGGGGAAAGGACGAGCTGCGGCCCCCGCCGACCGTCGGTGCGTGATGGCCACACTGCGTAGACTCCAGAAATGCAAAAAAAATAATTGGGGGAAAACAAAAAAAAATTTGGGACTTGTGAATTTTTCGGCAAAAATATTCCTCGGAAAAAATATTTACCGGGAGGAGAAAAAAATTCCCCGTGTGAGACGGCCAAAATGTGGCTGTGCACGCTCCCGGAGTGAAAAACGAGAAGTAAGCAAAGTACGAAGTCGGAGGCATTCGAGGGAGAAGGCTGATGGGGACCGGAGGCGCTGCGACAACAGCCCGGTAAAGCAAAGACCGGGCGTGCCAGGGCGGCGAGGGTCCGCCCGGGTCCAGAGCCTCTGGGCTACCCCATGTCCTGGTGCAGAGAGAGGGAGCCTTCCCCGAAGACCGCAAAGTACGGAGTCGTAGGCATTCGGAGGAGAAGGCTGATGGGGCCCAGAGGCGCTGCGGCTCCCACGAAGCGGCTGTGCACACAAGGCCCCGGTAAAGCATAGAGCGAGCGTGCAAGAGCAGCTAGGTTCCGCCTGGGTCAAGAGCCTCTGGGCTACCCCTTGTCTGCAAAGACAGCAAAGGCAGCAAAGTACGGAGGTTCTTTGATGGGTCCCGAAGCGCTTGGCGATGGGTCGCGGCGCAACTCCTGCCGGCACCCCTTGGCCGGTCAGGTAGGCCCCGGTAGACAGTTTAGGGACAGCTGGCATACCGGGCCAGGGTCCTCCGTGGTCGCGGGCCCCGGGGGTTGCCCGGCCTGGGTGCAGCTGGGGCCCAAAGAGCCGTGGAGCGCAGAGTACGGAGTTTCTTTAGGCGTTCTGAGCCGCAATTGATGGGTCGCGGCGCAAGTCCTGCCGGCACCCCTTGGCCGGTCAGGTTGGCCCCGGTAGACAGTTTAGGGACAGCTGGCATACCGGGCCAGGGTCCTCCGTGGTCGCGGGCCCCGGGGGTTGCCCGGCCTGGGTGCAGCTGGGGCCCAAAGAGCCGTGGAGCGCAGAGTACGGAGTTTCTTTAGGCGTTCTGAGCCGCAATTGATGGGTCGCGGCGCAAGTCCTGCCGGCACCCCTTGGCCGGTCAGGTTGGCCCCGGTAGACAGTTTAGGGACAGCTGGCATACCGGGCCAGGGTCCTCCGTGGTCGCGGGCCCCGGGGGTTGCCCGGCCTGGGTGCCCCTAGAGCCCAAAGAGCCGTGGAGCGCAGAGTACGGAGTTTCTTTTAGCGTTCTGAGGCGCAAGTGATGGGTCGCGGCGCAACTCCTGCCGGCACCCCTTGGCCGGTCAGGTTCGCCCCGGTAGACAGTTTAGGGACAGCTGGCATACCGGGCCAGGGTCCTCCGTGGTCGCGGGCCCCGGGGGTTGCCCGGCCTGGGTGCAGCTGGGGCCCAAAGAGCCGTGGAGCGCAGAGTACGGAGTTTCTTTAGGCGTTCTGAGGCGCAATTGATGGGTCGCGGCGCAAGTCCTGCCGGCACCCCTTGCCCGGTCAGGTAGGCCCCGGTAGACAGTTTAGGGACAGCTGGCATACCGGGCCAGGGTCCTCCGTGGTCGCGGGCCCCGGGGGTTGCCCGGCCTGGGTGCAGCTGGGGCCCAAAGAGCCGTGGAGCGCAGAGTACGGAGTTTCTTTAGGCGTTCTGAGGCGCAATTGATGGGTCGCGGCGCAAGTCCTGCCGGCACCCCTTGCCCGGTCAGGTAGGCCCCGGTAGACAGTTTAGGGACAGCTGGCATACCGGGCCAGGGTCCTCCGTGGTCGCGGGCCCCGGGGGTTGCCCGGCCTGGGTGCAGCTGGGGCCCAAAGAGCCGTGGAGCGCAGAGTACGGAGTTTCTTTAGGCGTTCTGAGCCGCAATTGATGGGTCGCGGCGCAAGTCCTGCCGGCACCCCTTGGCCGGTCAGGTTGGCCCCGGTAGACAGTTTAGGGACAGCTGGCATACCGGGCCAGGGTCCGCCGTGGTCGCGGGCCCCGGGGGTTGCCCGGCCTGGGTGCAGCTGGGGCCCAAAGAGCCGTGGAGCGCAGAGTACGGAGTTTCTTTAGGCGTTCTGAGGCGCAATTGATGGGTCGCGGCGCAAGTCCTGCCGGCACCCCTTGGCCGGTCAGGTTGGCCCCGGTAGACAGTTTAGGGACAGCTGGCATACCGGGCCAGGGTCCGCTTTGGTCGCGGGCCCCGGGGGTTGCCCGGCCTGGGTGCAGCTGGGGCCCAAAGAGCCGTGGAGCGCAGAGTACGGAGTTTCTTTAGGCGTTCTGAGCCGCAATTGATGGGTCGCGGCGCAAGTCCTGCCGGCACCCCTTGGCCGGTCAGGTTGGCCCCGGTAGACAGTTTAGGGACAGCTGGCATACCGGGCCAGGGTCCGCTTTGGTCGCGGGCCCCGGGGGTTGCCCGGCCTGGGTGCCGCTGGGGCCCAAAGAGCCGTGGAGCGCAGAGTACGGAGGTTTTTTGGATGCGTTCCGAAGCGCCTGGTGATGGGTCGCGGCGCAACTCCTGCCGGCACCCCTTGGCCGGTCAGGTTGGCCCCGGTAGACAGTTTAGGGACAGCTGGCATACCGGGCCAGGGTCCGCCGTGGTCGCGGGCCCCGGGGGTTGCCCGGCCTGGGTGCAGCTGGGGCCCAAAGAGCAGATACACGAGTGCCAACAAAGGGTAGAGAGTCCCGCGGGGAAGGGACGAGCTGCGGCCCCCGCCGACCGTCGGTTCGTGATGGCCACACTACGTAGACTCCAGAAATGGCCCAAAAAAAAATTGGGGAAAAAAAAAAAAAATGGGGAAAAAAAAAATTATTGGGTAAAAAAAATAATTATTTGAAAAAAATTTGGGACTTTGAAAAATTTCCGGGAAAAATATTCCTCGGAAAAAATATTTACCGGGTGGGAAAAAAAATTCCCCGTGTGGGACGGTCAAAAATTGGCTGTGCGCGCTCCCGGAGAAATTCCTCGGACTTTGGCCAAAAGTTGGCAGATTCTCCGAGGTTCGGTAGTCGCCTCGTGTTCAGAGGCACCAAGTCCTCAAGAGATACGGTCGGTTTTTAGCGGCGCCCGCTGCGTTCCGAGAAAGGGTCCTCTTCAGAGCAAAACGGCTCGTGGGTGCTGGCACCCACGAGGGTGTTGGTGACGCAACCCAGAGACCTCTTTTGGGCCCGGACTCCGAGAAAAGTGCATGGGCGACTGGTCGCTCCCAACCCTAGGGATGTTGTGCCTACTATAGGGGGTAGGGTCCTCTCGAAGGGCTCGAAAAAATTTCTAAGTCAGCCAAAAAAAAAAAATCCTACTCCTCGACGTCAGCGGCCCGGGATGCCTCCCTGGCCGTGGAAAACGTCTCCCAACCCGGTTTCTGAGGGCCGGGCGGAACCTCCTGGGGTCTCTGGTGACCTTCCTACGGCCCTTGCGACCGAGTTACCGGCTCCGCGGGTGAATCGCACCGCATCCACCGGTGGACGCCCTCCGTTCCACGGTGACTCCCGGAGACTACGGGAAGTCCCACTCCGAGGAAGGGAAAACCAGCGGGCACGGAGGCGATCTCCCCGTGGCCCACGGCGCATTTCCTCCCAGACCCGCTTCGGCGGCGTTGATCCTCGGTCTTTCTGGGCCTTTCTCGGAGAAAATAACCACCGGGCGGAGGGAAAACCACGCCTAGGCAGACGGCTGAAAATCGCCTGCACGCGCTCCCGGAGAAAATCAGAAAATTCCTCGGACTTTGGACCAAATCTGGCCCAGAAAACGGACAAATAAGCAAGTTCTCCGAACTTCGGAAAAATGGCTCTAGTTCAGAGGCAAAAAGTCCTCAAGAGATACGGTAGGCTGTCGGCGACGCCCGCTGCGTTCCGAGAACGCCTCCTCTTCGGAGCAGAGGCATTCGTGGGTCTCCAGACCCACGAGGGCCTTCGTGACCCAGCTCAAAGACCTTATTTTGGCCCATAGTCCGGCGGAAGTGTAGGGGTAAAGGGTCGCCCCCAACCCTAGGGATGTTGGGGCTACTATAGGGGGTAGGGTCCTCTCGGCTCGGCTGAAACATAAAAAAAAGTGAAAACCCCCATAGGAATGCACACGAATCGGGTTTCTCGGCTCCGCTGAAACATAAAAAAAACCGAAAACCCCATAGTAACCTACACGAATCGGGTTTCCACGGCAGGCGAGCCAGGAGCCGGCGGTCTCACGGAGCGCAAAACCTACCCCAGGGGCGGCGATCGAGGGAACGAGAGCTGGGTTATATACCTACGGGGGCGGCCCGGGCCTTCGGTTCACCGGGTCCGGAGACGCTACCCACGGCAGTGCTGCCAGCCGCGCACGCTGCTCGATAAAGGGAACGAGAGCTGGGTTATATACCTACGGGGGCGGCCCGGGCCTTCGGTTCACCGGGTCCGGGGACGCTACCCACGGCAGTGCTGCCAGCCGCGCACGCTGCTCGATAAAAGGGAACGAGAGCTGGGTTATATACCTACGGGGGCGGCCCGGGCCTTCGGTTCACCGGGTCCGGAGACGCTACCCACGGCAGTGCTGCCAGCCGCGCACGCTGCTCGATAAAAGGGAACGAGAGCTGGGTTATATACCTACGGGGGCGGCCCGGGCCTTCGGTTCACCGGGTCCGGAGACGCTACCCACGGCAGTGCTGCCAGCCGCGCACGCTGCTCGATAAAGGGAACGAGAGCTGGGTTATATACCTACGGGGGCGGCCCGGGCCTTCGGTTCACCGGGTCCGGGGACGCTACCCACGGCAGTGCTGCCAGCCGCGCACGCTGCTCGATAAAAGGGAACGAGAGCTGGGTTATATACCTACGGGGGCGGCCCGGGCCTTCGGTTCACCGGGTCCGGAGACGCTACCCACGGCAGTGCTGCCAGCCGCGCACGCTGCTCGATAAAAGGGAACGAGAGCTGGGTTTCCCACGACGGCAGCTGCGGCTGCAGCAGCACGCCTCTCTTCCCGTCCGTGGCAGTAGGAAGCGGGCCTGGCTCTGCCGGGTTGCACGGACGGGTAAACGCTTCCGACGCGTACCCCTGACCGGTGGTCAGTCGGCCCGGGAGGGCCCGAGCAACCCTCGCGGCTGGCACCCACCGGGTCGATCGGAGCGCTCGCTCCGGAGAGGGGCAGAGTTGGATGCCCCTTCTCCCCGTCCGTGGCAGTAGGAAGCGGGCCTGGCTACGCTGGGTCGCACTGACGGGTAAACGCTTCCGAGGCCACGTCCAAAGCTCCGTGCCGAATTCGGTGACCTCCCCACCACCCCTAGTGGGGGCCCGGAATGCACGACCGGACTGGTCCGTCGCAGTGCGCGGGGTGTGGGACCGTGCTGCCTCTTCCCACGGCGGAAGCTGCAGTGCCGTCTCGCCCCCGGGGCGGATCCCGGACCCAACGGCAATCAGTGAAGCCCGCATGGGCGCGAGAGCGTGAGTGTACCGGGACCTTGCAGGGGCCCCGGCCTCGCTCGGCTCTGCGCCAGCGGGACCCCCCTCTTGGCGTCCTCCGGGACGGGTCGAAGCGTTTGTTGAGCCATTGCCCAACCCCGGGCAACCAGACGGGCCGGGCGAGCTTCCACGGCTCACCCACCCCGGGCGAATGATGGGGGACGGAGGCGGACGACACACGCCCCGGTAGATTTGTTCTTTTTTTCCCCCCGGCGATTCGAATGAGAGAAGGAGATGGCGAGAGTGGCTGCCGAGGGCGACGGGACCGGACCGCTGGCGCGACCACCGCAGAGCCGTGCCTTGCTGATTGTCCGCTCCCGGGACCCGAAGCGTTCAGAATTGGAAACGGATCGCCGGTTCGACCACCGAGTCGAGCCGGGGCAGAATCCGCTCGGTCCGAGCCTCGCGCCCCAGGGCGCGGGGCCGGCCGCAGCACGAGGTGCTACCTGGTTGATCCTGCCAGTAGTCATATGCTTGTCTCAAAGATTAAGCCATGCATGTCCAAGTACAAGCTTTCACAAGCGAAACTGCGGATGGCTCATTAAATCAGTTATGGTTCCTTGGAGCGCATCCCCTTACATGGATAACTGTGGTAATTCTAGAGCTAATACATGCAATCAAGCGCCGACCTTACGGGAGGCGTGCTCTTATTAGGAACAAGACCAACCCGGGTCCGCCCGGCTCCGTTGGTGAACTCTGGATAACCTGGCCGATCGCACGGTCTCTGCACCGGCGACGGATCCTTCGAATGTCTGCCCTATCAACTTTCGATGGTACGTTATGCGCCTACCATGGTCGTAACGGGTAACGGA
>JAZGTN010000117.1:1967500-1977500 GCA_037783415.1 Leptasterias polaris
CTCGTCCCACGGCACCACGAAAAGCAAGCATCCCTCGGGCACGGGGGATGTTGTAGAGGGTTGAGAGAGGACAGGGTGTGCCCTCCTTTCCAATGCACATTTTGTCCTCGCGCGTACGTACGGGACGCCTCAACTCCTAGAAAAGTACCAACAAAATTTCCTTAGGACAGATGTAGACAGTACGGAGTCGGGGGGGTGTTCGGAGGTGAGGGCTTATGGGGGCCTGAGGCGCTCCCACACCCACGAGGCGGCAGTGCAGACAGGGCCCCGGTAAAGCAGAGACCGAGCGTGCCAGAGCAGCGAGGCTGTGCCCGGGTCCCGGCATGGAAGCGCGGGCAAACGGCGGGAGTAACCATGACTCTCTTAAGGTAGAGACCGAGAGGGCTTATGGGGGCCTGAGAGCCGCTGGGCCACCCCTGCCTGGGTGCGGAGAGGGACCGAGAAGGTAGAGACCGAGAAGGCATGAGCAGCAGGGAAGCGCGGGCAAACGGCGGGAGTAACCATGACTCTCTTAAGGTAGAGACCGAGAGAGCATGAGCAGCAGAGTACGGAGTCTGAGGCATTCGGAGGAGAGGGCTTATGGGGGCCTGAGAGCCGCTGGGCCACCCCTGCCTGGGTGCGTAGAGGACACTCCGAGAAGTACGCAGAGTACGGAGTCGGAGGCATTCGGCGGAGAGGGCTTATGGGGGCCTGAGAGCCGCTGGGCCACCCCTGCCTGGGTGCCGAGAGGACACTACGAGAAGTACGCAGAGTACGGAGTCGGAGGCATTCGGAGGAGAGGGCTTATGGGGGCCTGAGAGCCGCTGGGCCACCCCTGCCTGGGTGCGGAGAGGACACTACGAGAAGTACGCAGAGTACGGAGTCGGAGGCATTCGGAGGAGAGGGCTTATAGGGGCCTGAGAGCCGCTGGGCCACCCCTGCCTGGGTGCGTAGAGGACACTACGAGAAGTACGCAGAGTACGGAGTCGGAGGCATTCGGCGGAGAGGGCTTATGGGGGCCTGAGAGCCGCTGGGCCACCCCTGCCTGGGTGCGGAGAGGACACTACGAGAAGTACGCAGAGTACGGAGTCTGAGGCATTCGGAGGAGAGGGCTTATGGGGGCCTGAGAGCCGCTGGGCCACCCCTGCCTGGGTGCGGAGAGGACACTACGAGAAGTACGCAGAGTACGGAGTCTGAGGCATTCGGAGGAGAGGGCTTATGGGGGCCTGAGAGCCGCTGGGCCACCCCTGCCTGGGTGCGGAGAGGACACTACGAGAAGTACGCAGAGTACGGAGTCTGAGGCATTCGGAGGAGAGGGCTTATGGGGGCCTGAGAGCCGCTGGGCCACCCCTGCCTGGGTGCGGAGAGGACACTACGAGAAGTACGCAGAGTACGGAGTCGGAGGCATTCGGAGGAGAGGGCTTATGGGGGCCTGAGAGCCGCTGGGCCACCCCCTGCCTGGGTGCCGAGAGGACACTACGAGAAGTACGCAGAGTACGGAGTCTGAGGCATTCGGAGGAGAGGGCTTATGGGGGCCTGAGAGCCGCTGGGCCACCCCTGCCTGGGTGCGGAGAGGACACTACGAGAAGTACGCAGAGTACGGAGTCGGAGGCATTCGGAGGAGAGGGCTTATGGGGGCCTGAGAGCCGCTGGGCCACCCCTGCCTGGGTGCGGAGAGGACACTACGAGAAGTACGCAGAGTACGGAGTCGGAGGCATTCGGAGGAGAGGGCTTATAGGGGCCTGAGAGCCGCTGGGCCACCCCCTGCCTGGGTGCGTAGAGGACACTCCGAGAAGTACGCAGAGTACGGAGTCGGAGGCATTCGGCGGAGAGGGCTTATGGGGGCCTGAGAGCCGCTGGGCCACCCCTGCCTGGGTGCGGAGAGGACACTACGAGAAGTACGCAGAGTACGGAGTCGGAGGCATTCGGAGGAGAGGGCTTATGGGGGCCTGAGAGCCGCTGGGCCACCCCCTGCCTGGGTGCCGAGAGGACACTACGAGAAGTACGCAGAGTACGGAGTCTGAGGCATTCGGAGGAGAGGGCTTATGGGGGCCTGAGAGCCGCTGGGCCACCCCTGCCTGGGTGCGTAGAGGACACTACGAGAAGTACGCAGAGTACGGAGTCTGAGGCATTCGGAGGAGAGGGCTTATGGGGGCCTGAGAGCCGCTGGGCCACCCCCTGCCTGGGTGCGTAGAGGACACTCCGAGAAGTACGCAGAGTACGGAGTCTGAGGCATTCGGCGGAGAGGGCTTATGGGGGCCTGAGAGCCGCTGGGCCACCCCTGCCTGGGTGCCGAGAGGACACTACGAGAAGTACGCAGAGTACGGAGTCTGAGGCATTCGGAGGAGAGGGCTTATGGGGGCCTGAGAGCCGCTGGGCCACCCCTGCCTGGGTGCGGAGAGGACACTACGAGAAGTACGCAGAGTACGGAGTCGGAGGCATTCGGAGGAGAGGGCTTATAGGGGCCTGAGAGCCGCTGGGCCACCCCCTGCCTGGGTGCGTAGAGGACACTCCGAGAAGTACGCAGAGTACGGAGTCTGAGGCATTCGGAGGAGAGGGCTTATGGGGGCCTGAGAGCCGCTGGGCCACCCCTGCCTGGGTGCCGAGAGGACACTTCGAGAAGTACGCAGAGTACGGAGTCTGAGGCATTCGGAGGAGAGGGCTGATGGGGGCCTGAGAGCCGCTGGGCCACCCCTTCCTGGGTGCGGAGAGGACACTCCGAGAAGTACGCAGAGTACGGAGTCTGAGGCATTCGGAGGAGAGGGCTTATGGGGGCCTGAGAGCCGCTGGGCCACCCCTGCCTGGGTGCCGAGAGGACACTACGAGAAGTACGCAGAGTACGGAGTCTGAGGCATTCGGAGGAGAGGGCTTATGGGGGCCTGAGAGCCGCTGGGCCACCCCCTGCCTGGGTGCGTAGAGGACACTCCGAGAAGTACGCAGAGTACGGAGTCTGAGGCATTCGGAGGAGAGGGCTTATGGGGGCCTGAGAGCCGCTGGGCCACCCCTGCCTGGGTGCGGAGAGGACACTACGAGAAGTACGCAGAGTACGGAGTCTGAGGCATTCGGAGGAGAGGGCTTATGGGGGCCTGAGAGCCGCTGGGCCACCCCTGCCTGGGTGCCGAGAGGACACTTCGAGAAGTACGCAGAGTACGGAGTCTGAGGCATTCGGAGGAGAGGGCTGATGGGGGCCTGAGAGCCGCTGGGCCACCCCTGCCTGGGTGCCGAGAGGACACTCCGAGAAGTACGCAGAGTACGGAGTCGGAGGCATTCGGAGGAGAGGGCTTATGGGGGCCTGAGGCGCTCCCACACCCACGAGGCGGCAGTGCAGACAGGGCCCCGGTAAAGCAGAGACCGAGAGAGCATGAGCAGCAGGGAAGCGCGGGCAAACGGCGGGAGTAACCATGACTCTCTTAAGGTAGGGACCGAGAGAGCATGAGCAGCAGGGAAGCGCGGGCAAACGGCGGGAGTAACCATGACTCTCTTAAGGTAGGGACCGAGAGAGCATGAGCAGCAGGGAAGCGCGGGCAAACGGCGGGAGTAACCATGACTCTGTTAAGGTAGGGACCGAGAGAGCATGAGCAGCAGGGAAGCGCGGGCAAACGGCGGGAGTAACCATGACTCTCTTAAGGTAGGGACCGAGAGAGCATGAGCAGCAGGGAAGCGCGGGCAAACGGCGGGAGTAACCATGACTCTGTTAAGGTAGGGACCGAGAGAGCATGAGCAGCAGGGAAGCGCGGGCAAACGGCGGGAGTAACCATGACTCTCTTAAGGTAGGGACCGAGAGAGCATGAGCAGCAGGGAAGCGCGGGCAAACGGCGGGAGTAACCATGACTCTCTTAAGGTAGGGACCGAGAGAGCATGAGCAGCAGGGAAGCGCGGGCAAACGGCGGGAGTAACCATGACTCTGTTAAGGTAGGGACCGAGAGAGCATGAGCAGCAGGGAAGCGCGGGCAAACGGCGGGAGTAACCATGACTCTCTTAAGGTAGGGACCGAGAGAGCATGAGCAGCAGGGAAGCGCGGGCAAACGGCGGGAGTAACCATGACTCTCTTAAGGTAGGGACCGAGAGAGCATGAGCAGCAGGGAAGCGCGGGCAAACGGCGGGAGTAACCATGACTCTCTTAAGGTAGGGACCGAGAGAGCATGAGCAGCAGGGAAGCGCGGGCAAACGGCGGGAGTAACCATGACTCTCTTAAGGTAGGGACCGAGAGAGCATGAGCAGCAGGGAAGCGCGGGCAAACGGCGGGAGTAACCATGACTCTCTTAAGGTAGGGACCGAGAGAGCATGAGCAGCAGGGAAGCGCGGGCAAACGGCGGGAGTAACCATGACTCTGTTAAGGTAGGGACCGAGAGAGCATGAGCAGCAGGGAAGCGCGGGCAAACGGCGGGAGTAACCATGACTCTCTTAAGGTAGAGACCGAGCGAGCAAGAGGAGCGAGGGTCCGCCCGGGTCAAGAGCCTGTTGGGCTACCCCTTGTCTGGGTGCAAAGACAGCAAAGTACGGAGGTTTCATGCGTTCGGAGGCGCTAGTGATGGGTCGCGGCCCAACTCCTGCCGGCACCCCTTGGCCGGTCAGGTTGGCCCCGGTAGACAGTTTATGGACAGCTGGCATACCGGGCCAGGGTCCTCCGTGGTCGCGGGCCCCGGGGGTTGCCCGGCCTGGGTGCCCCTAGAGCCCAAAGAGCCGTGGAGCGCAGAGTACGGAGGTTTTTTTGATGCGTTCCGAAGCGCCTGGCGATGGGTCGCGGCGCAACTCCTGCCGGCACCCATTGGCCGGTCAGGTTGGCCCCGGTAGACAGTTTATGGACAGCTGGCATACCGGGCCAGGGTCCTCCGTGGTCGCGGGCCCCGGGGGTTGCCCGGCCTGGGTGCCCCTAGAGCCCAAAGAGCCGTGGAGCGCAGAGTACGGAGGTTTTTTTGATGCGTTCCGAAGCGCCTGGCGATGGGTCGCGGCGCAACTCCTGCCGGCACCCCTTGGCCGGTCAGGTTGGCCCCGGTAGACAGTTTAGGGACAGCTGGCATACCGGGCCAGGGTCCGCCGTGGTCGCGGACCCCGGGGGTTGCCCGGCCTGGGTGCCCCTAGAGCCCAAAGAGCCGTGGAGCGCAGAGTACGGAGGTTTTTTTGATGCGTTCCGAAGCGCCTGGCGATGGGTCGCGGCGCAACTCCTGCCGGCACCCCTTGGCCGGTCAGGTTGGTCCCGGTAGACAGTTTAGGGACAGCTGGCATACCGGGCCAGGGTCCGCCGTGGTCGCGGGCCCCGGGGGTTGCCCGGCCTGGGTGCAGCTGGGGCCCAAAGAGCCGTGGAGCGCAGAGTACGGAGGTTTTTTGGATGCGTTCCGAAGCGCCTGGTGATGGGTCGCGGCGCAACTCCTGCCGGCACCCCTTGGCCGGTCAGGTTGGTCCCGGTAGACAGTTTAGGGACAGCTGGCATACCGGGCCAGGGTCCGCTTTGGTCGCGGGCCCCGGGGGTTGCCCTGCCTGGGTGCCGCTAGAGCCCAAAGAGCAGATACACTAGTGCCAAAAAGGGGTAGAGAGTCCCGCGGGGAAAGGACGAGCTGCGGCCCCCGCCGACCGTCGGTGCGTGATGGCCACACTGCGTAGACTCCAGAAATGCAAAAAAAATAATTGGGGGAAAACAAAAAAAAATTTGGGACTTGTGAATTTTTCGGCAAAAATATTCCTCGGAAAAAATATTTACCGGGAGGAGAAAAAAATTCCCCGTGTGAGACGGCCAAAATGTGGCTGTGCACGCTCCCGGAGTGAAAAACGAGAAGTAAGCAAAGTACGAAGTCGGAGGCATTCGAGGGAGAAGGCTGATGGGGACCGGAGGCGCTGCGACAACAGCCCGGTAAAGCAAAGACCGGGCGTGCCAGGGCGGCGAGGGTCCGCCCGGGTCCAGAGCCTCTGGGCTACCCCATGTCCTGGTGCAGAGAGAGGGAGCCTTCCCCGAAGACCGCAAAGTACGGAGTCGTAGGCATTCGGAGGAGAAGGCTGATGGGGCCCAGAGGCGCTGCGGCTCCCACGAAGCGGCTGTGCACACAAGGCCCCGGTAAAGCATAGAGCGAGCGTGCAAGAGCAGCTAGGTTCCGCCTGGGTCAAGAGCCTCTGGGCTACCCCTTGTCTGCAAAGACAGCAAAGGCAGCAAAGTACGGAGGTTCTTTGATGGGTCCCGAAGCGCTTGGCGATGGGTCGCGGCGCAACTCCTGCCGGCACCCCTTGGCCGGTCAGGTAGGCCCCGGTAGACAGTTTAGGGACAGCTGGCATACCGGGCCAGGGTCCTCCGTGGTCGCGGGCCCCGGGGGTTGCCCGGCCTGGGTGCAGCTGGGGCCCAAAGAGCCGTGGAGCGCAGAGTACGGAGTTTCTTTAGGCGTTCTGAGCCGCAGTTGATGGGTCGCGGCGCAAGTCCTGCCGGCACCCCTTGGCCGGTCAGGTTGGCCCCGGTAGACAGTTTAGGGACAGCTGGCATACCGGGCCAGGGTCCTCCGTGGTCGCGGGCCCCGGGGGTTGCCCGGCCTGGGTGCCCCTAGAGCCCAAAGAGCCGTGGAGCGCAGAGTACGGAGTTTCTTTTAGCGTTCTGAGGCGCAAGTGATGGGTCGCGGCGCAACTCCTGCCGGCACCCCTTGGCCGGTCAGGTTCGCCCCGGTAGACAGTTTAGGGACAGCTGGCATACCGGGCCAGGGTCCTCCGTGGTCGCGGGCCCCGGGGGTTGCCCGGCCTGGGTGCAGCTGGGGCCCAAAGAGCCGTGGAGCGCAGAGTACGGAGTTTCTTTAGGCGTTCTGAGGCGCAATTGATGGGTCGCGGCGCAAGTCCTGCCGGCACCCCTTGCCCGGTCAGGTAGGCCCCGGTAGACAGTTTAGGGACAGCTGGCATACCGGGCCAGGGTCCGCTTTGGTCGCGGGCCCCGGGGGTTGCCCGGCCTGGGTGCAGCTGGGGCCCAAAGAGCCGTGGAGCGCAGAGTACGGAGTTTCTTTAGGCGTTCTGAGCCGCAATTGATGGGTCGCGGCGCAAGTCCTGCCGGCACCCCTTGGCCGGTCAGGTTGGCCCCGGTAGACAGTTTAGGGACAGCTGGCATACCGGGCCAGGGTCCGCTTTGGTCGCGGGCCCCGGGGGTTGCCCGGCCTGGGTGCCGCTGGGGCCCAAAGAGCCGTGGAGCGCAGAGTACGGAGGTTTTTTGGATGCGTTCCGAAGCGCCTGGTGATGGGTCGCGGCGCAACTCCTGCCGGCACCCCTTGGCCGGTCAGGTTGGCCCCGGTAGACAGTTTAGGGACAGCTGGCATACCGGGCCAGGGTCCGCCGTGGTCGCGGGCCCCGGGGGTTGCCCGGCCTGGGTGCAGCTGGGGCCCAAAGAGCAGATACACGAGTGCCAACAAAGGGTAGAGAGTCCCGCGGGGAAGGGACGAGCTGCGGCCCCCGCCGACCGTCGGTTCGTGATGGCCACACTACGTAGACTCCAGAAATGGCCCAAAAAAAAATTGGGGAAAAAAAAAAAAAATGGGGAAAAAAAAAATTATTGGGTAAAAAAAATAATTATTTGAAAAAAATTTGGGACTTTGAAAAATTTCCGGGAAAAATATTCCTCGGAAAAAATATTTACCGGGTGGGAAAAAAAATTCCCCGTGTGGGACGGTCAAAAATTGGCTGTGCGCGCTCCCGGAGAAATTCCTCGGACTTTGGCCAAAAGTTGGCAGATTCTCCGAGGTTCGGTAGTCGCCTCGTGTTCAGAGGCACCAAGTCCTCAAGAGATACGGTCGGTTTTTAGCGGCGCCCGCTGCGTTCCGAGAAAGGGTCCTCTTCAGAGCAAAACGGCTCGTGGGTGCTGGCACCCACGAGGGTGTTGGTGACGCAACCCAGAGACCTCTTTTGGGCCCGGACTCCGAGAAAAGTGCATGGGCGACTGGTCGCTCCCAACCCTAGGGATGTTGTGCCTACTATAGGGGGTAGGGTCCTCTCGAAGGGCTCGAAAAAATTTCTAAGTCAGCCAAAAAAAAAAAATCCTACTCCTCGACGTCAGCGGCCCGGGATGCCTCCCTGGCCGTGGAAAACGTCTCCCAACCCGGTTTCTGAGGGCCGGGCGGAACCTCCTGGGGTCTCTGGTGACCTTCCTACGGCCCTTGCGACCGAGTTACCGGCTCCGCGGGTGAATCGCACCGCATCCACCGGTGGACGCCCTCCGTTCCACGGTGACTCCCGGAGACTACGGGAAGTCCCACTCCGAGGAAGGGAAAACCAGCGGGCACGGAGGCGATCTCCCCGTGGCCCACGGCGCATTTCCTCCCAGACCCGCTTCGGCGGCGTTGATCCTCGGTCTTTCTGGGCCTTTCTCGGAGAAAATAACCACCGGGAGGAGGGAAAACCACGCCTAGGCAGACGGCTGAAAATCGCCTGCACGCGCTCCCGGAGAAAATCAGAAAATTCCTCGGACTTTGGACCAAATCTGGCCCAGAAAACGGACAAATAAGCAAGTTCTCCGAACTTCGGAAAAATGGCTCTAGTTCAGAGGCAAAAAGTCCTCAAGAGATACGGTAGGCTGTCGGCGACGCCCGCTGCGTTCCGAGAACGCCTCCTCTTCGGAGCAGAGGCATTCGTGGGTCTCCAGACCCACGAGGGCCTTCGTGACCCAGCTCAAAGACCTTATTTTGGCCCATAGTCCGGCGGAAGTGTAGGGGTAAAGGGTCGCCCCCAACCCTAGGGATGTTGGGGCTACTATAGGGGGTAGGGTCCTCTCGGCTCGGCTGAAACATAAAAAAAAGTGAAAACCCCCATAGGAATGCACACGAATCGGGTTTCTCGGCTCCGCTGAAACATAAAAAAAACCGAAAACCCCATAGTAACCTACACGAATCGGGTTTCCACGGCAGGCGAGCCAGGAGCCGGCGGTCTCACGGAGCGCAAAACCTACCCCAGGGGCGGCGATCGAGGGAACGAGAGCTGGGTTATATACCTACGGGGGCGGCCCGGGCCTTCGGTTCACCGGGTCCGGAGACGCTACCCACGGCAGTGCTGCCAGCCGCGCACGCTGCTCGATAAAGGGAACGAGAGCTGGGTTATATACCTACGGGGGCGGCCCGGGCCTTCGGTTCACCGGGTCCGGGGACGCTACCCACGGCAGTGCTGCCAGCCGCGCACGCTGCTCGATAAAAGGGAACGAGAGCTGGGTTATATACCTACGGGGGCGGCCCGGGCCTTCGGTTCACCGGGTCCGGAGACGCTACCCACGGCAGTGCTGCCAGCCGCGCACGCTGCTCGATAAAAGGGAACGAGAGCTGGGTTATATACCTACGGGGGCGGCCCGGGCCTTCGGTTCACCGGGTCCGGAGACGCTACCCACGGCAGTGCTGCCAGCCGCGCACGCTGCTCGATAAAGGGAACGAGAGCTGGGTTATATACCTACGGGGGCGGCCCGGGCCTTCGGTTCACCGGGTCCGGGGACGCTACCCACGGCAGTGCTGCCAGCCGCGCACGCTGCTCGATAAAAGGGAACGAGAGCTGGGTTATATACCTACGGGGGCGGCCCGGGCCTTCGGTTCACCGGGTCCGGAGACGCTACCCACGGCAGTGCTGCCAGCCGCGCACGCTGCTCGATAAAAGGGAACGAGAGCTGGGTTTCCCACGACGGCAGCTGCGGCTGCAGCAGCACGCCTCTCTTCCCGTCCGTGGCAGTAGGAAGCGGGCCTGGCTCTGCCGGGTTGCACGGACGGGTAAACGCTTCCGACGCGTACCCCTGACCGGTGGTCAGTCGGCCCGGGAGGGCCCGAGCAACCCTCGCGGCTGGCACCCACCGGGTCGATCGGAGCGCTCGCTCCGGAGAGGGGCAGAGTTGGATGCCCCTTCTCCCCGTCCGTGGCAGTAGGAAGCGGGCCTGGCTACGCTGGGTCGCACTGACGGGTAAACGCTTCCGAGGCCACGTCCAAAGCTCCGTGCCGAATTCGGTGACCTCCCCACCACCCCTAGTGGGGGCCCGGAATGCACGACCGGACTGGTCCGTCGCAGTGCGCGGGGTGTGGGACCGTGCTGCCTCTTC
>JAZGTN010000117.1:1980000-1982869 GCA_037783415.1 Leptasterias polaris
GTCTCCGGATGTGTTCGCGAGAGTGGCCCAACGCCGGCGGTTTCGGGGACCGGTTCTTGCAACGCTGCTGCCACTCCCTCCAGAGCCCTGTCCGCGGCGGGGTTCTGGGGGTGGAGAACCGGCGTTGCTCCCGGTCTCCGATCTACGCCGGGACCCCGGGACGCCGGGGCCAGGCCTTGAATGCGACCCCACGGGCGGGGGTGGGAGAGGAGTAGAACGCGGCGAGTCCGAGGCCTGCCGCACCTCTACCCCCCGCTCGGGACGCGGCTCTCGCCGTGGGCGGGGCGGAGCGATCGAGTTATCTCGCACGCCCCGCAAGATCCTTTGACCCAAATCCACCGCGCCCGAGACCACGGGGCGCGGCGGAGCCCATCATTGGTGATCGAACAAGACAGCATACCGAGAGGAGAAATCCTAAGAGTTTTAAACAATTCTTGGCGGTGGATCACTCGGCTCGTGCGCCGATGAAGAACGCAGCCAGCTGCGTGAATCAGTGTGAATTGCAGAACGCAGTGATCATCGGCCTTTCGAACGCACATGGCGGCCCGGGCCCCCCGCGGCCCGGGCCTCGTCCGCCTGAGGGTCGTGAGCACAGACAGAAATCACCGTGCCGGAGTCCGCGGACACACTCGCGGCGCCCGGGTTGAACCGCGGTGCGAGAGCGACGGCCGGCAGCCGCACGGAGGAGTAACTGGTCGTTCTCCCTGCGAGGATTAATGGCTGCAGGCGTCAGCAAGGGTAGATCCTTTGTGGAAACCAAACGAACAGAGTTGGCGAGACTCTCCCGAAGGGGCACAGAAACCCCCTCTCCAAACACAGCCCGCCGTGAAGTGTGGGCGGCAGCACCGGCCCGGCGCGGACCGCGGTGTCCGTTGCTCGGGGTCTCGGGGCGACCGTCGGAGTGTAAACGAGGTAACCACCCCCTCGCAGGGAGGAATCCGCCGTGGCGTGGTCGGTTCCCGGTTTGCCCTGTCACGGGGCTTGCCGGAGCAACTCCACCCACGACCGCCGGTTGTCCTCCGCAAAGAGTGTCGAAGGGGAGGGTCCGACGGGCGACCGCAGACCCCGGCCGCGATCCGTGGCCGCCGGCTCCGCCCCCGGGAGACCGGAGAGGGAGAGAGACCGAAAAGGGAGAGCAGAGAAGAAAGAGGGGCCCGCGCTGACGGGTCCGTTCGGGCGGGGAGGCGTGCAGAGAAAACCGTTCTTGGCCTCCCCTAGCAGGCCGCGGGACAAGCTCCCCACCCACCAGTCACGAACCGATAATCGACCTCAGGTCGGGCGAGAGGACCCGCTGGATTTAAGCATATCACTAAGCGGAGGAAAAGAAACTAACAAGGATTCCCCTAGTAGCGGCGAGCGAAGCGGGAAGAGCCCAGCGCCGAATCCCCGGGCCCCGCCGAGGGCCCGAGGGAACTGTGGCGTAAGGAAGTCCGGCCCCGCGGCCGCGCCGGCGCCGAGGTCCTTCTGATTGAGGCGTGCTCCGTCCCAGGGCGGGTGTCAGGCCCAGGCGGGCGCCTGCCGGTCGCGGACCAGGGCTTCCGGGAGTCGGGTTGTTTTGTAGCGCAGCCCAAAGGTGGGTGGTAAACTCCATCCAAGGCTAAATACCTTGCACGAGACCGATAGAGCACAAGTACCGTGAGGGAAAGTTGAAAAGCACTCTGAAGAGAGAGTTCAAGAGTACGTGAAGCCGTCGAGAAGCAAACGGGAGGGCCGCGCAGATCGGGCCCGGGAGATTCAGCGCGGCCGGCGCGGTGCCCACCGGGTCCCCGCACGCCTTCTAGGCGGCGGGGCCCGGGGGCGCCTCGGCGCTCGGCCGCGTGCACTTCTCCCGGGCGCGGCGCCCGCGACCGGTTGGGTCGCCGGCAGAGGCCGGCCGGGTGGGGTGCCTCCGACCATTCCGGGCTCCCGACGGGGGGCCCGGCCGGAGAGCCTATAGCCCGGCCGCTTTGCGCCGGCGGACCGACCGAGGAATGGACGACGGGCCGCGCCTGCCCCGGGGTCGGAGCCTTCGGGCCGAGACTCTGTCGGGCCGTGGTCGCCCGGGAGTCCGGTGAGCCCCGCCCGCCGCAACCGCACCCGGTGGCGGCGGCGCGGCCGTGTTCCCGGTCTTTCCTTCCCGGTGTCGATCTCGTCACGGCGCCCCGGGTCCGCGGGCGATTGTCGGGAGCCTTGCCGACCCGTCTTGAAACACGGACCAAGGAGTCTATCGGGCCCGCAAGTCGGAGGGCCGCCAGTCGAGGCCCCGAGGCGCAACGAGAGTGAAGGCCGGCAGCGGTCCGGCCGAGGCGGGATCCGGTCGCCAGGCGGCCGGCGCACCGCCGCCCTGCCACGAGCCCCCGCGGCTGTGGCGGAGGAAGAGCGGGCACGCTAGGACCCGAAAGATGGTGAACTATGCCCGAGCAGGACGAAGCCAGAGGAAACTCTGGTGGAGGTCCGCAGCGATTCTGACGTGCAAATCGATCGTCCGACTTGGGTATAGGGGCGAAAGACTAATCGAACCGTCTAGTAGCTGGTTCCCTCCGAAGTTTCCCTCAGGATAGCTGGCGCCCGGTAGTTGCAGTTGCATCCGGTAAAGCGAATGATTAGAGGCCTTGGGGCCGAAACGACCTCAACCTATTCTCAAACTTTAAATTGGTGCGAGGCCCGACCCGCCGGCTCGGGGCCGGGCACTCTTAGAGAATGCACGGGCGCCCAGTGGGCCATTCTTGGTAAGCAGGACTGGCGCTGCGGGATGAACCGAACGCCGGGTTACGGCGCCGCATTGCGGCCGACGCTCATCAGAGCCCAGAAAAGGCGTTGGTTGATACAGACAGCAGGACGGTGGCCATGGAAGTCGGAATCCGCTAAGGAGTGTGTAACAACTCACCTG
>JAZGTN010000118.1:600000-814253 GCA_037783415.1 Leptasterias polaris
TCAGCTTGGTTAAGATTTCAGCAATCAACTACTTCATCATCTTCAAGAAGAAAACATGATCTGCTAATTGGAAGAAAAAGTATCTATAAAGGTTAGCATTTTGGAGCACCTTATTAGCCAAAGTCAGATTCACTTTCTACATTACCTGGGATAACCTCAATACTTTACCAAACCAATGTCATCGACGGTGTCCCACAACTGCCATCTGTGCAGAAGTGATTGCCATAGCAACCACTTTAGCGATCAGGTTACAGACTGGGGAAACAAAACAAACAGAATTGTAGCCTGTGGAGGCTACGTTAGAGGCTGAGGAAAGAAGGATTAGGATTAGGCTGTGGAGAAAAAGGCTGGTTAGACGCTGTGGAGAAATAGGCTGGTTAGAAGCTGTGGAGAAAAGGGCTTGTTAGAAGCCGAGGAAAAAAGGCTGGTTAGAAGCTGTGGAGAAGAAAGGGGTTATTTTTACCCAGACTCTCTTGCCTAATACTTCACCTGTTACACTTGACCTTTACTGCAAAACGCTGACCTCACTTGCTTCCAGTCACTTCTCATCAAAGGAAGAGACTTCGTCGTCCACTTAAGCTCAGGGTTTACAGGGATGACAGTGTAGTTCTTAGTTTGGTTCAAGACATTACCTTTGGTTCATGACATTATCTTTGATTGAGGGACTTGTTTCTACTATCCTTAGCATCTTTGAGTCAAGACTAAGTACTACACCAGTCACACCTTATATTTTACCTGCTGTCATTAAACCTGCTTTAAGAGTAGAAAGTTAGCCTTATCTCTAGGCCAACACTCTAAAAAATACTCTAGGCCTTTACTGTCTTACCATTCATACAAACCTATATGTATCACCACGCCTTTCTCCCCATGGATGGATGCTCTGCTCTTTTTCTCCTCCTTTCTTTTCTCTCATCTGCTTCAGTTTTGTATTCTCTCTTACCTTATCTGTTAGTTTCTGTTGTTGTTTTTTGGGGGGGGTTTTTTCTCGCAGTGCTCACAACTAAGGTGCAGTAAGTTAACTCCCATCCCTTTTTCTTTTATATGAACAATGATCTTACTGAGCAAGGGTTTAAGCTCTGTTGTTTATTTATTGTTTTATTTTTTTATTTAAAGGGCTAAATGTTATTCATGCTCAGTTGAAACATTCAGAATTGATGTAATGCTGATACTAGGAATATGTAAATATTAATTTAGCTGGTCTAAATATTCTATTTAAAACTCCTACATCAAACATTATTCATCAACTGAATGTTGAGTGGACTGGAATGTTTGCTGGCATGAAAACACTTATTACTGAAGTTACTGCAAATTACTATAAATGAATTACAGGTGGATTTTGTACTCCTAATCCTTTATAAACATTACGTTAGTTGAAATATAAAATCATGACAATTATAAATAAACATGACAACTGACGACTTGATGTAGCAACCCTGGCAGAGAATTCCAGTATAGACTAGTCTCCTAATTTAAAAGCATCATTGGCTTCGACCAATATGCAAACCAAGAATTGCCGAGACTGTAGTATGACGCCACTGTGAAAGCTACAAGGACAACATCAACAAGGTCGCCAAACATCAGGGGGGAGGGGATGGATAAAAAGGGGAGGGATTCTGAAAGAGAACGGGTTAGATCTTCTCTTACCGTTTGCGGACTTCACCTTGACTTTATCTTGAAAGGTCAACTCGCGTTATCCGACCTCCACTATTGCGCTTTTTCACTAATAAATCTGACTGTTTTCTTTCTTTCTCTATCACTAATCTTAACACTTTTTTCTCTCTTTTTGAGAAAGGTAAATAATTAGTTTTATAATTATTTTCAGAACAACACAACTAATATAGGAAAGTTGTATGTACATCAATATCAAAATATGTATTCATTGTGTGAAAACACATGAAGTTTGTTTTCCTTTGTACTGCAGTAACAACTACATCAACTAATTTAACTTAAGTACATTATGCTCAAGAATTTTTTTTTCAATGTCATAATAATAACAATTATCATATTAAAGTCCAAGATTTATCAAAGAGGTGAATCACAAAAGCGCTCTTAAAAAGTGGAGGTCGGAAATGGCAAAGTTTTCCTTACCTTGGTCCTTTGGTGTTCTCCAATGTACGTCCACATACCACATATCCATTGATCTTCAACTCCCATCTGGTCAAGCTAGTCTCTTGAGAGCCGTCATCAGCACGAAGAAGCGCCCTCATCTTGAAACTCACAAAACAGTCGTGTCTCTTGAAGCTTGGCATGACCTGGAGAAAACAACCCCAAAACCAATCAATGCTACAAATCAAGTCCAATGGAGAAGGGGGGTTAAGCGTCAGTCTTAAGAAAGATACACCTTCCCAAATAACACATTAAACTTAAGACAATAACAGCTTACTTGGTAAAGAGCACTTGAGAGCTGTTGATGTTATAAAACATTGTTAGAAACGACACCCTTTGAAGTAACGTAGTTTTTGAGAAAGGCTCAATTTTTAGGCATTATTTATCTTTCTTTATTTTTTTGCAGCTTCGATGACCAATCGAGCCCAAATTTTCACAGGTTTGTTATTTTAAGCACATGTTGGGATTGGGCACACAACGTGAGGACAATAACCGAAAAGGGTACACTTTAGCCTCAATTAGGCATTTTTGGTAGTATAATATTTAATGTCTGAAAAAATTTTACAAAGATAAAATGGGTTCTGCTGCTTGTTAATTATCTGCTTCAAGCTGGGATTTTTGGAGACCCACACTTAATAACCTTTTATTTTTAATTTACCCCTTGCATACACATGTATTTATTGATGGGAGTGGAAATAAAGTATTTAATTTGTTTATTACAAAACTTGAAACCAATAGTTCACATGATCAACTAGACACTTTAGGATACTAGGATACTAAACTTCTTAGTTCAGCTGTTCTGCACAGTTTTACAAAATCTGTGTTACTGTACATTATGAAATTGGTCTCTTAAATGTGGGTTTATTCCATGGGATGGCAAATTTGCACCACCCCTCAAATTAAATCAGAGCTACTATTTAGCATGATATCTTACTTCTCAGGTTAGACTAGTATGATGTTTCTGCTAATGAACTTATGGTTCAAAAATTTCTTTCAGAAATAATTGGTGAGAAACAATGGAGGAGTTTCAAATGCCAATGATTTTTCTGCGGGTGTACCACAGAACAAGTGTACTTAGATCAATGTTATTCTTGCTCATGCATGCCAAGTGTACATTCTAAATGCACATGATAAAATTACTCAAGTGCGACTTGTAAGAAATGCCGGGTGCCGAGCTGGTTCAAATGCAATAAAACAATTCTGCTAACATGTTTTATTACTGGAATAGCGGATTTTAAATTCGTATTGCTCCATTTACTTGAAAGCCACGGTGTTTTACGAAAAACCAAACAGTCTGCCTGAAGCCCGAGCAGCCCCAAGGCGTGAACACATGGTGCAATACAGGGTTGGCTTTTATCTCTTTACGAGTTTATCTCTTTACGGGTTACTTTTTTACAAATATGAGGCCAAAGTGTCCTTCTAACAGTGCCTATTATGAGCTTGGTTGTGTCTTACCTTAACAAGATGGCTTTGGCTGGACATGTGTGTTCAGCGGATTTGGTCGTGAAGTTTTACACTGCAGTCTCCGCGGCGATTCACCGGAGTTATCTCCAGGCCACTCGCAGCTCAACACCGAAGTTAATAGCTTATTAAAGTCTGTAGTCGTAATTAACTTCGTGGAACTCACGAGATGTACTGAAGCACTCAACAGTGAATTTAATCTGAACTGCAGTTTTATGTAAAAACGTTGTGGAATTTTGATAGAATTACAGGTAAAGTTCATCAGAAAACACGACGTCCAAGTCCAACGTAGAGTAGAGATACAGCACGTCCTTCCAGTTCGTTCGCGACTCGGTAAATGTGTATGGCCGCCAAGACATGCGGTATTTGCCACAATTAGTTCTTGGGCTAGAGCTAAACTCATAATTTGCATAACAATGCAGGTCTATATTGGGTGACATTCCACAGGTGTGACCCAAGTCCAATGAATGGACAGAACTGACTTGTTGGGTAAAAGTCTTAATCCTGGATAGTTAATAATCATTCATTTATTAAATAGTGCGATAACATGGGGGAAAGTAGGCCCAAATGCAGACAAGTCTCCTTAGGACCATGCTCTTTGTGCATGCTTTTTCTGTGGGTGAGGGGCTCGAGCAGTCACTACCTGGTTTTTTGTTTTTGAGGGGTTTTTTTTGGGGGGGGAGGTAGGTGTTCGGGCAATACCCAAACACCTATTGTTTTTGTTCGGTTTGGTTTTTTTTTTAGTATGTAGTCTTTTTCTCAAAGTCGTTTGTCCACGCAAGCAAATGCGTAGATGCGAAACGTGCATCAACTTGAAACTTTGCATGTAGGTAGACTATATATATAACTTGATGATCGTAAAGTTGAGACGTCATGATGACGTAACCAGGTGTCGAAATACAGTAAATCACAGTTTAATATGTGAAAAAATCTATACATCATCGGAGAGGTCTTTTAGATCCCAAAAAACTCTACACCAAGTGTGGCCCCATTTGACCTCGATTTCTGGTAGGATTCGAACCAGGGTTCACAGTGGTGAAAGGAACGTTGGAAAGTCAACCAAGCCCGGGGGACAATATTGAACTTGTTTTCCACAATCCTTGAACTATATGAACACCAAATCTTTGATTTACAATTGTGTGGTTTACAGACTGGTTTTTTTTTAGTATGTAGTCTTTTTCTCAAAGTCGTTTGTCCACGCAAGCAAATGCGTAGATGCGAAACGTGCATCAACTTGAAACCATGGGGCTGGGTGCATCATGTTGTCATTATTTAGTGTGGTGCACCGATCATTGGATATGAGTTACATACTTTAGCAGTCTGGGCACCATGTTAAGAATTTTGCGAAGCACCCTGGGCACCATTTATTCATCATTTCATTAGATTGTCCACAATAACAAAAATAAGTTTGGAAAATGTATAATAGGGCGTAGACCTTTAAAGGGTGTGTACAACATTGGTAAGATTGAAAAAAGAAATTGTTCACAGATTTTCACATAACTTACATTGGTATAAAGATGGTCATAGGAGAAAACTTCCCTTGATTAATAATTTTGCTTGAAATGCTATAGTTTTTAGGAAATGATTGAAACAATTAGTCTGTATCACTGGTGATAAAATCCGATATTTGAAAACAGTGAAAACATATGATGGGGCTTGGACTCCAAAGACCGATTTAGCTTAAACTTTCACAGGTTTGTAATTTCATGTATATGTTGGGTCACATCAAGAGTGGATACTGGTCTTTGACAATTACCAATGTTGTACATTGTCTTGAAAGCAAGTATTGAATAACATTTGGTAAACAACTGGCACTTAAAACATTTATTTTGAAAAAATAGATAATAATACGAGTTTAAACTTGCACTAACATTTATGGACAAAAGCATTTATATGTACATTTCATTTAAGAAGTAGATAATTTCAGTGATAAAGTTCGAGTTATACCATGGCGTTAATTCTCTAACGAACTGTGGTGTTTAACAACACGACGTTTCATTCTGTCGGTTCAATTCGTCTTCAGGATAAAAACTGGACTAGTACTATACTGCTTAGATGCGGTAACAGCAAACTTTAGATGTCCACCAAGCAATGTTTCCAATCCTACTGGGCCAGACACAGCTTGTAAACAATGAAACTGATAATTTTCAAAGCGCTGCTCAAAACGGACCTATCCGCTCACGTGGCCCGTTAAGCGCATAATTCATATTGATGAAAAACATGCGGTGTCTAGCTTTCTACTTTAAAAAAACAGCTTTTCATTTTTACCAATATACACTTATTCTAGTAGCGACCCTTTTCCTCGGTACATAATAATGAAATAATGTTAATTTTAATAATTTCATTTACATACCATTGTTGGACGTAAATCAAGACTTTCAATTGTTCCATAATCGGAACCATGACCGGTTTTGACGGTGAATATATTTACATACCACAGTCAACTCAGTTATAAATTGTCCTTGTTATTAAAAGTAATACATATAATATTCGAAAGCACTTTCGATCCAAATAAAAATTATACATCGGCAAAAAACTTCAATCTCAAAAACATGTATACTGGGAGGTCGTTATTGTAACCAGGAGATCAAATATATGAAAATATTACTACAAGTTATTGCAAACTTTAATAAGTAGTTTAATGATACAGAGCTGACCTTATTAAAATAATTAGATATTTATAAACTTGAGGCGTATACTTTGCCCTTCAGCTGTGTGACACGCGACGTAGTCTGATACCCTATATAGCTCAAATCTTATGATGCGCGGTCCCAAGTGGTGTCCCAACATGAGACTTATGCCAAGCATTTATTACTCATGCTACAAAGAGGCATCGTATACACGGCTACAACACTGACGACCAAAACCTTAATGCCAGTTTTTGTTAACCCCCTCGTTGTATGCAAAATCATTTACAATCGGTCTACACGAAAAAACAATTATAAAAAAATCAAAAAAAAATCGATGAGTTTCAATGCGTAGGCAAGCCTAATCGAGAAATAAGTACAACATTGCACATAACGAACAAATTTCCAACAAACCAACCTGTTTTTACTTTCCCAAAGAGCAGAGATTGCTAATAAGATGTGTACCACTCTTAACTGCTAAGCAAAGTGTGATGTCACAATACAGATCACTATGGCGATATTAAATATACAACACATCTTAAGATAAATCTTAGTGCTTTGTAATATTGAGCCCAACATATACATGTATATATATACATTTAAACTACTTACATTACTGAGCTTTAAATCATGTCTTGAAAGTGCACGTAAACTGTTGTAAAGCTCATATGCAAATAACCTAATGAGATAGGTCAAAGGTCATGATTCGTCGCAGCAACTTGATCATAGGGAAGTGCAGGAAAGACAAGAAGTAGATTTTTGTTTACATGATAACAGCGTGATTCTGATAAATGTTTTCTGTAATCGCCTGCTTCGAATTTTGAACTGTTTCGTCTTCATCGTCGGAGAAATCATCAATAAATTCATCATCTGTGTTGTTGGTATATGCACCGTTTGCGAATCCCTGCCCGTTTGCGAAACCTCTCCCGTTTGCTGCTTCAAGGTCTCCATTATCTGTGGCTCGTTTCTTTTTTCCATTTGTCTTCGGTTTTCCTTGAATTTTGGAGATAGAGTGGCGTTTTTGTTTCTTCGATGCTCGTCTGAAAATTTGAAAATGAGTTTTGAATTAATGCAGTTGGTGAAATCTTTTTGTCTGGATACATTGATTAATTCAAAGGCTTCAATTGAGAACTATAGATAACTGGGCAGCTCTTATCTTCTAAAAAAAACTAATATACTATCACCCTGTAATTGAATGTCAAAATAATAATAAAGATATCAGTGGCAGACTCAGCGAGCCATTTGGCACTTTAGATTATTAGAAGTCGTGTGTTTCATCCCACACCTAGTAAGCAGAGCCATGACATTGGGCCCTGGTCTTTTCCCTTCTCAGATTTCAGAAAGCAATAAGTGTAGAGTTGTTTACCTATATTGGTGTCGGGTAAGCTTCTACTGTTGAACCACAAAAACAACAAGTAAAAAATATATAATAAAATTAAAAAATTGGTTCATTAACTAAAATGAGCAGCGGTTAATTGTCTTTCCGGTTTTTATCTCTTTTTTAATAATGCTGTCACAAACTTACCGACAGGAACAGACCGCTGTGATGATCAATGAGAATATTAAAATGGCGACGAGTCCTGCGCTGGTTGCAGCTATTACTGCAAAAATATCTACAAGTGAAAGATATTAACAATTTATTTATCAACTTGGAATTAATCCTAACATAATGCGAGCAAAAACAACTCCAAAAAAAAAAATCATTAGATGTATGTTTCTGGTGACTCCGATGACCGATTGAGCATAAAGTTTCAAAGGTTTGTTATTTTAAAGTGTGGCTACTGGTCTTTGACATTCTTAATGTTATCAATTGTCTTTAGGAACCACACTATTACGGGGATATCTTTCGAGCCTACCTATTCTGCAGCCATTGCCTGGTACCCAGTCGCCTCCTGTTTTACATTCTGCGGTGTAGTTTTCACCATTTTGACGGAAACCTAAGTTGCATTTAACCACAACTCTGGATGATACAGCGTGACAATTACTTTCCGCAATTGGCATGGACCTGACAGTCGATGGAGGGCGCTCGCACATGGATGGTTCGCATTTTGACTGTGCTTCAACTGTGTGAAAAAGTAAAATATTTTAAATGTTAGGTACTTTTAAATTTGTTTTTGGAAAAGGTTAGGATCGTTGGTAGGGAAATTACTTACAACAGGCTTTTTTTTTTCTTCTTCTTCTTCGTCTTCTTTTATTTATTTATGTTTATAATTTAGTTTTTTACCCTTACACCGATGTGTGTTAAGCACTTTATACTCAGTACTTACCCGAGTTCTGTGAAAGAAAAAAAAGCAGGAAAAACACTCGGGTGGGATTCGAACCCAAGACCTTTACATTGCTAGAGCAGATGTCTGACCACTAGACCACCGAGCTAGCCCGATGGCAAGAGGCGGTTCGAATCCTCCAGTTTGTAAATTCAACATCTTATATATTTGTATTCTTCTTATTTTTCTTTCAATAGCGTTTACATAAAACACGTTCATGAGTTAAGCAGTTAAATTTGAAAGAGCATAATGGGAAAACATAAGGGAATGGCCGCCAATTTCGAAACAACTGCTCGGCTTGGTCTCCGGCTTAGGATTTGTCGGTTATTTCGGACTAAGCCTAAACTGGAGCCCTTAGCCCAAGCCATAACTAAAGCCCTTTTCACACTGTATCTCTTATCCCAGTGGAATACAGCCCTGGGGAGGCCCAAAAGCTGTTTTACCACACGGTTACCCCGGTGCGCTTTCACACTGTTCCCGCCTCAGTGGTCCCTATTCCACTGGGTTCCGGTTGCACGTTTCAAGATTACTCCAGGGTTTTACTGCTTACACCTACTCCAGAGCAGGGGTGGCTATTCCCCGGGGCATGTTCATTTGCAGGGGTAAATCTGGGGTAAAACGATCCAAGTGTGAAAGGGCCGGTGTCATAGGGAAGTCTATCCCGGAGATTCTGTGTGTCCCCCCCCCCCCCCCCCATATAGGAAATCAGCATGGCTGAAGGAGGATGGTTCAAAGAGGGCGCTATGAGAAGAGGTTGTACACAGCTCACATTATTGGGGGGGGGGGGGGGGCAGAATCTCCCTGGGACAGAATCTCCTGCCACAACGGCCGTTATTCCCCGGGGTTGCCCTCGGGGAATAGACTAGTGTGAAAAGGGCTCAAGAGTGGATGAGTGGTGGGAATGCGGTTATGTTTAAAATCGACCAGTATACTCTGCTAAATCATTATGAAATTAGACCCATGCTGTAGCCTTTTGTATAACTCATTGATTGTCTGAGTCTATTGAAGACCAACCAGAATTAAAACAATGAGAAGAGTTGATGCATCATTCAACCCAGCAAGATAACAGTTACGTAAGCATGTCCGTTCCCCCCCCCCCCCCCCCCGAAAGGAAGTAGACACATCTAACACAATCACTCAGCATTTCTGCTTTTGAAAGGTACAAGTTATAGATTTTTAAAAAGTCGATGGTCCAATAATACTAGAAATTCAATTTTTAATGGAGGCATCATTCAGAAAACCGTCTTTGAGTGATCCACAGTGAAAGTGAAAACACTTTGAAAATTTTTCCAAAAACAAAATAAACTAAAAATGAAATTGTTTTACTAATTTGTATGTTTGGTTTTTTTCTTGTTTCCCTTTTCTTGGAATGGGTGTTAATTTATTGGCTGACGTGACGTTAGAGGAAGGCCTGAGGGTGGTTATTTATCTTATTTTGGGACGGTAGAGCTTTCTTATAAGAAAAACTGAACCAAATTTTTCTTCGGTAAATTTTACAAGTACATGGGTGTTAAACAAATAAAATGATGTTTATCATAATGAAGTTAGTTCTAGAATAACAAAACCTGAGAAACAAATGCATCCTGGAAAAAATTACCTTTTTGAATCCCAGGGTATTGAATATAAAATAGAAGTCACAGATTATTTATTACAAAAAAACTGAAGATAGATAATTGTGCGAGTTAATGTGTCGTGTTAAATATTTATGTCTTTTCAACTTCAAACGGTTCAGCAAAAACAAATTTCATTTCATTGTTGATTATCCGATTTATAATATTAACATAAATTGGCAAAAACTAAACTAAGAACGCACCTGACAGTTGCATCAAACCACCGATACAGAGCCACATCTGCACCGGAAACAACACCAGATTCCACGCCGTTAACTGTCGCCAGACAACGGCCATTGCTGTCACACGCTGATCTCTCATTAACCGACTACAACAAAATAGTTATGGTACTTCCTTTAAAAAAAAATAGATTTTCAGTTTGCCGCAGCCAGTTCCACTGCTAAAGTTCCTCTTATTCAGCACGATGCAATTATAGTCCACGATGAACCGATCTCGTTAGTAACTTTCCTTTGTTGCAGTATAAAATTGCAACACACAGCAAACCAAACAGCGCATATCCACCGTGCACGGCAAACTCTATTTTCCTTAAATTTAGGAAACTAGAAAAACAAATCCAACAAAAGAGTGACGGCGTTCAATTCTCAGTTGGAATATTATTGTTCTTTTCATTGGCGACATGCAGAACTCACTTTTACATCGTCATGGTTCGACACAGCACAGCGCTCCCTCACCCTGGTGTCAGTCCTAATACGATTCAAGTTAAATCCATGCAAAACTTACAGCAAGTGTACGCGTGAGAGTCGCTTGACTGCACAGGTATGAGAATACAATACAACAAAAATAGACTTGTCCTAATTGTTAAGCCACTGGATCTTCTCAGAACCACCACAGCTTCTAAAGAAATGTTGTACTTAGTGTCTCCGCAAACCTCTCTTGTTTGTATATTCACCATTCAAAATTTCAAATTTTCAAATCCTACTTGTACTGGCCCATCACAGTCTGCAATGAAGAATAATCTTTACGTGATTTGTTAGACCGTGGAGCTTAGACACACCGGGAGCTTTCAGTGGATTGTGCGAGTCTATGTTTTGTCTGCTTTTGATAAATTATTTTCTGCGAGAATTTCCTCTTAGTCGTTGCAAAATCGAGGCTTTTTTAGTTTCCTTCCTTGATGTCACAAATATTGCATTTATATTCGGGTTATAAATATTAAGTAGGAAAAAACCCAACACAAGTTAGCAACACCTGTTACAGGTAGGGTAAATGTAGGGTAAAGGTAGGGTAAAGGTAGGGTAAAGCTAAAGTAAAAGTAAGGTAAAAGTAGGGTAAAGGTAGGGTAAAGGTAGGGTAAAGGTAGGGTAAAGGTAGGGTAAAGGTAGGGTAAAGGTAGGGTAAAGGTAGGGTAAAGCTAAGGTAAAAGTAGGGTAAAGGTAGGGTTCTCGAAATTCATATGACGACTGATACTAAACACACAAGCACAAAGTCCCAGGTCACTTGTTATGAGGATATGAAAGTGGAACCACCTTTTGATCATGTCGAACTATTGGTGACTCAGGGTCACTTCTCACCACTTTCTTTATGTGTCTTTTTCTTTCGGTTTTGTTACTAAAATACTTCCATACTCAGCTGTAAACGCGTTTATCTGCTGCCCTCTCGTGATGATACAGCATTGACTACACTCAGATTGGCAGGGTGAGCGAGGAACAGAAAGTGTGCTTCAGGTGTATTTGAGACTGTCAAGTATGGGATTTAGACTGTCATGTATGGGATTTAAACTGTGAAATATGGGATTTTAGATTGTCAATATACGAGGATTGAACAGTCAAAAAATATGGCACTTTTCTGGTCGCAATGGATAGGCATTACGTTGCACGCTTCCGATTTGTTTTTATACAAGTGTGTTATATTACATGTATTGGTATTGGCTGCTTTGAGCCTCTTGGTATGTATAGTAAATAAAGTTTTATCAGTGGGTTGCATCTAACATTGACAATTGATGTGCCGACTTTGAACACTAAGGATGCTGGCAGAGTTTTGTCCTGCCCCCCTCCTGTCCAAATCACTAACCCCTGTTAATTGACACCCCCTCTAGGATGTATGGAATAGTCCAGAGAGGATATCATGGCTTTTGAGCTGACCAACGTCTACAATGTGGTAATTAAGACAATGGAAATATTAAAGTCCTGACAGCGGCCCACACTTGGAAGTTTTAACAGACGAAGGAAATTTTAAGAACACTTTGGAAGTTCTGACAAAATTAGTTAATGAACTTGAAGCACCGAAAGGAGCACCACAGGAAGCAAACGATCGACTGTTTTAAGGGATATATCATTCTCTTGATTCGGGTTTTAAACTAGTGTAACTACGATGTTGACGTTCATTGTTGTTGTTGATGTTGACAGAATCGTTATCTATCGTTCGCAGAAAAATAAATACTGTTCCTGTTCAAAATCATCTGATATCGATCACGAGGTATGACGAAACCGAAACCATAATCAATACCCGTCATTTGATATAAATTGATGAACAAGGAAATGCACATTTTTATTATATTGAAACTTCTTTAATAACTTGACAGCTTGTCTGTTACTGGCCAAAACAAAATTCGTTCAAAGACAATTCTTTCAGCTGGAATTGGGACATGCATTGTTTGATGAGTTAATGCTAGTGTTCATGGAGTATTGATGAGTTAATGCTAGTGTTCATGGAGTATTGATGAGTTAATGCTAGTGTTCATGGAGTATTGATGAGTTAATGCTAGTGTTCATGGAGTATTGATGAGTTAATGCTAGTGTTCATGGAGTATTGATGAGTTAATGCTAGTGTTCATGGAGTATTGATGAGTTAATGCTAGTGTTCATGGAGTATTGATGAGTTAATGCTAGTGTTCATGGAGTATTGATGAGTTAATGCTAGTGTTCATGGAGTATTGATGAGTTAATTTTTTTTTTATGAGATATCGCCTAACTCACAAGGCCACGGACGGCCACTCAAGGTGAGGGCTACACATAACTGATTTGGGCTATCGACCCAAATCAATTGACACCAGGGGCACGTTGCCTCCTACTCCTGGGGCTGAAACAGGGTTACCCCCTTTACAGTCCTTAAGGATGTAGGCATGGGTATCATCCACTAGGAGCCTGTCTGGTAGAGCAGAATGCACTACCTTCCCAACTTTTTCGAAGCAATTATGGTTAAGTGCCTTGCTCAGGGGCACAAGTGTCATGACCGGGTATCGAACCCACACTCTGCTGCTGAAAACACCAGAGCTTAGGTCCGGTGCTCTAGACCGCTCGGCCACGACACGCCACAAAATGCTAGTGTTCATGGAGTATTGATGAGTTAATGCTAGTGTTCATGGAGTATTGATGAGTTAATGCTAGTGTTCATGGAGTATTGATGAGTTAATGCTAGTGTTCATGGAGTATTGATGAGTTAATGCTAGTGTTCATGGAGTATTGATGAGTTAATGCTAGTGTTCATGGAGTATTGATGAGTTAATGCTAGTGTTCATGGAGTATTGATGAGTTAATGCTAGTGTTCATGGAGTATTGATGAGTTAATGCTAGTGTTCATGGAGTATTGATGAGTTAATGCTAGTGTTCATGGAGTATTGATGAGTTAATGCTAGTGTTCATGGAGTATTGATGAGTTAATGCTAGTGTTCATGGAGTATTGATGAGTTAATGCTAGTGTTCATGGAGTATTGGTAACACATTTTATTTTTATTTATTTTTTGTAATTACATTTATTGCACAAACACCAAAATACAACGGAGTGCAAAAGGGAAACCCCGAACAGGCACGCAGGCCCACTAAATGGGGACCCTTGATCACACAAAGCAAAAACAAGAAGGCAACAGGGAAGTATATGTATAGTAAAAAGGCACACACACAAAATATATATATATATATGTAAATAAATAGACAATAAATAAGTCAATATTGGCTACAGATTGCACATGGTAAAGATGGTAAAGATTTTTTTTTTAAATACCCTACCCCAAATTACAAGTCACTAGTGAGGTAGTGGTTACAGAGGCCAGATTTAAATTGAGAAACAGCTTGCAAAGTTCTCACATCAGAGGGAATTTTGTTCCAGGAGTTATAAATGCGGTTAAAAAATGTTTTCCTAAAAATGCCAGTTTTACATTTATTGGGAATAAGGGTGGGGGAATCAGAGGGTCTCAGATTGTGGAGATCAGTGTTACAGAAACTGACCTTATCATGAATTGAAATAGACGTCATATTCTGAAGGCCCTTAAAAACATGACTGTTTGTTTTGTTTTTTTGTTTTTTTGTTGTTGTTTCTTTGTTTATTTGTTTTTTAAAGAGTGAATTAATATCAATCTTGAAACTAACCAATATGTGGAAGTTTTTATTTTTAACTCAGGTGGTACTTTTTGGGGGAAATCAACAAAAGGCGTGGTAAGTTTTGTCTCGGATAATGTGTATAATTACCGGCATACGTGCTTATTCTAATTGCTGCACTCGAAATAAAAAAGGAGCTTTGTTTTTTGTTTTCCTTCGCGGGGTGGGAAGGGGGTATTTTAAACAGACTTTGACTGTACTTCAAACGGATACATATTGTTATGGAGTATTATTACTGACTTGACTGTCGCTTTCATTGGTAACACAATATTTTGACATTGAATGGTAGTGGGGGTTTTTTAATTAATAAATTATATCCGGGAGCCTTGATGAGTGTTAAAATATTAACATGATACTTTATAAATCTTTTCGTTTAATCGTTTAGTAAATAAAGACCACTTTCATAAATGTAGAGGAATGTTTTACCATCAATCTAGACTGTATTTTCTACTAACCAGCTTCCTCCATGAAATATTTATTTTGGAACCACAACGCGGTCTTGTTCCAGTGTACAGGAAGTCTAGGCATTAATGTTTTCCACGTTCACAAACAAGAAAAAATCCCTTATTTTCTCCCAGAAAAATTACAAACTGCCATCAAGTTCAAGAGGTCGCGCTTATTTTCGTTGCAGAATTTCCTTGTTGACTTTGTGAAAGGTTAAAGTGCCATATCAATAGGTTTGACACGTAACTGCTAATGTAAGAGAGGGGCGCCACCATCACTAACAATAAAAGCTTTTTCATTTACAAGGCTTACTTTTCGTGTAAAACACCACACTTTGATTCTTATTTCAGTTTGTGATATCTAAATAAGCACAAGGTGCTCTAGGGAGTGGCATGAGTTGCTAGAGCGTAAGAGCTTGCCTCTTGTCACCACTGGCCCCTGGTTCGATTCCCGACTACGGCCATGTAGAGTTGTGTGTTGTTTCTCTCATATGCCATGAAGGTTTTTCTTCGGGCCCTCCGGTTCCCCCCCCCCCCCCCCCACCCCGGAAAATTCAAACACTTTTGATCTCTGGTTAAGCTCCGTAGTAAACTATTTGCATCACTGTATTCTTCTCGGGCTCAGGCTTCTACACTTATTGAGGACTGGGTAGAAACGATTTCGAGAGCAGAAACCCGAGCCACCAACGCTATACTATCTAAAAGTGGGGTGGGTGGGCGGGCAAAAAAACAAACAAACCCAAAAACCCGCTACTCTTACCTCGTACGCTAAACAGCTTACCTTCCTACCTCAAACTCTGATCCGCCAGAATCGCGACTGATGTAACATCCGTCGCCCTCAACGACCACAGCGATGCCAATAGTAAACTATTTGTTTCCCATCTCTTCCCAGAAACCAATTACATTGGTCTTAACCTTAATGACGTGCGACCGCAAACTAGTGTCCTGGTCCTGCTTTACAAATGGATACTAAGAGCCTGAAATGCCAGTTCCGCTTTAAAACCCGAGTTTAAAAGGCGATAAAATTCCCCCGCTTGGTCTGCCGCCGAAGCCTTGTCACCACCAACAGCTTTAAACGCCTCCCGAAGTATTTGCACCGTGCCGGTACGTCTTGTGACACGTTCAACCTCCGTGTAATGCTTAAACGTCTGACGTGTCGCCCACCTACAATGGTCCATGACCTGCTGCTCCGAAGCCCCTAACATCCTCAGAGTCGTGGCAACTCCTGCCCTACCACCATGCGCTCTCAAAGCACGGTCAGTGTGGTCCGATGATTTGGAGAAGTACAGCTTTAACCGATTGTTAGGATTGTTTCCTGTGAATGGCTTATTTGCCAAAAATCGTCTGTCTGGTGTACAAGGACGAAAGAGATATCCCCCCGACAAGTCAAATCCATGCTTGCCAGCCAGATCAACCATTGCGTCGACTGCACCTGCCGGATCCATCTCCTCTTGGTCTATCTTTGGAATAATAATAAAAGAGGACTCCCCCTCTCTCACTGTCTTGCCAATGGTGTGATTTAGCAGCAAATCCCTGCCATCAATTCTTGTCACCTCACATGTTTTTGTGCGACCCAAGTCCGCCGCCCGATCCCCGGTCCACCATAGAGAGAGAAAAAATGCCAGGTCCCTGTGCAGAATGTAATGTTTGATGAAACTGGGCTCCGCCGCTTCCACCAGATCCGAAATACGCCCCCGGATCTCACGCACTAACCATCGCAATTTGTCGGAAAAAATTGGGACAGCTTGTTTTGGAGTGACGTGCGCCTCCGCTTGCTCCAATCTGACGGCTTTTATGTACCTTTGTACCTGATCTGATATGCATGGATTTCCCTCATTGTATCTTGGCGTCCATGGTCTCCTACTACCCAACGAATTGAAGTGTGCTCTAAATTGCCCTACGTATGAATCTACCGTCCCCGCGGCCAGATGTTTTGGACACCCGCAATCGTGAAATCCTTGTCTCCCTAGATTAAGACATCCTAGAACGTGCACCTGGGTTTTCCCTTTGCCATCTCGTTCTACTAAAAACTTGATTATGTCCTCTGGAGTTGATGTTTCCAGACTGTTGCCATCGGTATAGTAGCCCGAATCATGATTCTGTTGTAAAAATACATCTAAATTGTTCACCAAGCAGCTCTTTTGCTTATTGTAGGGACGGTTGTCCAATTTCCGGTTTAGCACCCCCAACCTGGTTTTCACTCTTGTCAGCTGCATAAAAGAGAAAATATCGTACTTAAAACCAACATCGGACTAAACTCAAGCTAGGTTGTCGAGGCCGAGTATCGCTTTGTCTCTGGATGTATTGCTACCCCCATACGCCCCCCACAAATCGACCTCAGGAGTAGCTGCATCCTACGATGAAGTTTTAAACAGCCCCATCCTGTCAAGTGAACCTGGTCTTTGTGATCGTGCTGGTAAATATGATCATTCGACAGGAAATGCCATCTTGACTCCTCACATAGCTCCTTGTATGCGGAATTCACTGCGGCTATCTGGCGATTGATGTCGACGTTTCGCGTTTGGCAAACCGCTGATAGGACTAATTGAACCTTTGGATATTGGGCCCGTAACTGCCTGGAGGTAACCTTGAAGATTCTCAACAGCTCATGAACTGCCGCCGAGTTGTAGTTGTCTTACCTATGTCATTCACACCTCCATGCACAACTGCACCATCCAGTTTCTGTGTGCGACATGACGATGCTAAGATCCTGCATAGAGCTTCCATCTTTGCCCCACCATACACATTTACTTGACGTTTAGGAAGGAAGGCCAAGCAAAATTGACTATGCCCCTGAACATGGAGTCTGACACCAGCAGGATATTATACCTCTTTCCCGTGATGATACGCCCCTCATTAGGAATATTGGGTCCCGGTGGAAAATGACATCTCAACGCCCAAAGCTCAAACTGAAACCCCTTGGCGTTCGGCACATAACCCTGATGTGACGGTACCTCCAGAACTCCCTTCTGGCCCGCCTCACTTAGACGCAGAGACTTCTGAGCAAATGCCCTTAAATGCGGCCACCAAGGCCTCGAATGAGAGTGCTTTGGGACGACTAGTGTCACAATTATGTCTCCCCATCACTCACGCAACAGCCGGACCAGGGATGAAATAAGAACGAATGGTGTAAAACCGTACAGCACCTTCCCTCTAGGACATGGTTGTGAAAACATATTCACGCCTGATGTGCCTTGAACTGGGTCCCTGGAGAATTTTATTTTTTTTTGTTGGAAGTCCCTCGATCCCTTTTGGTACATTAGACGGCAAGGCCATAAGGTCCCCTGTAAATCCCGTGTTTCCTCCCAGCTCTTCTTGAAGGAGACACCATAGATACGGCGACAGTCTTGAGTCTGCCATAGACAGTACCCTGGAGGGGACATCAGCTGGATTGCTGCTAGAGGGCACCCACTGGAGCCGCAGATCAAAATTTTCCTCCAGAGTAAATGCAAAAATGAGCCTCAAAACCCCCGCAAGGGCAGTTGACCTCGCCTTCAGACCTGACCATGCATGATATAAGCTCTTAGCATCCACCTGCACGTCTACTCTTCTGTCCCATAGCCGGTCCATCACTGAAATAAGGACAAAATAAAGGGCCAATGCCTCCTTGTAACAGATATCCGCTGATCTCTGAACCTCCGGGGACCAGTAATCTCCAAAAGAGACATCTTCCTTCTCGAGTGAGAGCACTCCACCCCATCTATAACCTGATGCGTCCGAGCTGATTCGCAATTTTAAATGACGCTCTTGCCTCCAAGGAATTGGCTCCGAAACCGAATCAATGAACCGCCAAAAGAAGACCTCATCTCGAACTGACTGTATCAAAGGAACCGGTGTTACATCCTCCAGTTTCGATACAAAGGTACAACACTCTCTGACAAACAGCCGGGCTGCCGGGAACACCAGTACAAAACTCTGACACTTTCCAATAAAACGCTGCATGGTCTTGAGATACACTCCCTCTTTCACTAGAATATCCTCTCACTCTAGCAAATGCCACCTTCTTTTTCTCCGGTATCCAAAATGACAAGGATTTTGAGCACAAACCTAAACCTAAATGGACCATACGTGTTACCGGCTGCAGCTGACTCTACTTCAAGTTAATGAAATAGCCCAATTCTGATTGCATGTAGCATACCGCGTACAAAGCCCGTGATGCTCTACTGTAAGCCTCCTCTCCTTCGGTACCCGATGGCCTCTGCAATGATCCTAACCTACACTTTTTTCATTTTTCCCCCTCGATACTTCCATTCCCCATGGCTTCTCCAATAAAGCGATCGTCAATCCAAACTTCTGTGTGAATTCCCCTGTTTTTCAGCCAAGTCGACAGACAGAAACTGACAGTAGAATAAATGTAAGCGCTGTTCTTAAAGCCGAAAGGTAGAGTCGAATCCACAAAGAAGAACCCCGCCCATTCAAAACCACAAAAGGATTTTGACCTTTCAGTAAGGAGAAGTTGTTTGTAACCCTGAGCATCGTCAGTTCCAGAAAAGAAGCCACTCTTGTTTATAGATTTGGCAATATCCCCCAAGGGTACCAATTTGAAGGGCGTGTCTTTGCACCAAAGATTAGGGCCTTTCATTGACAGCACCAGTCTAGGCTTGGTCGGTTCCACTGTAAGGGCATTCACGCACCTTGGGGGTGATACCTCATTTACTGCACCCAAAAACTCTACTGAACCTTCTACCAAGCGCTTTGTAATTGTGTCATTAATAAAATGTACATACTGCCTGCAAATGGGTGCGTTCGGCCAATACATATCCATCGGCGTGTCCGAGTCAAAGTTTCGGCCCCTGTACTTCCCCTTGAAAGACTGGAAAAACTCATATAAATCTACCCCTCCATGCAACCATGCCCCAACCTGTTCCTTCATTTCTGGGCATTCGGCTAGAATGAGATCCCAAGCTTCCAACCGTTCATGCAAGCCCCCAGCCACGAAAAAATAGGGGTCACGGAAGCGAAGGGCGTTGAAATCTGGTGGACAAATCCCGGCTAAAACATCCTCCGGCTTTGGGGCGCCCCCACTGGGGCATCTGCCACCCTACCCGATATATCAACCCATGAATATATCCCATGCTTCCGCTTTAAGGCCTGAGCTGCAACAGGGTCAAAAAGGTGCTCAGACGAAAACTCCCATGTGTGAAATTTGAGTATGTCCGAATACCGCTTGTAAGCCTGTATGAATTAAACAGGAAAAAGAGAAAGAAACAACCCGCTAAAGAACACTCACAATGTAAACATCTTCACCAATTTAATAGATGTGACAAAATCTTTGCAAAGTTCAGCCATACTGCATAACGACTTCATTCCCTGTCGCACATTCCTCCAACATTTTTATTATTATTATTATAATAATACCTATGTCTCAGTAACCTTACACCGGACCACATTAATTTATCTTTCCTTTGAAATCTCCTCACAACACCTGCATAAACATTACACTACCATTTGTTTTCTTCCTCTACTCTCCCTCGAGTTATTTAAGCATTCCTTTACTTTTTTAAATTACTTCCATAAACCTGTAGTGTCATTTTTTTTTTTTTTTTTTTTTTTAGACACTGATGTGTTTTATGCATAAATGTATACACAGTTATTATTTTTATTGTTATTATTACTGTGACTATCATACATAGTTTTTTTAATTTTTTTAAAGGATTTCTTTGCAGTCTCTGGCAAAATGGCCCCTTTTCTGACACCGGTAACATGTGTCCCTTCCCCTGGGTGCTGCGAAAGCCCCTCTAGACCCAAAAGGCTGCCGAAACTGCTGGTAACCTGGTCTGTATTGGTAAGTACCCTGCCTGCCGCCCCTAACTGAACCCACCTGGCTGACCAACCGCCCTTTATTATCAATGGGCGGTGCCGATAACCCCAAATGCTTTCTCGCAAACCTCAAACGTTTGTCCGAATCTTCTCCTGTTATAGACTTATATATATACATTGCAACCCCTGGCATGTTTGCCTCTACATGCTTGGTGCACTCGGATAATAGGTTTGTATAGAGGTGTTTCTCCTTTAAGTCTTCTGCTGTCAGGGGAGCGAAGTCCTCCACGTACTTACGGAGCAGAGACATTACGTAGGCTACATTTCTATCATAGCCGGTCTCTGTACATGCTCTCAGCAGCTCCATTCGCAAGGGTTTGTGTACATCCAGAGCTGATTTTGCCTGTATTCCAAAACAATCGACCCGATGGAGATTTTCCTTTTTTTTTTTTTTTTTTTTTCTGACTTGCCCTGATGTCTCCCCTGGCCAAACCCCAATAGACTTAACCGGGGATCCTTGGATTTATTTCTATAACAAAGACCATTACTTGGCCACACTCAATTAATTCCATTTTCATACAATTATTCATATCTATTTGACTTACAGAATACATCATATTGTTTCACTGCTGAAATTGGTTTGAGGCAATTTGTGGGGTTACCTTGTTCCTAATTACCACTCTGCCTCTATGACTAGGGCTTTCCCTTTTTACAAAATTGTTAAATCTTAACTTTTACACAAATTACAGGCATATACAATCAATAGCGACCGGGGCTCTTCCTTTTGTATTATCGCTGAACTCCCGTGATCTCCAGAACGAGCATTTCCTTGCATTACCTTGCTGGTTCGAAAAGGGCATTTCCCTTGTGTATTATTGCTTAATACTCAATCTCCGTTTTATCCCACCCATGTAAATGCGAGAAGCAACTTTGCCCGCGATCGGATCACTGAAATTGGCTATTCCTTTCACTGCAAAAAGTCAAATACGGCTTTTGTCAGGAACAGTATTCTCTCTTCCACCATAATCTGAGGTGTGACTTTCTCTCTATCTTCCCTTGTATCAGTGAGTGTGGTTTTCCACCTTCACACCCCTTAAAACGAGACTTTGCTCAACTTTAATAGCAGGGATTTCCCTTCCACACCTCTTGAAAACGACGCTTTTGCACAACTTTTCCGTTCATTGACGGGGCTTTTCCCCTTTATTTTCATAACTTGAAACAAGGCTCTTCCTCAACTTTGTTGTATGTAACCGGGGCTACATCCCTTCATTTACATATTTAAAACGAGGCTTTTCCTCAACTTTGTCCTTTATTGACGGGGCTTTTCCCCTTTTGTTCATAACTTGAAAAAGAGGCTTTTCCTCAAATTTGTCCTTCATTGATGGGGCTTTTCCCCTTTTATTTTCATAACTTGAAAAAGAGGCTTTTCTTCAACTTTGTCCTTCATTGACGGGGCTTTTCCCCTTTTCCATACCTTGAAAACGAGGCTTTTCTTCAACTTTGTCCTTCATTGACGGGGCTTTTCCCCTTTTCCATACCTCGAAAACGAGGCTTTTCTTCAACTTTGTCCTTCATTGATGGGGCTTTTCCCCTTTTATTTTCATAACTTGAAAAAGAGGCTTTTCTTCAACTTTGTCCTTCATTGACGGGGCTTTTCCCCTTTTCCATACCTCGAAACGAGGCTTTTCCTCAACTTTGTCCTTCATTGATGGGGCTTTTCCCCTTTTATTTTCATAACTTGAAAAAGAGGCTTTTCTTCAACTTTGTCCTTCATTGACGGGGCTTTTCCCCTTTTCCATACCTCGACAACGAGGCTTTTCCTCAACTTTGTCCTTCATTGATGGGGCTTTCCCCTTTTATTTTCATAACTTGAAAACGAGGCTTTTCTTCAACTTTGTCCTTCATTGACGGGGCTTTTCCCCTTTTCCATACCTCGACAACGAGGCTTTTCCTCAACTTTGTCCTTCATTGATGGGGCTTTCCCCTTTTATTTTCATAACTTGAAAACGAGGCTTTTCTTCAACTCTGTCCTTTATTGACGGGGCTTTTCCCCTTTTCCATACCTCGAAAACGAGGCTTTTCCTCAAATTTGTCCTTCATCGACGGGGCTTTACCCCTTTTTCAAACCTTGAAAACGAGGCTTTTCCTCAATGTTTTCCTTCATTGACGGGGCTTATCCCCTTTTATTTTCATAATTTTTTTTTTTTTTTTTTTTTTTTTTTTTTAATTACCTGAGCTGAAGTAGGCTCTTTTGTGGATGCAGCTGTGGTGACTGTTCCACTGGGGCCTGCCTCGTGACCTTTGTCGGTGACCTGCTCTGTTGCACCATCCTCAGGGGGTTGATCTGTCCCTTCGTGGCGACGCTTTTTCTTTGAGACTTGCTCCTCCAAAGGGCCCGCTTCCACACGCTGGATCATTTTCTCCAAGTTTCTCTTCTGGCCCCCATTTGGTGCCAGGGCGAGGACCTGTACCTTCCAAGCCTCCGTGAGATCCACTAACTGATCCACATCATCCCAACCATCTTCTACCAAGGCTTTAAAGCACTTTTCAGAAATTTTGAACTTGCTGCAGAGACCCTTGAACATTGCAGCGACAGACTCACCCCCGACACCATAGGCCACCGCGTTTTCCTAAAACAATGAAAATACATTGTCAAACATAAATTAACGAACAGTATCGGCCCGTAATATTACAATAGCTTATTACTAATACCGCTATACATTTAAATGTTATTCGAATCATCTCGGTAAAATTACCGCCGATTAAGGCGAACACCGTCACCTTACCCCATAACAATCCCGATTAGCAAATGGCCTCGATAACCTTGACCACCCCCGCCTAACTGGCCGCTGTACAAAATGCCTCTTTTTTCCTTTTACCTTTAAGCCTACAACTCCCGGATAACCACCATGAGTAATTTTACATCAAATCCTTATAATAATATACATTTGTGATATTATTATTATTTTTATTTTGGCACTAACCTCAATTACTCCTTACACTCCTTCCATGGTGAATCAGTTGGCTGAGATCGTGAATTGGTTAAGAACATATGCCGTATACGTAATAAGAGCTTGTGTAACGCTCCCCATTGGTACCACTCAGGCGCGCCAGCCCCTAAACGCTGATCATTGTACCGAAATAATAGCCACGCTGCATATTCAAATATACCAAAGAAACCCGCGGTTCCACCCGAACGCACTGCCTAATGGCCCAGTGCAGTCACTCACCACAATGCGATCTTCCAATACGCATGCGTTCAATCAACTCTATGAAGCTAGTTTGAATCCCTATGCACAATACGAACAATCTGACCCACCATCTTATTTCCCCAACACAAGGCATAGCGATCTGACTACCGCAATAAAAGCGATGTAAAATGTTACCTTATATCATCCAAGCTCTAAGAGTAAGACTAAAGAACGCATATGGATCACCTCGTAAATCATTCCCGTTCTGCCCTCTAATTACATTTTCCATTTTGGAATATGTTGATGATTTTATGCCGATCAGCATCAAGCCCACCCAGGCGCGGAGACTCCAGAATCGCGACTGATGTAACATCCGTCGCCCTCAACGACCACAGCGATGCCAATAGTCATATGGGTCGATCTGGTTGCCTGCCAAAGTTGCCCTTGCATGCATGCATCGCGACCACGTTGTAGCTGCGTTCTTCGCAATTTAGCTTCTCGGCTTCGAAATCTGGATTAGTCTCACAATTATTGCTATAAATCGGGGGAAATCCATCAACAACAACAACAACAAAGCAACAGCAATTTTAGTTAATTTATGAGGCTTACTTTTCGCTTAAAATATCACACCTAATTTCTTATTTCGATGTGACACCCATCAATAACTTCTTGTGTAGTCCGCGACCATTCGAGTCCAGTTATACAATTAAATTTTCGTTTTTAAATGGGCAAAACGTGAAGGAATATTTGCTTGCAAATAATGGTTACAAGATTTTGAGTCGACAACGCCTCCTCCTCAACACAGACACGCCTTTATACAAGTCTATAGTTCTATACTAGCCCGCCCACACAAGTAACCAAAACAGCCACGCCCAGCCCACGCAGGTTATCACAATAAGTTGTGTTAAAATAAAAGAGTAAATAAAAATTAAAAAGTTGACATGAAAAACTCTACATAAAATCTACATTGGAACGTTTTTAAATGACACTTTGAATTCAGAGTCCCCTCGTTTATCTAATAATTGAGGAACCATTCACCGTAATAACAAGTTCACATCGGGCATCAACCTTGCTGCGTCTCAGGCTGTAAGGCCCAGACATTCACAGTGTGACGTCACAGCATTATAAGCTATGACGTCATTACATTATTAACTATGACATCACAAAGGTATTAACTGAAGAAAGCGGCGCCCCAAATGAGAATGTACGAAGCGCATGCATATTTTATTACCAATTGGGCTAGAATGCTAAAATTACCACAACTGTAAACAGCAATTACAAAATTGTCATTAGGGTAGATTTCATTGACCGACTGGGAATCCTATGCATCGTGAAGGGATCTGACACAACCCACGGAGTAGCTTGTTTAACTGCGGGTTGTGGCCAAATCAAGCGACTTTGGCTACAGCTGTTTCCGTTGACTGTAACGACAACGTTGAAGAATTGGACTTTTCATCGATCTAGCCAGAGCCGTAACCAAACCCTCATTAGCCACTACCCGTCAGCTCTCAAGTTGAGAGACGCTTTTTTAAGTTATTCATGTCTTCGGATGTCTTTAAGAAGAGACAGAAAAAACCAGGAACAATTTCTATTAAAAAAGCTGTTGTTTACTTAAAGATATTTAATACCTTTTTCATATAAACTTTTAAAACACAAAATGTAATCAAGCTTAACCTTACATTGCTATCAACATATACAAAAATGCATGTTAAAAAAAATACTTTCAAATAGAAATTGTGTTCAATTTACAGGAAAAACTTTAAAAAAATTCTTAAAAGTGTATTTATTAATAATCTGTTTTTTAACTATTAAAGTTTTCAAAGTGGTCAATTTTCAAAGATAACTAATGAAGTAATATTCTATAACATTTATTTGTACATTTTTTTTTTTGAATTTTTATTCCACCATCTCCACAATTAAAACCTGCCATTTAAAAATAATAAAACACCAATACAAATAAAATACATTTATCAGAAATTTACACACACAAAACATTAAAAGCAAATGATAAATCCAAAAAGTAATACAAGTAACAGACTCTGGAAACAGCACCCGGAACTTTTTGTTTTAGTTCCCGTGTAAAACTGCTCTACGGTTTAATAAGTCGATCGAAATCTTCCCAATTAAATATTTGTTTCATGCGTAGGAGCAACATCTAAATATTATTGGGGGTTTTAAGGTTTGGTTTTGGGTGTTTTTTTTTTTAAGTTGCAGATTGTAAACGGCGCCCACGTAATAACATTCAAAACCGTTCACAATTGCGATCGGTTCTGTTCAACCCAGTTCTATAATGTTCAATGAACACACCTTGGAATCTAAACAAAACCCATTTATGTCTGTAGGAATTGTTATGCTCATGTACCTATTTCGTTGAGGCAATCAAAATAATAAATTATAATTTGTGGGGTCTTCAAATGACGTTCTCTTTACTTTGACAGACGAAAATTTCAGAAGGATTTGCTATTTTTAAATTGTACACAAAACTCATAACCGCAAATACTGAGCAAATTTATGCCCACTTTACTCCATACCTTACAGGGAAAGGCTAAGAAATCGTATTAAGAATTCGCTAAAATTAAACTCTCACAAAGGGGGTCTGGTGTCAACATTATAGTAGGCCTGTGGCTTTACATAAACTTAAACCCAGTTACTGCACACATAGTATGCTGACCATCACGCCACAAAGGGCGCCATCATCACAGTATAACACTGTGATAAGATGACCAGACTCAGCGTGTGCGATTGTCCAGTATATGTGTTAGAATTCGCAACTTATGTTCATTATTGACTGGCCTGCACAGTGTGGACAGTCCCCCTTTAAGATAGGACTTACTGATTTTAGTGATTTTGATTATAATAATGGACACCAGCTCGAAGAATACAAACAAGAACTTATATATCTTAGCAGTCCTTAGAATAATAATTAAAGTAAAACAAAAACTTGATGCGTTACGAAGACTTGAAAGTGAAATGGATCTAAAACTAGCTCTAATATAAAAAGTGTGATTCTACACGTCACCTCACACATCAGCTCACAACTACCATGTACCATTCCCAAATCTCTTTTGACGGAACTATTTTCTATTTAAAAGTGTTATATTTTGCGAGGCTGATTATGTTCTTTGTTTGGCAAGCTTTCAGTTATTTGTATATTATAGAAAAACATTCGCAAAGAAATGTGCCTTATCTTGATTCAAAGGGCAGGGCACACTTTTGGTAATTATTCTACAAGCTAATTACCATAACAGTTACCAGAAGCAGTGTTGAGCTGTTGATGAAACATTGTTAGAAACGCCCCCCCCCCCCAGTGGAGTAATGTAGTTTTAGAGAAAGAAGTAATGTTCACCCCAAAAATTGAATCTGAAAAAGGCTTCAGGCATGAAGCCTTTCTCATGCATCTGTAAGCACACAATTCAACAATGATGTTTTTTTCTTGCATTACTTTCTTGCATCTTTGATGACCAATTGAGCCCAAATTTTCACAGGTTTGTTATTGTATGCCTTTTTGTAATACAACAAGTGAGGATACTGGCCTTTGTTATCATAAGTAGGCCCTATACCCTGCATTTAAGTAAACATTACCGCAGCTTTTCTAACACAAAGGGTTAAAACTTTGCAGCAGTTTTGCCAGCATTTCAAAAATGAATACCGATAACTGTTTTCGAATGTTCATTATGTTTCTTAAAAAACAACATTTCATAACCTCCAGTAATACATTTTACATTATTTATTTATTGATTTGTTAATTTATTTATTTTCTTCTTCTTTTTTCTTTTTTTTTATTATTTATTTGTTTATTTATTAAAAAAATTAGTGACTTATTTATTATTATTTTTATTTATATATTTATTTATTTATGTATAAATTTGTTGTATTTTGTTCAGCTCATGCACATTATCATTCGATGTCATCCACGCTCAGCTGGAAGTCAGATGTGTGAGCTGATCGATTATCGGTTGGACTATCGATTGTAATGTCGAAATCGTTGAGGTTGGTTTCCTCATTGTCGAGGTCGGTTTGAAGACCCGAGTCACTACGCTCTGTAATCTGGCTTTTCCTGGGGTTGTACGCGGGATGTGTGACCTCAGCCGGGTCATCCAGACCTCCGTTAGCCATCCCTCTGTCATTCTCATTCCGGATGGTAAGTCTGCGTTCAGCTCGGCGTTCTGCACGCGTTCTCCTGTAATGCGAAAAGTGAATTAATGAGCAACAATGTGGATGTACAAGTTTGAATTTTACCAAGGGGACTATTATAGCCAACCTGTAAGGAAAGAATCACAGACTATTGAGTTAAGCTCCGCCCCTACTCGGAACTAATATAAGACAAGACATACAATTGGAATGTTTCTATCGTGTGTGTTTTGACAATTCTGGTACGCAGCACCCTACAGTTCCATCGCAAATCAGACTTAATAACGTGCACTTGTATAGGGGCTGGCACCCCTAATCACGTATGTCTCGCTCTAGCTCTTGAAGGGTCTAGAGGGCTCGCTAGCATTCATCAGACCCAATCTATATTGCAAGTTCTGCGCTACTACCGTACAAAATGTACAAAACCGTAGAAACTTGATTGGTTGCGTGTATTTACTGATAATGCATGTATTTTTTCCCCAATTTGACGGTTCCGGTATTAAATGCTTGCATCAACAGGATACAAAATAATATTTTGCGTAAACAATCTCTTGTTCTTCAGAAACTTTGACAAAATATTACAATAGGCCGACTGAAAGGTCGGCGTCATTGAAAACTGTGGCCTTAAATAAATGTAGGATCACACTATGGTATGAAGAACCATGAAAAGATTGTTTTAGATTCTAATCCAAAAGATGGGAATGGGCATCTTAAATGCTTGGATTCTACGTTCTTGGTGAAAATACAGTGGCAGGTTTTTATCCTGTTTTCCCAACAAGGTCGGCACTGTATTCAAATGAAATTTACGCAGGTGACCTTTTTGTTGACCCTATACCTTTATGCGAAGACATTTTAATTTAATTGCAATTATGTACTCTTTAAAAACAAAAACAGTGTCCCTATGAAACAGAAAGTCGGAAAACTGCCAAGCCCTGGCACCGTCAACAGACCATTCAGATGTCAAAAAAAGAAACTATTTATCGATTTACGTCCGATATTTACCTTTAATTCAGTGAAATGAAATGCAAAGCCCAACCCAGTAAAACCCAACAATGGTGGCTGGGTACACGGTTAATGAAGTGCATCTAGCCAGACATTCCCCTCTTTGTTTAGTTGTTATTCAAGGATAAAGGTGTTTTTTTATTTATCCAATGTGTGGGTAACTTTTCAAATTCACACCTGGATTTCTCGATCATGGGTTATGAATTCAAAGTGCCGTAGCTATACAAGGGTGTTTATAGAAGCCTTGAGGGTAGATTAGGCCGACTGTTCGTGACGAAGGCTTGTGAACATTCGATGCAGTATTTCTTGTCATCAAGCATGAATCATTATTTAGAAAGGATCTTGGTGTAGGTAATTAGGGACTCTTGTTCCCCAGCCACCATCTTTGTCATGTTCTCTTTCGCAACACAGGCTGATTTATATTCTAAAATATAGGTATCAGACCATTTCCCTCAATAAGCCTTGATTTTGAATAAATTTGTTTGAAGTAGTGGAAACAAAAGATACACTTTGGGTAAATTTGTTTGAAGTAGTGGAAACAAAAGATACACTTTGGGTAAATTTGTTTGAAGTAGTGGAAACAAAAGATACACTTTGGGTAAATTTGTTTGAAGTAGTGGAAACAAAAGATACACTTTGGGTAAATTTGTTTGAAGTAGTGGAAACAAAAGATACACTTTGGGTAAATTTGTTTAAAGTAGAGGAAACGAAAGTCCAATTCCGAGTAAATTTGTTTGAAGTAGTGGAAACTTGTTGTTCATGGTTTCGTGCCTTCTAAAATTGCTAATCACCGTTCGATGGAGAGACGCATTTCACATTCCACACACGTTTCATAACACTAGTCACTATAGGCCTACAATGAATTATTTGCGTAGGTGCTACCTTAAAGCCTTTGGCAGAGATTTCGTAACCCCTTTTTTTTTTTTTTTTTTTTTTTTTTTAAATGAGTCCTTCTTGACACAATTGACTACAGGTAAGCCCTAAGTCCCTAAACGGTCTACATGAAAGCAATATTTAAATACATTATTTACTGGCACGCTATTTTAATTCAACCGGGCTCACAGAAATGCAGTACAATGGGGAAAGTGAAAATGTTGTACTTTAGATTGAATATCAGAAGGTCATTCCACCTTTTTCCAACATTGAGGAAGAGAAACCATTCCATATAAGACGACTTCATATTACTAACATTAGTGTCTAGTTTTATACTGTGTGCATTAACAATAATGAACACGTGCACTAGTTTTCAATTTACTCAAAAGGGTTAGACTACTTTGTACCTCTAACCTCGCTTTGGTTAGATTAGAATGGAAGAAAGACAATAAGATTGTAACTTGGCTTGTAACATTGTAAACTATTATAATAGGTAGTTCATTGGTTTTAAGCTCAAAAATCGCCGTGTACTGACGTGAAACTTGTGGAGTGTCGTGGCCGAGTGGTTAAGAGCACCGAACTCAAGCTCTTGTGTTTCTGTTCAGCAGAGTGTGGGTTCGAGTCCCGGTCGTGACACTTGTGTCCCTGAGCAAGACACTTAACTTTAATTGCTTCTCTCCACCCAGGGGTAAAATGGGTACCTGTGAGGGCAGAGATGGTTCTTGTGATTGATTTAGCTTAGTAGCGCATATATTGCAGCACAGGCTGTATACTCCCCAGGGAGTGAGATGGTTTAAGGAATGAAATAAATGGCCCAGTGACCAGGGGTAATAATGTTAAGAAGCGCTTTGAGACGCCCTTGGGTGTGATAAAGCGCGATATAAATCCATATTATTATTATTATTATTAACAATAGACCTTATGCATATGACGTCATTTGAGTAGGGCGCCCTCGCCTATAGGTCAAAAGGAAGATGTTCATTGGCCAGTCCTGTGCGCCGCGCGTACAAATCAGCGCGTTTCCATTGTTTCATCATCAGTTTACCTCTAAGATGGCGGCTGGATGACGTCAATGCATAAGGTCTATTGGAGCCTTTATGACGCTAGGTGGCAGCATCCATACCAGGCACATTTCCATCTACGCAAATCTGAGCGTGCGCACATTTTCGAAAATGGATTAAGGGTGCACCACACTAAAAAAAAAAAAAAAAACTCCAATAGCAACCAATGCTAGATGCTTAATAATTAAAAAATACTCAACAAATAAGCTAAGCTCTCTAAGCCTCTTGAAAACCCACCAAATATGTTTCCAGAGTTCTTTTAAATTTCTGGCAGGTCAGCCATTTGGAATTTTTGCCAACTACCCCAGAAAAAAGACCCCGGAAAGGTGCTTTTTCCCAAACCGACTTTCTGCCAAATAGGACCAACTCTAAAGCCTAATTTTATCGAATCTCCTCAAAAGATGAAGCACAGAGCCCCTATAGGTTGTGATAAATTTTTATAATTACACAATCTATTAATTGCATGACCCCCGAAAACGTTATCATTCAAAATATTTAGAGGGCCTACAAATTACGATAATCAGCTTGGCGCATGAATGCTGGCTTTTTTAGTGTGGTGCAACCTTAACCTGGTAAGTCTGCTAACACCTAGACTCCCCAAAAGTAAACCACGTTTCAGAGAAAAATTAGAAGCAAGATAAAAAAATTCAGACAAAATAGTCGTAACACGCACAGTGACTCGCTATCTTTGTTAATGTGATGTTATAGCCATCAGCATAACATGCAGTATACACTAATACATAGCACTTTAAATGTGAGAAATGTGTTAACATTGAGCCAAATTAAAGAAATATTTACAGGTGTCAGGCTTACCTTGTTACTAGCCAGCATGAAAGAGTGAAGAAGATGAAAATGGCTGTAAGTCCACCAATACACGCCAGAGATAATGATACCACATCTGAGGAAATGAGACAAAATGAAACTTGGTGAAAGCGTTGATGTGTTGCTGAAGTGTAATTCGTACATCAACATTGGAAATAATGGCAGAACTGCTGCTACTGATATGCTTACTGACTCGCTAAATCAAGATAAGGTACAACATTGGAAATGCTTTTGAGACTGCTGCTGCTGGTGGGCGTACTCTCTGAATCAAGATAAGGTACAACATTGGAAATGTTTGTGAGACTGCTGCAATTGGTATGCTTAATCGCTTTGAATCAACATAAGGTACAACATTGGAAATGTTTGTATGCGTACTCTCTTTGAGTCAAGATAAGGTACAACATTGGTAATGATGTCACCTACTCCTTATGTTATTTAATCTTTGGATCAGTAAAAGGTACAGTAATGGTAATTAATGTTCGCAGTGCTCAATCTATTTGAATCAAGATAAGGTATAGTGCGTGGTATTTGGTACTTTGCACAGAAATATGTTTTTTTAATGTACGAGTTTACCAATCATTAACGAAAGATCCCAAGTCACCCTGCAGTGTGCGCGATGTCCAACAATTGAAAACTGAACATATTTCTTTTGTTGTTTTGGCCTTCCTTGTGATCCATCATTCTCACACACACTTTTGTTTAACAGGTAAAAATTTACAAACAAATCCCTAGTTTTCTCCCAGTTATTTTTCAAGGTCTACACCCTTCGTGACACACCACAAAAGTATCACTATGTGGGAGACTATATATACACACAAATACAACCTAACGTGTATTGTATGATTTCCTTTTGAGGAAATCACAAAACCCTTCCCAGTTTTCCTCCCGTTATTCTTCAAGCTGAGTACCCCCGTGACTCATCACGAGGATGTTACATAAGATAACAGCCCAACCTGTCAATTGCAATATTATTTTGTTCAATAATCGCTCACCCTATCGAGTCAGAAGACACCCAATCCAGGCTAACCTGTTATTGTGATCAAGTGGTTTCCTTTGTCGGAGCTAGACATTTTCTAAGTGTCCAAGTACAATGAAAGTTTTGAATTAACCTTGAATGACTGCATATGACGAAATGAGGATAATGTCTTTAATCAAATAAGGCGGGCTTCCTTGCAGAACAATCGGGGCTCAGTAATTTCATGTTTGCTTCAAAATTATTCATAAATTTGGGTGGTTAAACAAAGGTGGCAACAATTCTGAAACTTGTGCGCCATAAATTTACATTTAAAGTGTGTGTACAACTTGAGTAAGATCAAAAATATGCATGTTCACAAATTTAAACTTCTGGTATAAATAATATGGTCCTGTGGAAAACTTCCTTTGAAATATGTGTGCTTGAAATTCAAAGGTATAGGTTTGATCTCCAAGACCCCAACTCTTTGTTTAAAACACACAACAAACATAACTATTTTGATGACTAACTGAGCTTCAATTTCCACATGGTTTATTTATTGCATGTGTATATTGAGCCACATGATATGCATGTTTTTGACAATGACAAAAATGGTGTGTATGTGTAAGTCCATTCAGCGTCAGGGTTTACAAAAAAGGTTTCTGACTTTTCGTTTGCACTTTGAAACAACAAATTGATTGTTACCAGATTAAGGACAACTTATTTTGAGAAGGAAAGTTGTGCCGGTCATCAGTGCATGCACCCATGGTGTTTTGGGGTTACATGGGGACTTGATGATCATTCATTAGAGCATCGAGTCCTTTCTCTGATTAGAGTGTGCATAAAGCACTTAACCGTAGAGGAAGTGCCAGGGACTATTGGGCACGTAACCACAATCGTAGGTCCCTTTTAAACGACAATGGTAGCTATATTTTTAACGACATATTTTTTCCCAAGCTCATATTTTGTCCTTTATTTACAGGCGTCTATCGATAGAAAATATCGTCACGCGAAATTCTTCCTCGTTCGAAACAGCGATTTTTTTCTTCTGTTACTAGGTCTCGATTGAAAGCCAAAACGAATGCTCTTTATGTGAGTGTACTATCTACCTGCTCCACTTCAGAGCTACTGCAACTTATAAGAGAGATGTCTAAGAGGTGGTATGGCTAACTTCAACGAGAACAGATCAGGGTCCAATTGGAGACTTTTGATGACACAAAGTGGCAGTAGATTTACCAGGTAAATCCATGTACTCGGAAATATGCGCATGCTCAGAACTATACAATGGAAAGTTACCTGGTAAGTCTGCTGCCACCTAGCGTTGAAAAGTCTCCAATTTCATGGCTCTGCTTATCACATCAATTTGCTTACAGACCCCTATAAAGCGCACCATTCTAAAGGGACGTAAGAAAAGAACTCCACGGTAAGCAGATCCATGAAATTGGTCCTTGTTGGTCTCTAATTAACTTATTTGAGGTTTCACTAGTTCCTTTTCGTAATGTGTTATACCATGTGTTGATTCAAGAGTAGACATGCCCGGGTGGCCGCAGATAGAATTAGTTTTACTTATCAATAGCAGCGATGGATCGCTATGTTAAAGTAACTATATTAAATCTGGGTCACAACATTAGTGCAAAGTGTGCATTCTTTACACCGTCGACAAAGTTGATACCCCAAGGTACCGTAGACGAAACAGAAATAAGTTCACAATTGTTCTGATTCACAAGCATCCAGCACAGACGGAAAAAGAAAAACAAGCCGGTCTTTTATCCTTAGTACAAACATGCTGTGCTTTGAATACCAATGCCAATTCTCATGATTCACTTTTCTTTCCACATCAGCGTGAGAACATAATATTCGGTGGAACATGGTTCAAAGCAGAACTTTGGAAATACGAATCTTTGCTTAGGCTCTGGCTCCGGTTCCGACTCCGGCTGCGGCTGTCGTTCCGTTTGTTCTTATAGCACTGCGCAAAAAAGCAAACTGCTTGGAAAGTTGATTATGGAGCCCGAGTCGGAACTTTATAGCCCAAGACTATAGGTTTAGAAAAGGTCTCCCAGTGTCAACAATTTGCTGTAAATTTAATTATGTCGTCAAAACTCCTCTCTTAACGGAAAGATGAAGTTGGGTGCGTGACAAATTTAATTTAAAACAAATGGATAAATTAATTAATTTATAAAAATACGGGAAAATTCATAAACATTCTGTGGTCAAGTTTTAATTGAAAACAACGAAAAACTGTTTATGGTTTGTCACTATTGCATGCATGTTCATATCATAAATGTTTTTAAACTTATTTTAATTGCTGAAATCAATCTATAAAGAAAGCTATTTCTTCCAACTTTAAAAGTGTTTTAGGGGGATTTTTTTTCTTCTAGAGGATTGGTGCTGGTTTGAACTTCATATTCACAGTTCCTTTAGATTGAAACTAATCAATTTGTTTATGATTACTTATCCTGTCATATGGTGCCGAGACATCGACTACCACCAAACGACTTGAGAAAAGCCTAAGGGTGACAGAGAGGAATATGGAAAAAATAATGATTGGAGTAGCATGAGGGAAAATGAGGACCTAAAAAGGAAATCACGAGTGCAGAATAAGACCATTAAATCAAATACGTGGAGTAGGGGCAGGTCACCTAGCAAGGAGGTAAAACAACAGGTGGACATGTAAAACAGCCGATTGGACTCCGAGAAACCAAGACTAAAAAGAGGGAGACAAAACAGAAGATGGAAATATGAACTAAGAACATAATAAGGGCATTGCTTGGCAACAGACAGCTCAGGATAGAGTGAAATGGAGAATTGGTGAAGAGGCTTTCCTCCTGCAGTGGAGTGAAATGGGCTAGAAAAAAAAGCTTATCCTGTTGTTCGCCTTTAATATACATTAGAAACTCTTTGAAAAGGGAGATTTTAAAAGTAAAGATTGACTCTCAAAAAGTTCAAACTAGATAGAAAAAACATAGAAAACATTGAAGCGTACTCACCAAGTCGACAGATAGTGTCACTCTCTGACCACGTCCCATCGTCACGACATAATCTGGTCGTCGGTCCTACCGAATAATGGCCGAAGTCACATGTGTACTGGAGACTCTGACCCGTCGAGAACACCAGAGTGTCACCCCCATTATGGGTTGTACCAAACGATACTGGGGGGACCTTGCATCCCTCCCCGGAAACCATGGAAACTGCTGCTGTATGAAAACAATTCAAATATCACTTTTGTTTACTATGACTATTAATTACACCTGGTCAATTTCAAAATATTGCTGAGCACCAGCAAAGTTAGCTAAGCAGAAATAAGGTTAAAGGCAAAAATGTCACACAAATTTAGAGATGATTCTTGCTAAGTGAATAAACTAATAACCAATTGTGGGGAAATTGTTCATATTAGGCCCTAACCACCAACATTTTTCTGTAAAGTTATTTTAAAAAATTTAACAAAATGGCTATTAATATTATGAAAATGTAATTTTTTTAATGTAGTTTTAGTTTTTTAATGATGTATATTTGCAATTCAGTTGTTATGCTGTAATGACTAGACTATTGTGAATAAACCTCAATCGATCTTAATGCGTGTGTGAATGTACATACTGAAGTGCAATCTCTGCACCTGTTGACAGTGTCATTCAAGCCTACAGTTGGCTTGTTGAGCATTCCACAAACCTCCCTAACATAATATTTTGACGAAAATCTTCGATATGCAAAAATGAACATGAAATAGCCTCACCTGCAAAAGTCAGCAGCAGGAAACTGTGGATAATTGCCATCGCGTTTTCTTTCTGACAAACTCGGAGTTGAAGTATGGGTTTTAATGATCCGTGTGTCTGCTGAAAGCTGTAACGCCCTTCAGCGTTTTGGAACCAACGTTCCGGCAAAATGGAAGGGCCACTCTCTCCTCAAGCCCAAAATAATATCAATAATCTGTACTCGATGCACTTCGTTAATAAGATGATCAAAAACCAGACCTGGTTGTATTTCTAATGTCTTACATTCCGGACTTGTTTTGCATGACGGCATTCAGCACAGGCGGGTTTAAACAGTCCTTCTACCGGAGTGATGTTTAGACCCGGTCGGGTACATGCGTCTGGTGCAGAATATTTGTACATCCAAAACGGTTTGCATTCAAGGACTGTTGTTCTTCATGCATGGTCGCCTCTATTATAATGGACAAACTCTTCAACAAATAATATTTCCCAACGAACTAGCCGACGTACATGCCGTTTGCAAGAGAATGGACCATTTCGTGCATGAAAAAAATCCAAGCATAACAATTATAACAACAACAAAAAGAAGGGGACAAGGATGAAGGAATACTGATGTTAAATACAGAGCTTCGTGATCTCATGGTGGAATAAATTTATTCAAGTATAAGTTTAATTTCGGATTGAAAAATTAGGCATTTTGCTAAAATTTATATTTTCCTTTTAAAAAAACAGAGAAAATTGTTCTGCATTTCCTCTAAGGTTTTTAGCTGATCAATCAGTTGAAACATCACCTGTATAACTGTAAATTACATTTAACTTTGAATTAGTGCAGCCTCCTGATCTGTTGGGTTATCGAAAACAGCAATACATTTTCTGTCAACTGCACACAATTGATTACATGGAAATCCGTTTATTGGTAGACACTATCATTGAAGTGTCTATCTTATCGAGAATAGTGCAGAACACTGGTCACTTCAAACTAGCGAGAAAAAACTTTGTTTTGTGTTTAATTAATTTTTTTTATTTTATCCTCCCTTTTTTACTGGCATTATTCTTTGTCCATAGTACAATAATTTCGAAACTTAATTTCACAGATGAGCTAAATTTGAGATTGGATGATAATCTTGTTGTTGTTTTTGGGGTGTTTTTTTATAGCAGTCGGGAGAGAAAACAACCATTTAACTTGTTGTATTCTCTTTTGTAAAATGTATTAAATATTTAAGTTTGTTGATTTTTTTTTTTTGAGGTATTAAACGCAGTGTGGTTAGTATGCATTACTATGGTGACATCGCTGACTGAAATATTGATGCTAATTGTTACGAACATTTCACGATTTATCCCGAAGGTTGTAAGGATGACGTCGATTGCGTCAGGGAAAATGTCACAGACAAGAAATTTGACGTCAAATTTTGTGACACGGGAGAGAAGTTGCAAAATTATCCAAAAATATTGATATCAAACTTTAAGCCGTTTGTGCCCCTTCAAAGCCACATTCCATTCTCATAGTGTGGGTGCCACAGCTACCGTGTCTACACAAAACATGAAAACAATGTTTTTGTTCATGTTACTGTACGCAACACGGGAATTTGTTAGTTGACGACAATACATACCTGGCCCAAGTATGCCTAATGTTTAGATAAACATTGTAGAAAGTACATGGATTGGAAATTCCAGCGACCAATGTTATGATAACCAGAAATGCTAGATCTAGGCTGTATTGATATCAGTTCATGTCATTCCAAAGAGGGAAAAACACAAATCGGCAAAGATAACAAACTTAAAATTGTGTTAGAATATTTATCAGGGTTTTGGGAAAGGACTTCAACAGATCACGTGCAGTATTGACAGTGTTGGCAACACCAAAACGACCCAATGCTTACTCTCTTTGAGTCAATACAGGGTACAGCATTAGCTGAGTTGACTTTTCCCAAGGTCCACCATTATGCTTCATTTTGTTCCGTAAGAACCAGTCCACAGTCTCTGTAAATGGAAGTCGGTTACCCGCCTCAGTTTACGCCAGATTGTATTGTAAAAAAGCAGTTACAAACTTTGATTGGAAGCAGCTTAACGAGGCTATCAAAATTGTTTTAATTTAGTGTCATTCTTTGACAATGTTAAGGAAACGTTTTGCCTTATTTTACAGATTTCAAGTACTGGTATTTCATTCACTAAAATGGAGAACGGAGATAATTGAGATGAGCGTCATAAAGACAGCGTTTAGAACGCTTCGGCTCTATAGACCGTGTCACTTTCCCCTCCAAATATTACCCCCAAAATGACAAAATTTTATTCAAACTGCAAATTTAATTTGGATACGCATAGATGAGAGCACAACACTGAAGGAAAAGAGCTTCAACCATTTCGGATAAAAATTCGGTTAGACTTTTGAGAAAATAGTACATACAAACTCGAAGGAGCACTATAACCCCCGTTGTACGTTGGCGTGAAATTTGGCAAACATTAAGAAAATATGTTCATCTAAAACTTTGGGAAACGCCTATCACTCAGCGCGATGACTAATAATACATAAGCAAGGCATGAAGAAAAACCCAAACAGAAGAATCACACAACAGAGGCAAACACTCAACAACACCTGACATAATTGAAACAGATCGAGAGCCCAAAAGCTACAGTTATCCCTTCAGTGGCTTCATTACTGCAAAATAAAGGAATCGAAACCTACGACAAATCTTACAAAAGAAAAGAAAATGCGCTTTTTATTTCAAGATTTTAAAAATGTAACAAAACGTAATTGTTCCGCCAACGGACGAATAGACTACAGTGAAACGAATAGTATGTTGCAATGTTCAGTTGTTACAAATAAGGTTGGAATTCCTGAACTAAGAACGCCTTCCACCCAATTGCACAAACATATAAAACCGGTCCCTTTTTGTCATTCGTGGTTGACAACTACAAATTAGATCAAGGTTAAATTAACTGTGATCAATAGATTTAGGCAAAGAGGGCGCCAACGCGAATTGCTCTGAATGTCGTGACCTAATGTCAAATTTATGTAGGCATAGGGGGGGCCTGTAATAGCAGACGTGGAGTCGGTTTAATTTGCTTATGAACTTTAAGCAGGGCACCAGTTTTGGACAAGAATTCATGGATCTGCAACACATAAAAGCAAAGCAAAATAAAGGTTACCAGCCAAAGCACCATGTTATATGCACTGTTTCTAATGACAAGTCATCTGCTTAGTTTTGCTTTGCAAAAAGTTGTTAAGCAATATTGTCTGATAGATTTTAAATTTGCATCGGGGATAAAGAATATTATTTGTGTTTGTTTAACCATACACCGATGTGTGTTAAACACTGCATACTCAGTACCTTAGGGAGTCCACAGGCGAATAATTCAGGTGGGATGATAGTCTGCTTAAGCAGCGCTATGAGTTCGGGCTCTGGTAGATCAATACGTCACACGCATGCGCATCTGCTGTACGCGTTGAGTACGTTCTAGCTCCGAGGCTGACACACGTTTATTTTCACATAAAAATCACTTATTTTATCGTTTAAAGGTATTTTTGATGACAGACAGAAACTGATAATTCTAACAGGGCATTGAGTCTTTGCAAGAAAGCAAGATATGTGAAAAGTCAACTCAAGTAATAAAAACTAATTAATGAATAAAAAAGCTAACTTCATTTTTATGAGCTTAATTGTTGTAGTCAGTTAAACAAAACGCCCTCTAGATACAAAAATTTCAGATAATATTTCAGCTTTTTGTGTCAACGTAATTTTGACATAAACACATTTAAATAGCGATTATATTGCTTTAACAACATTATTTGTGCGAAAAATTTAACCAAAAATTGTGCACCGTGCAGCATCTGTTTAAACACTTTAATAATATCCAAATTTGGATGTATCTCAACAGAGACAATGTATTTATGGTAGTCACGAAGTGCTCAGCCACACCAGGTTACCAGCCAAATTGCAATGCCAATTCCCATAACTTCTGAATGGTTCCGTTACATTTTGCTTGTTTTCTGCTTAAGCCTGGATTTGTTTTAGTTAGCAGTCTTCAGAGAGGTGTAAGTTCTTCTTCCAGTCCATCTGGATTCTTCAAAGCCTCTGGATCAAAGTTCATCGTGTCACCATTCGTAGACGTGACATCCAGCCGCAAATCTCTCATACTACACTCGATGTCCGTATCATCGGCTATGTCCCCATGTTCGTACGCTGTGTTCTGATACCCCACGTGGGAGCTGGTAGTTTTAGCGGATGGTGTCAGTCTATACGTGGAGATACTTTTCTTCCGACTGCTTGAGAGAAACGTGAGAAAGTGTTGTTGTTTTATTTTTTATTTTTTCCAGGGTTAAGAAAAATGAGGCTAGGAGACTTGTGGTTACTGTAAATCAGCGCCCTCTCCAAGTAGACTCCGCCCTCACCTCCCTGGCAATTCCCGGAAACTACACCCCACCCAACCTCAACCCGCATTATCTCAGAAATGGCTACTATGAAGCTATATTTTTGTACATATTTGTATCTGTAAAAAAAATCTTAATTCGCCCGCTGGCTGCGATGACGATTTTATTAATAAACTCTTTCAATTAAATTAAATTAAATTAAATGTATTCATTTGTAGCGCCCCAACGCCCTACCTCCAATCGCAGCTTTCAACGGCAAACAACAGCTTGGAAATGCCAATTAGTTTTAGACGGACAACCAATGCGGGCGGTCGATAGAGGGCGACATTGTGTTTCCGAATTTTCACATTTATTTATTCTTAATATTTATATTTTTTTATCTTACCTCATTCGTGTATATGTGGCGATGAATATCAAGACACCAAGAAGGAATAACAGCAGAGTGAAGATGATGATTGGAATGATAACTAGCGACAAGATAAAAACATATTCATTTCGTTAGTTTAAATAAACGGTTTTAGCTCCCCCTCCCCCCCACCGAAGAACAGACCAACGTAATGAAGTGACTCACTCAAGGACGCCAGCATTTTCACTGGCCAAGATGGTATTCGAACAGACTACCCAGTACATGATATGCCACAGTTTAGGTGCAAGACGTTACTCGATAAGTTACCGTACTTTACACGTACGCCAACCTACTGAAATACAACTCATCAAAAGCGGGCGCCATTCATGGTATGTTTGACGAAACTTGCACAAAGACTAAAAAATGACATGGCTTTCAGGCTGTTCTTCTTTGTCAAAAAAAACTACTTGTGGTAAGCAGATTTGAAACAGGTCACATATGCATGATAAGGAAGGGGTATACATGACGTCACAACTACGATAACAACCCATTTCTCTGACAAATTAAATAAAACATGTTCCTTGAGCAAAGGCTAAAATTTTGAAATTGGCCGAAGAAGACGAGTGTTGGGTTTTTTCAACCATTTTATAAAAATGCCCGGCATTTTAATATTTGTGACAAACGTTTTACCTGTTCTGGTTTGATCCAGTCTGTATATCTCCTTTTCTGACTGAGTGACATTTGGTGACAATGTGCTGCTTGTGTTTGACTGATCCATCTCAAGGGTTATATTGCTAGTATTGGAAGCATCTGGGGGAAAAGGGGGAGGAGAGAACAAAGTGATTTTTTTTGCAGTTAAAGGTTAACCCTATACAACACAATTACAATTTGTGTGAATTCTTTAATTATAATAACTAAAAACACCTCTCCGATGGCCGTTTCAGAACCACATTGTTCTACGACTTGTAAGGGCCAATTCGAATGAGACCCATTTATAGAGCACCTGTTTGCGTTTACAAGGTGCCACGGAGCGAAGACACCAAGCCAGAAACAGTGGGATGGGTCCCCAACTCATTAACGTACTGGGTTCTTTTACGTGCTTTACACAACACTCGTGCCCGTTAGCTTTACGTCCCATCCGAAGGACGAAGCATCAAGGACACCAGTGTCAAGACCGGGACTCGAACACACACTGATAACACCAGAACTTAATAAGTCAAGTGAAATAAAAATCATGTCTGTGTTTCCTCTACCAAATTGACTGACCCAGATTCGAACCCAGTTTCCCCCTCCCACTTCTTCCATGGGTGAACTTCGGCAATTCCTCCCGTGTTTACCTGTGAATGATGACGTCACGGTCACAAACTCCGTCAAGAGATCTGTCACAATGTCTGTCGAATTAAAAAAAGGTTTATTATTTTTGTTTTTTTACATTTAAAGAAACGAGATGTTTTTATAAGCGAAATACAAATCAAAGTACCTCAAATCCAATCATTCCTCGCTTAATTTGCGATGATGATTGTAGAATAATTTCAATAAGTCATTCAAATTATAAATGTAGGTATATTATATTAAACAAATGCATGGTTTATACTTTTGTTTACAATCAATATTCCTTTAAACTAAAAAGACAAAAGAAAAATGATTATTAACTGAATTAACCGTCGATAAATAAAAGTGTTTTATTAAACTGAATATCAGCTTACCCGTAACATTATCTGGTGAAACTGATGCGTTTGTCCCTGCGTCTGTCACTGCGTCTGTCACTGTATTTGTCCCTGCATCTGTGACAATATCTGTCACTGCTTCTGTCATTGCACCGGTGGCTACATTTGTCACTTCCTCTGTCACTGGATTCGTCACTTCATCAGAAACTGGATTTGTCAATGCATTCGTGGTTGCGACCGTGACTGCATTTGTCACTGTATTTGTAGTTGCTTGTGTCACTGAATTTGTCGTTGCGATTGTGACTTCATTTGTCACTGTATTTGTAGTTGCTTGTGTCACTGAATTTGTCGTTGCAATTGTGACTGCATTTGTTGACGAGTCAGTAACTCCCGATGTTGTTGTGTCTGTAAAATTAAAAGTATAAAATACAAATAAAACATGTGAATTATAAGGCTATGGTTTTTCATCACGACGTTACTACCGTCCACAAGAATTTAAACGTTTTGTTGAAATATTGTCATTCATCTTGACCAATCCCGTCGTAAACGACGATGAGTTCGGCGTCTGTCACAACCATCAATGTAGTCTTGTGAACAGACTGAGCGCACTCAGTGGATTGCAGAGCGCCATGAGGAGCGATCCATGCAGTACAACAGTCTCCCAGGTGGCAACCGGGATGTTGAAAGCAGCCAGGTCTCGCTTTAGGACATCCTTGAAGCGCAGCCTAGGGCGAACACGAGGACGTGGGGCATCAGCCAGTTCACCATAGAAGATGTCCTTGAAATATTGTCATAATGGTGAATATATATATTGTCCAAGTTATTTTGCAGAGTGGTGAATAATGTACATGTATAAACCTAGATGTGAATGGGGAACGGTACCCCAGAATGGGGGAAACCATGTAATAATAAGATGGTGACTATCAACCGAATCTACACGTGAGGCTGAGTACTGATTCGGGATTCGAACCAAATACCATGGAGATGGAAGTAAAGAAAATATGGCTATGCTAACTTAATCACAAGTTTGTTTCCAAGTTTGTTTCCAAGTTTGTTTCCAAGTTTGTTTCCATTGACTGCCGAGTCATGTTTTACATGAACGACGTCGCCTGAAATATGAGAACATCGCACAAAGAGTTAACTTAAACAGCTGCGTATTATGATTTCAATTCTAATAAATATTTAGAGGGCTTTTTACGGTGAAGATATAGAATTTATTAAAAACAAAATGTCAAAAATTCGTACAGTCAATAAAAACCATTAATAAGTCTTTTTTCCGTGACAAGTAAAAAACCAACGCCCATATCCGTCATCAAATAAAGATGAAGGTATAAAGTATTAAATTGCCTACTCGTTTTACGCTCTCAGCGGTGTTCCACATGATATATTAATAGATGGCTGGGAAATAACATGCCAATGAAATGGTATCCCCGTAAATATTGTTATCTCCACAAACACTGGCTGCATAATGAGTTCAGATTACAATTTCATAGAGCTGCTTAAGCACAACAAGTAAGCTAAGCACAAAACAATTTTGAGGTAACCTTACCAGCCAAAATACCATGTAGTATTTACCATGTATAGGATCCCCACTATATCTCCGAACTACTTCAAGTTTACACTCCGTCAAGGGATCTTGGATCCAGTACCATGCTTCTCCTCAAGGAACCCAAGTCTCAATACTCCTGGGGTGACAGGTCTTTTTCTGCAGCTGCGCCCCACGCGTCTGGAACTCTCTACCACATAATCTTAGATCTTGTCTTTGTACCACAAAATTTAAATCACTTCTCAAAACTTATCTTATGTCACAGGTTTTCAAGGAATAATTTAGTTGAATCTGTTTTCTTTTGTTTGTTTTTGGTTTACTGCGCCTTGAACACCCAGGAGGGTGGATATGTGCGCATAACAAGTCTTTATTATTATTATTATTATTGTGACTGGTTTTCTGCTTATTTTAATTTGTTTGCTTTATAGATAGGAAATTGTAACGCAGCGTTTATTGCTTAAGCAGCTCTTTGAAACTGGGTCTAGATTGATAAAGACAAAGTATATGTTTTGTAATTATCATAGATAAAAGTTGATTGGTTTAAATCTGAAAGCTCACCGATTCTAAAGTTCTCAGTACCGTACTACCAAATCCTCCAGACACAGTTCCACCTGAAATACTGTCAAACTCTTGAAAATGGATTGTGAAGATCTTGCCCGTCACTATCGCTAATTCTAGTTGCCGCAATCGGATTAAGCACGCAAATGAAACTTCACATCATTTCAAGAAAAAGGGAAAACACGTCGTTTTTTCGTTGCTTTCACTAAAACTTTCAACTGATTGTTGTTTTGGGTGTGTTTATTGAAAACAATGGGATCGAAATGGATTTACTCTTTGAAAAACTAATTTTGTGTCATTCCGTTTATTCTATCATATAAATCAATTATTATAGGCCTGTACATGTTCATAGTTTAAGCAATCAATTAATACAGCGATATTGAAACCATAATTTATTGAAAATTGTGGCTTTATCATTTCACCTGTCACAACATGAGGAGGTCATTATTGCTTTTTGGAGAAGTCAAATACTTGATGAGTTTATGTCCCAAACTACTAGGCCTATAGTTTCCTTCTCATATAGGCCTACCTTCAATATGACAAGAGGATTTAACAAACAACCAAATAAAACAATTATGGGGCTCCGTAGGTGCCATACTACCTGTCCAGTGGACTTTGTTTTTGTTTTTGTAATGTTTACTTTTATTGTTTTATTATAAATATGGTAGAGTCGGTTTTTACTGGTAGCAGTAAAAATCCACAAGAGAATTGACCTTCGTTTCAACAATAAAGTTGAATTTTAATAAACCATTTGGTAATAATAATAATGAATAATAAACTGATAATATCAATATAAGAGATATTTAATATCTCGCCATGTCAAGTTAGATGGCACCAATGGAGCTCCGTAGAAAAAAAGCTTGAATGTATCAAAGGTGGAAACAAAAATAAGGAATTTCTAGGCCTACTCTATACTCCTTCATCAAAATAAGATATGGGGATAAAGTCCCTTAGATTACAATGAAGTCGCTCAATGTGTTAAATAAAACAAGAGTAATCTCACGTTTTAATTAAAGATTCATCTTCGATATAATGTCATTATCGTCGGGACGTTTATACTCCCAGTCCCCGTTCGTCCTTCGGGACTGCCACGACTAAATAGACTTTAAAATAATAATATACTCTACAGTGTCTGTCCCCCGGAGTTGTTGAATAAACCATTTTGTCAAGGACTCCAGCTTTGCAATAAATTCTACTGCGGCTCTGGAAAGAAGAAGGGGGAAAAACACCAGTAATGTGTCCTTCAAATATATATATTAAAATTTGGTAAGTTGTAAAACGCTGTCTGTCGTGAGCATGTATAGGGGGAGTGAAGCCCCGTTGAATGCATGAAGTATTTCTAAATTGGAGTCATTACAATCGAAAAAACACACATATATATCCGGGTAGAAGTTTTCATCCTGTTTCTTGCAATTGGAGAAGAGTGTCCTTTGGGAAGAGGATGTGTGTACAAACTGATAGTAATTTATGGAATTGTAGATATTTTATTCATTTAAATGTAAGTTTATACTATTTTTATGCTTTGAAATATAAATAGTAACAGATTTGGAGAGTTGTCATATAATGAAAGAATAACTGATGGAAATTAGAATGAATAAAGCTATCATAATGACATTTGAGTATCAAATACTAAGGGAATAAACGAGTGGTGACGAGTTCTTAAACGGCCGTTTAAAACCGGCAGGGTCGTGGCCGTGCGATAAAGGCCCGAGCCGAAGGCGAGGGCCTTTATCGCACGGCCACGACCCTGCAAGGTTTTAAACGACCGTTTAAGAACGAGTCACTACTCTTTTATTCCCATTCATAAATGCCAATTTGTTAAAAAGTGAAAGAATAAGGAAAATTGGTGGTAAAAAAGACAATCTGTTTGTTTAGCGAATTTTCGAAGTTTGTACATTTTCAAAAACTTTTGTAAAATTCTGTTTTGGGCGCGTTGGGTTGTGTGCACGCGCGCGCGCGTGTCGACAAGATTACGCGCGGGTATACTAATAGCTGTATATTGCGTTCCGCGTAAGTAAATTGGCGTAAACAAGCTTGCGCGCCCAACACGCGAAGCCAGCCGTGTTTAAACACTTCTAACCGTGTTTATATCACACGTTTAAACACCCCCACGTGACGTGCTCTCCACCAATCAGAATGGATAAACTGTCCAAGGTATTTATGAATTTTCCTTCAAACTCGTCACCTAACAACTGCTTTTAATATAATAATTGCGTTTGCTTAAATTCCTAAACTTGCATGCAACATTGGTCTGTTCAGATTTATGTTCATGTTTTGCAACTAGCTTCTTTTTCTTTCGCACATCCTTTTTACAATCCTAGATAAGGCTGAATACTTTCAGAGTTTGGTCAATCTGTACTGGTGTTTTGATTGTAATGAAGTAAAAAAATGTGCATTTTCACACACAATTTGGATTGTGCAAAGAAAAAAGCAAGGACTAAGCTTCCTTCCAAGTAATGTTGTTGCTGTAAGGGAGATAAATCCCAACAACCACCAACCCGGGGGACGCCCACGTGTGACCCTAAATCTAGCAATAAATAGAACTTCAACCAGAAAGCAACCAGAACTCAAGTTTATATTGTTTCAGTGATTTTGCGCACGTTTGTATTGGGCTTGTTTCAATTGCTGCAATCTAAATAAGCAACGGTGATTCCAGGGCTCTTCATAATTATTGTGTTTAGACTTTAAAGACGGTTGCAGTTCTCCTGATGATAGACTTTTGGATCAGTGAGCTCTCAGACTGCAATTAATCTTCGTCTTACTGATAAAGCTCGCCAGACAACTTTGGAATGCACAGAATTACCAACGAGCAAAATACAAAAATAAAGTAGCACTGTCGTTATCTTGGCAACACAGGGTTCAATACAACAGATGCTTGTTATTGTTTATTATGATTAGCTAAATTTGGTGCAGCAATTGTAGATAATGATTCTACCAATATCACGGTATTTGACAAAGATACATTGAACTAAACAGTTCAAATTTAAATTTACTATAAATTAAGTCAAAAAGCTAATAGCCAGGTGCATTATGATACATACAGACAAAGGGAGATGACTTATATCGGAAAGGTCTGTGAATTTAAACAAAGTACCCATATAGGCCCCTATGACTAAATTAACATACAAATGACAAAATATACTTATACAAACGGCATAATGGTGGTTTAAAAGAAAAATCTATCAACATACCTTGCGGAATGACGGGGAATGCTTGAAGACATACGAGTACCACACTGACTAGCAAAGGCCAAAGGCAACTCGAATGTTTATCCGCCATTGCATTGACAAACAGAGATCCGCGTGGTCGCGTGGCTCTCGCCGTTCTTGTCTGTAGTAGTGACCCCGAGAAAAACGCGCTGTGGTCGGTATAAGCACGTCACGTGCATTGGCCGCGTAGCTTGTAATTAACTGCTATGCTTGTGGATATGAAGGGTAAATCTTAGCAGCGTACAGCCAGTTGGTGAGCTTTGGCTGCCTTAAAATGCAGACTGTATAAATACAGAGTAGTTGTTTTCATTTTTGATGACTAGTATGGTTACCGGTGAGTCTAATGGCGGCTTTATTATAATGACACGTCTGGGTGCTTTACTAGGTTATTTTTGGATCATCGGGATTGCTCCCTAATCCGGGTTTGCATGTTGCAGGTAGGTATTTCGCGACGGTGTAATTCGACCTACGGTGCCGTCCCTTGGAGTATTCAAGAGACGTATAAAATACGACCCCAATATTTTCAGATAAAAATTTATATTTGAATAACTAATTTTGAGCAAGGAGACAGCAATTTGTAGAAATAAAAAACACGGGCATATAAAACATCCAGTCGATTTTTAAACCTTGTATGTGATGCATTAAAATACAATAGGCAGCTTTACGTGAAGTGTTAAAAGTAAAGTATAAAATAGGTAAAATTTGTATAAAATGTATTTACTGTAATTATCACAATTCATTGCTATTCTAATTGTGGAAAGCTGCACATCTTTAATTGTATTCAATGAAACTCGATTTCAACAAAGCTTAAACTAAATTCATATAATATAATTATACTTCTAAAATCTGTAAACCAAAAACTTTCTGCATTACTAAACAGTTAAAGGAATCGTGATTTAATTTTGAAGACAAAATCATTTCGAAATTATTCGGAAAAAATTAAAAGAAAGTATTTCATAAAAGAAAAAAGTATCATTCACATAATTGCAGTTGAATATTGATTGGCATTGAATTTTAAGCAAAATTATTGCAAGGGAAGTTTTCCACCATGACTATCTTTATATATACCATGTAAGTTATCTGCAAATCTGTGAACATTCTATTTTCAATCTTACCAATGTTGTACACACCCTTTAAGTGTAACAGGGCACGGTGTATTGTGTTATTATATTTCGAAATTTAAAAGTGCAAATTCCATTTCACAGATGGGAAGCTGATTGTCAACCTGGGCTAGTAATACGTGTGAATAGGGTCAGCAAAATTATGTAATATCAATGGAATGTAGCAAGCTGATCAATTAATTATGTATTCCATGCAAATCTCTTCCATACATTTATATATTATTATAAACCTTTAAAAAAGCTTTGGTTATTTTGGATTTGAAGCCATTACAGGTACCGGTAATAATAATTAACGCATGCAATGTCCAGTTGTCCACACTAATGATGGTCTTTTACTCTCTGATAAATGTGTGGACAATTCTGACCTAGATTCAGGGTCCTAGGGGACCCAGCACATTTCTTGATCAGGCTGACAAGGAAACTGATTTTTTTTAATGGGATTTTAGCTGGGATTCTGCGTCAGTTTGACCAACTTCTTGCCTCATTTTGAAACAGTTTCCGGAACTGAACAAGAAATGGTTCAAGCCCCTCGGGAACCTACAATCCGGGTAAATACCGACGTAGACTAATGCAGGGACAATTGCGATGCAAGCTGTATTGGTGGTATTATGTAGAAACTTCAACAACAACAAAAACTTTTAAAAATCAATAACTTTTTTTCTCAAAGACAAACATAAATAAAATTTATAATGTGTGCGACTCGTTACAAATTGCCAGCAGTACATACAAAGTCGATGTCCTTACAAAAAAACATATAATGTGCAAAGAACAACGTACAAAGCCTTGCGCCGTATTTAAAAAACAAGTTGAAACTGCGTTCATTTTGAAACTGCGTTCATTTTGAAACTGCGTTCATTTTGAAACTTCTTCAATAATTTTGCATTGCCCTAAAATTACCAGTTCATAAAATTCAGTCTCGATAATCCATGCTTTATAGTTTCGTGACCATTTCTACATAGGATTCCCGCCTCGTTGGTTCGTAGTCTGGTTCCGGAACATCAAACGAGTATGACACTCGTTTCTTTGTCGAGACCTGTACCATCTCACCGTTGCTGTCGTGCAGCACAGGCGATGCATATTCATTAACAACGTTTCTCCCATTGGCTGGCGGTTTGCTTAGATTTGCATATTCATGATTGTTAGCGGTGCCGTTTTCGTAGGTATTTTCCAGAGGTGGCCCGGATGTTTGGTGGTGGCCATTTTGAGTGGGTGTTTCGGTTTCTGTGAAGGCGTAGTTGACATGTGACATGTCAGATACTTTGGGAATGTGTAAAGATTCGTTGGACGATCTCCTCGCTTCATTTCGTCTGGTTTTCCTGTGAAGAAAATTTAGGGAAAAAATGCTTGAAGAAAGAGATATGTCTGCTGAACCTGTTGTGACCTCTCTTGGTCTTCACTTGGCCCAATGACTTCTCTTGGTCCTCACTTGGCATAATGACCTCTCTTGGTCTTCACTTGGCCCAATGACCTCTCTTGGTCTTCACTTGGCCCAATGACCTCTCTTGGTCTTCACTTGGCCCAATGACCTCTCTTGGTCTTCACTTGGCATAATGACCTCTCTTGGTCTTCACTTGGCCCAATGACCTCTCTTGGTCTTCACTTGACATAATGACCTCTGTTGGTCTTCACTTGGCCCAATTTCATAATTATGCTTATCGGAATCAGTTAACAAGTTGAAGGTCTCATGAACAATGTCACATTTACCATCTTTAAATGGTATCGATATCCTGCGCTTGTTTTTGCTTGGCAAAAATTTGTTTAAGCAGTTTGATTTTCTACTTAAGCAGCGAACGGTTATGAAATAAGGCCCTGGTCTTTGAAAATGGTTCGACGGCAGGTCTTTATGGTCATCCATTTCAAACAAATTTCACAGCAACATTTTTATTTTTAAAAAAATGAGCAGGTTTGGGGGTTCTCCAAAACCATGAACAGTCATGGCTACAAGTAAAAGTCCTTGTTTGAGATTATAGTAGAATACCTTATGCCACTCTGTTATTACTTCTTACCCTTACTTCATTAATGAAAAAATGATGAGGTTAACATGATGTTTGAGCAACAGATCATTACTGAGTTTGGTAACAAATAATAAATCACCTTTAATGGCTATACCTACCCTTTGTATGCAACCAACACAGCAATGAATAAGACGACGACGAAAAGACACAAGGCGGCGACTAGAATTATTATCAACCACAGCATGTTGGAAACTGAAAATATAGCCAAAAATAGATGATTTTAACTCTCTTATTTCTGTATGAGAAATCTCCTATTTAGCATCACCAGGCCGGACAGCCACTTCAAGGTGAGGGCTACACTTAACTGATTTGGGCTATTGACCCAAATCAACTGTCACCAGGGCACGTTGCCACCTACTCCAGGGGCTGAAACAGGGTACCCCCTTCACAGTCCGTAAAGATGTTGTCATAGGTATCACCCACTAGGAACCTGGCTGGTCATATACGCACAATGCACGGTCTTCAGAACACAAAATCTGATAGTCCTCCTAGTATCTTATTCTCCGTGATGAAGTTCATAATTTAAGAAACGAAGCCTTATCGTGTTTTTATCTGTGTGCTTTTTCCCATCAGATGTGGCTTTGATTTTGCTCTGACAAAATTTACCATTCCGATATCTTGGGCCTTTTTTCATGGCGCTGCTTACATGCCCCTGCTTCATCGTAAGATGAGCTGTTAATTTCACCTTTACAGTGATTTGAATTCTGGCATCACATTTGACTTCGCAATTAAGATTGATACACAGTTAAAATCACTCTTAGATATTTGTGAAATCGGCTCCTGGACTCAAGCGAAATTAGTCATGGCGCCATCTATCGACGGTAAGGGGCAATTTTATATCTGTGCGTGAGATTCGCTCGGTCCCATCGCCTGTTCTCAATGCTAGCGCCTCATTCAAAGGCGCTGGGATGGGCTGACGTATGCACATGCATATTGGACCAACCCCTGAGCCAATAACCCACGGTCACCTCTTCCTGTTACGAAAGGTTCACAACTATCAATACTAATGTAGCTCTATTGTGTAAATCCATTGCAAGTAAATGTTGCAATGTTTTGCCTTTAAATTAAAAGAAGGGGCTCGATCGCATCCCTACTTTGGTTAAAACAATCTTTTACATAATCCATGGAACCTCCATGCTTTATCATACCGTTTGAAAAACTTGTGACTGCGCCGAGTGCAGTACAATCGTTCCCATCATGCATCACTACATCCTGAATAAGAATTTGAACTGAGAATGGTGGGCCGAGCGAACGGGTAAAGCGCACAATTATTTTAACAATAATATTTGCGCAAACTTCGTCTTTCAGACGTAGCGTGAAGTGTGAACACATGATACAGGCAATCTATAATGCACTTCACTCTTGTACATTTACCGTCAACGTTTTTACAAACTTCTTGTATAGTTTGTTATGAAACTTTGTAATGCTGCTTTCAAATGTCAGATTAGATATACAGAAATATTTCTTTACCCAAGTCTTCTTGTCAATTTGAAACTATATAATGTTGCACAAAGGAGCAAATTCACTTTGAAAAAATATCATCTGATTTCTTATTGTTTTCAACAAGCACTAACTAACTTACTTGTCTGGACGGATCCAACGTCGGGGGTGATCAAGGTGGTGATCTCATTTGAAGAACTCGAAGTTGAAACGTTCGGTTGGGGCGTTACTGTCTTCGGGTAGGAGGTTGTCGACACTTGATAAGTAAAACAAAAACAGCACACGCACGAAATGTAAAAATAATAATCTACGAGATTTTGTTCTAAACAACTAAATGGCTCAGTGACCTCAGATAGCATCGATCATGTCTTTATTACGAAACAAACATTGAAATATAATCATATGTCAAAGAAATTTCAAACATACACATACCTTCTTCGTCTGTAGTTGTAAATTCACCCTGTGTGGTTTCTAAAATGAAAACATACTAATCATAGAAAATTCAAAGAAACACATCATTTTGGTTAAATTTGTGTTCACAATACAAACAGTGTCCACATTGTTGTGTGTAGTTATGAGAGTTATTAAGTGCAATCTATATAGTTAGATAAGGATAAGCAATATGGTAATTATGGTCACAAGGCCATTTCATGTTTCAAATGAGAACATAAATTTCATATGCCATGCTGAATTTGTTATCATAGAAATTTCCTTTTGGGAAGATGATTTATTGTGCAGCCATCAATATTGACAAGAAATTATTAGTGGAGAATATTTCCCTAATATATTATTCCTGTGGTATTCCTGGTAAAAAAATGAGCCAAGTGCCTCGCTCATTCTGATTGTCATATAGACACACCAGTATAGACTCGGAGGCAACTAAATGTACTGCATGCAAAATGAAGACTTCATGAATAGAGCAATCGTTATTTCTCATGGTTGTCTAATTGTCGCAAAGAAAATTGAAATGCGACTGTATTTTCGTCTCAGAAGTTGCCTGGAACCTTTTGCCACTTCACTCTCTCTTGTGGCAAGCCCCTTACGTTGCACACTAAACATTCCTGGGTTAGTGACGTTGTTTCTGGGTTCCAGACATTTGACCCATCTCTGGGTCAGGCTGAGCCAGAAACTCGTCCAAAATGGGATTTGATCCTGATTCTGAATCAATGTGACAATTTTAGGTAATTTTAACAGAGATTCCGGGTCACACTGATCCAGAAATAGGTTAAGCCCATAGGACCCGGATGCTGGTCAATTCTGATCCGGGAGTTGTTGAGTTTCAAACACTGTCCAGTGATTAGGCCTATATTGGTGAAATAAATCAATGATAATTATATCAGTACTCACCTAAACTCGCCGATGTATACATCTCTGTAAATACAGTCGTCATTACGTCAGTTGATACAGGTGCTTCTGAAAGTAAAAACACACTAAAGTATAATCTTTTTATTAACTCCAATATTTCATCTGAATCAAAATTAACAATGTTTATAAATTAAAAGAGGTAATTCCTTTGAGAGGTCTGGCTGGTAAAATAAAAAATAAAAATTAGCCCGAACTTACATTTATGTCGTGTGGCCGGAAGAATAACGTAACGAACGTGTTAACGGGAAAAGGGCGTATATCCAATTAATTAATGTCAAAAATTGTGTGTAAAGAAAACTGAGTACGAAAGTTGGATCGGTTTTCTATCCTTTCGACGTCATTCGAAAATGTTAAATCGTGCATTCATGGGAATGGGAGAGCATTTCTCTGGGAGGGGGTAGTCTAGCAACAAAAAATGTAAAAGTATAATGTCAAGTTTTAAGGAGCATTTATTTATTTATTTATTTATTTGATTATGAAGTTCTGTTGCTGTGCAGGACAACAAGTTCTTTTTGTATAGGTCGTCGTACATACGCCCTTCTGTCCGCCACGGCCTGTGTCAGGTGGCATAACACTTTAGGTTAATTTTTTGAGCTGAACGAATCGAAATCGAAAAAGGCCACACCGTGATGTCTGTTTCATTACTGAACAAATAACGTGATAATAAGAATAATTCCTAAGCTTAGAAGAAACATTTCGCCAGCTTGAATGATGTATACTTTATATGATGCGCAGATGAGACATTGAAAATAATTCAACAATAATTTTACTGAAAAAATACAAAAGAGCAAGTCAACACAAAGTAATGTATACAAACAAATCGTAACATGACATTGGATTATTCAGGTTTGATTCTAAATTTGATAAATACACAAAGAAGTCAGGAAGGTGTCCTTGGCTTTCGATTCAAACCGAACCTTAATCAGAGACTCGACAAAAATACAATCATGAAAACGTATCCATTTATAGCGAAAAGGGAAAACAAAATATAATCACAAATCGATTTAGGGGATGAAAAAGTCATTCGGTTATTGTTAGTTGAGACGTTGGCATTGACGATCATTTCTCACTGTTTGCCAATTAGTTACTTATTTGTCCCAAAACCCTACACGTCTGTCATTTCTATTTCTTTGATGCGTGGAATTAAACTTTTGCGCGATTAAACAATAATACAAAATGAGAAATACTTCTGTTGACAATGTAATAAGTTGTTCTTTTTTCTTTCCACTCCGTACACACGGACCTGTATATTAATGGAAAGTCATAATGCAATCCAACTTAAATTGTCAGACAATTTCCATTGGTGTGAGTTTCGAGGTCCGTCCGCTTATGTCTTGATGCTTAATGACAGAGTGACAAGAATGCCATCTCGTGTCAAATCGAGAGCGCCCGCTATCGATCTTACTAGTATATTGATGTTTGTGATGAAATCCTACCAATAGGAAAAAGTAGCATGACTTTAATTTTCATTGAGCTTTTGTCAACGTCTACACTTTTGACTTTGCGTTCCTTTTAATAAAAAAGTGCGGACACTATACTCGAAAACAACCATTCTCTAACTCTATGGCATTGGCTACTGGCAAGATTGCAAGACTTATTTAATTATTGTTTATTAGAAACCCAGGCAATAAAGTAAACACTAAAAAAATACATTTAATTACAAAGACATTTCGGGGAAAACAGGAACAAAACAGGAGAACCTTGAAACAAGACGTACATGAACAAAAAGACAAACACACCGCTGAAACAGAAGACCAGGCCTGAGGGATTGCCTTAAAAGAAACTTAACGAGAGGCTTTCCCCACTGAAACCACTTATTAAGAATGTTTGGGATAATCAACCTACGACACTGATTCAATATGACAAAATAGTCTTTGTTGTATGCAACCATCTTGTTTTCCTTCCGACCGAGTCAACGTCGTCATATCGAGGCTACAAGAGGCAAATAGTCTGGTTCCTGCCTTATATAACGAGCACCAGTAAACATAATGTATGAATACAGGGTATGCGACAGAATACTGACCTGAACAAGTCCCTACTGCCATCCACTCGCCCTCCAAACAAGTGACGTTCATCGTTGCATAGATATCGTTTAAACAATCAAACACCACTACATCACCGCCGTAGAAATCCGAACTTTCCCGAAGAGTGGCCTCTCGGGCTGTCGTGCCTGACGGTGGATCGGGTGGGGCGCATACGTCATAAAGACAAGATGGCGTTGGAAGGCTCCATTCCGCAGTGGGTAGACAAGTCAATGAGGTTTGGTTGGTGATAAAACCCTGTCTGCAGGAAATGTTCATGAGTTCACCAATCTTGAAGAAGCTCTTATCCGATGGAGCTATCGTCGTATTGTGAGGTAGAGTAGCTAAGGGAACGCAACCTGCAAAAGAGTATAATGAGTTAATTTATACAAACTTTTCAGATTGTTGATAGGAGAAGCCGTAGTTCTTGAATCGGACACGGTTTATGACTTACCTATTTCATAGATCTCCATCCGCAAGTCATTCCCGCAGGATTGCGTGACGTCACCGCTACAATTAGACTTGCACCTAGTCTCATCCGATTCCCTTCCGTACTTCTCATACCTTGCCGATTCCATTCCACAAAAACACTGCCTTCCCGCCTGAAGTCCCGCGTACACTTTGTCTTGGCGGGAACAGAGACGAACACAGTTTGTGACTGACATGTTCCCGGGGCTCTCACAATAAGGGATATTTGCGGTACAGAAGTTATCGCAGAATGTCGAGTCAGGGCACGAGGTTAAATCGGGAAGAGCGCGGCTGGTGGGTGGTGACGAACGGTCGTAGAAGCAACCGATATAGCGGGATCCTGAAATGAAATAAAGAATAAATATTACCCGCTATTTCCTTAATGATGATCTGATTCATAACTTGAAATACATGTTTTTTCTCTTCATGTTTTGTATTTGTAAGTGTAAAGACTTGTCCTATCCAATTCTGACTAAATACCTAAATGGGTTACACACGCAAAGAAAACCATACATTTGGCATTTCGCTGCTAACACGTCAAATCTAAAATATGAAAATGGTTTCTCCCGCCAAAACGGAAAGTGGTGGGGATATTTTGAGAGTCTGTGTTTTATTGTTTGTTCTAGATCCTACCTTACGATGTCCCTAACTCCTTACACTTACTTATTCCAAGTGACCTCGGCAAGAGCCGGGAAGTGGAAGAGAGAATGAAGATAGACGAGGGATGACAGCGGTAATGCGTGACTTTTACCCGTTAGGAATCATGTTTAAGCCTCGGACAGAAGGACATATTCAATTCATCAATTTTAAAACCGTATGGTAGAATTACCTTATTTACTAAAACAAAATGACCTTTTAGTTCCTAGGCGTTTCATGGCATTTCCTTGTTTGAGGCAAATTTGCCTTTTTGGGGGGGGTGGGAACAGGCTACACTGGTCACATAAGAAATGCTACACTTCGCTTATGATTTCCACATACAATGTTTTGATAATTTAGGTAAAAAATAACAGATGAACAAGTTTTGTTTTAGTGCTCCCATTCATTACATCTTGTGATACAATTCGGAGCCCAACCCAGCCCCAAACCGGAGCCTACGCCCAACCCCAAGCCGGATCCTACGCCCAACCCCAAGCCGGAGCCTACGCCCAAGCCGGAGCCGGAGCCTACGCCCAAACCCAAGCCGGAGCCTACCCCCAACCTCAAGCCGAAGCCTGTTTTTTAAACGGTTTTTTCAAAATGACGCACCGTAAAATTCAACAAATGGCTATCAAAAGTGTTTAAAATTACTAGTCTATTTTAACGCTGTACATCGAAGTGCCTCTTAATTGAACAGAATAAATCATATTTCTCAGTTTTCCCAGTGGACCCCGTACGAAGTGTAACTTTTGTCTTTCTTAATTTTTTTCTTCTTATATACTTCGCAGTTATGTTGACATACTCTGATTTTATTTCCCTTCAACTACTCCAAGTTCACTTTAAGAGCCCATTAGATAAATATTTGTCTTCCACCAAAATGCGACTGAGAGAACATTTCCCTGAAAGTGAGCATGGGAATTAATTCTCATGAGAAATGAGTTGTTATCAACAGACCCTTAAAGGTAAACTGCGCTATCAACTTCAAGTCTCGTGGAACAGTGGCGGCTACATTTAGGTTTGGATAACGTTTAGAGGGGCCAATCGGGTACGAGCGACATTTAGATATACAGGGATGGGGCTACAATTGGTTGTGATATACAGGGATGGGGCTACAATTGGTTGTGATATACAGGGATGGGGCTACAATTGGTTGTGATATACAGGGATGGGGCTACAATTGGTTGTGAGCGACATTTAGTACAGTGTTTGGAATACTAACTTTTTGTAAGGCAAATAAATAAATAAGAAGAAGAAAATGGTTTTACGATTTTGGTTTATGCGTCAGTCAAGTAAGTGCGAATGGGCACCTTTTGGCACATTAGTGAACGAAACAATCGGACTTCGTCTCCCTTTTAATAGATTGCTTCATCAATATAGTTATCATGCAAGAATATAATGTAAATTTTAGATTTAGTATCGTGCAGTTGATGACAACTGAAACATTCTGGAGGAATAACACAATTGCCACAAATTAGAATAAATTCCAACATGTTCGCGTTCAATCTTTGCATTCAACAACAACAATTATTAATATTATTTGTTTTTTACCCATTCACCACTCAGTATTTTCCCGATTCCAGTAAAAAAATCCACAGGCATATTACTCGGACAGGATTTGAACACCTTTGCAATTGTAGAGCAGATGGCTTACCACTAGACCACCGAGATTTTCAGGTAGCAGTTCAAATCCAAAACTATTAACACATAGCAAACATGCTTTTGATTCATTCTAGTTTCTCTGTCTTGTTCATAAATTATGATAATAATTCCATCCGCACCTGCTAGCCAAGTGATTTGAACATTAAAATGTCACGCAATGTTTTGTAGTGACACAGTATTGGCAAGAATCGATAGAGTGTTGACTGAATGCCATGCCCCAGTTCGACTGAGTCAAATCGAATAAAGCAACGGAGCGACAAAACAACACTGAAGACGGATAAACTGTCACAAATTAAAGCTGGAGTACGTGGTTTTAGTCCAAGCGCTCGTTAGTTTGTTCAACATGAATGCAAAGCTATGATCGAAATATTAGACCCATTTATTTACATCACAGCATGTAATGATTCATAAGGTGCTGCGGCACAATCTGCAGCCAACCACACCAGAATACACTGGGTTGAACCTTTTCTCTAAACAAGTGTTTTGAACAACATCTTTAACGAACCCTTTCTTTTATAAACAAGTGTTTTGAACAACATCTTTACGTTCCATCCAATGGACGAAGCAATAATGGTTAGTTGTCTTGCTAATTGACACAAGTGTCACAACCGGAACTCAAACGCACACTCTGCTAATCAAAAACACAAGATCATGAGTCCCGTGCGCTTGGCCCGCCATGACGACACTGTTTTAATGGTTGATGACATTTTCTAAATTGTCACCAACCATCCCACAATCTTAATGTGTTTAGCACAATTTCTCAGAAACATTTTCCCGGTGAAAAGTTTATTAAATATATTTTTTCAGATTTAAATCGGCCATAAATGTTTCCGTCAATACCGTATTTTATTTCCTTACCAAGGTTAATAACATGGTCGAAGTATATTGTATACGAAAGAACATGCAAACCGCGAGGCTGATTCCAAACGAAAGATTACCGTCCAACATTAGTTGCAACCATTGTTTGCAATGGAATGGCTTTACCAGCGTAACCTTTTCAAGACAATAAACATATTGAGTGGACGGTCATGTGAATTTGTCCGTAGGTGGTTGAGGGAAATGTCAATTTTAAAAGGCAATAATATTTCCATTTGAGAAACAAATGTCAGTAGCTTTTAGTTTTATAAAATAACTTGAAGGTGTAGCACAAAATGAAGTACACTGGTCATTTATAATATGCACCACTTACACGAAGAAAAGTATTACGAATCAAGTAAGGCTTTCGTAAGCTTTCCATTTGAATAAAATAACATTACAAGACGTTATCAACATCCTCAATATCGTGTGTTGTTTGAAGCTTTGAATGGCGTAAAAGCACTAGTAAACTTGCGGGTACAACTTTGTGTAAATCTTGTTAGGGAGGAGTGTTAGCTCTGATAAGAACAGGTGTGGTCTCACAGGTCTCAAAGGGACCACACAGTAAACACAGACAAGGAGCATGCATTTGCAAAGATGAGCCTAATGGGAGACTTTGAAACGCTAGGTGGCAGCAGACTTACCAGGTAAATTTCCTTCCATTGTTTACGTAGCTCTGAGCATGCGCACATTATCGAGAACAATGGATTTACCCGGTAAGTCTGCTGCCACCTAGCGCCTCAAGAGTCCCCCATTGATGTTTAATCTTTTAAGTCAGCACACATCAAATTTGCCATTATAACCAACGATGGAAGTTTTATGGCGTGTCGTGGCCGAGTGGTCTAGTTCAATGGATCCAAGCTCTGGTGTTGTCAGCAGCAGTGTGTCATGTTCGAACCCAGGTCATGACACTTGTGTCCTAATTGCTTCGTAAAAGGTTGGGAAGGTAATGGCATTCTGCCTACATCCTTACAGACTGTGAAGTGGGTAACCCTGTCTCAGCCCCAGGAGTAGGTGGCAACGTGCCCCTGGTGAAAGTTGATTTGGGTCAATAGCCCAAATAAGTTATGTGTAGCCCACAGCTGTCTGTGGCCTGGTGATGTTAGACGATCTCTCATAAAGAAAAAATTAAAAAATACAAAAATAAGTAATACCAGGAGTAGCTGTCGTACATTTTACTGAATCAAAGAAACTAGGCACATACAGTGTACTCTAGCGGTGCTGTGCTTTGTGAGTGACGACACCAGTATCAGATTGTTTTGTTTGTTTTTTTGTTGGTGTTAATGTTTTGTTTTAATTCGTTATTCAACAATTGTTTTCTACTTTTACAGATAATGTATGTTTCCGAGAAGTCAGCACTTAAATGTTTAGCAACGTTCACATTTGTTTTGTACATAAATTAAAACGAGAACGTCCTCGGTCTGTCTAACCATGCGTCCTCCATTTTGTTACAGCCTTCGGTGTTGACAGGTACACACACACGTACACGCAAACTCTTGTTAGAAATATGCATCATTGGATTCCCGTACGAAGGCCAACAACAAATCAACTTCATCTTTCCCGAGTCTAGAATGATTTCCCACAGTCGTGTATCCTTCATTCAAAACAGGGTACAGAATCGAAAACTAATTTCTGTTGTGTGTGTGCTCGGATGGCCTTCTTCTGAACCGAATATATCATTTCAATTGGTCAAATAAACAATGTCATTCTTCAGACAGACTGTGGATTTAATTACGATGAAAACCTCCGTGCGTGTATCTCAACTTGTTTCCTGCATCTCGATTTTCAGATGAGTTCAGAGTTTTGGACAAGAAAACCAATGCCATGGACGTTTGTCATGATTGGAATTTAAGTGCTTGGACAAACTATCGGACAAATTTGATTTAGAAATGGAGTCAATCATACAATATACTCTCGTGAGAAATCTTTGGAAGTCTCCATTTTTAATTTTTAAGAAAGCCGACGCCTTGTGCAGATCTGAAGGTTTGGAATTTGTTTCACCAATAGGGGATAATATTTTAAAGGAGTCTATTCTAGTAAATTTAATCACAATGGTAAATATTGACAAGTCTGGAATATTCAGCATTTAATTGATTCCGAAATATAAATTCAATTAACTGTTACCGACTACGGAATTTGTCTCCGATCCTGTAAATTATTTTGTTCAACAAACCGGGCAATCACTGCAAATCACTGACACATCCCCATCGAGCAGTCGATGGTTCATACCATGGAGGTAGAATTAAAGTTTACCTCCATGTTCATACTATGATCATCCGGCTGGAAGAATAAACTGTGATGTCAACAATGCAGCACACTGGCGCTATACCATTCTAGGTCAATAGGAACTATGTCATCTAATTGTGTTTTTTACAAAACATTTCCATTATGACTGTGTTCGGACATAAACCGTTTGATTTGTTTTCATAAACTTTCCTCAAAGATTCGACTTTGCTGAGCGTCGATCAAGGGCCCAATTTCATAAAGCTGTTAACAGAAAATATTGCTTAGCAAATGTCTATGCTAAGCCGGAGTCTAAGCCCAAGCAGTGGTTTCGAAAAGGGAATTCGAGTCTCCAGGTGCCAATTTTTTCCTCTTTAAAATTTTTTTCTTAGGACAAATATCCACAGAACATGAGACCGGAATACCTTGTTTTCTTGAGAGGGGCCTTCAAGAGACAAACAGAAAAGTAAACATCAAACATCTCAGAAAGGTATACCACAGGCCTAATGAAACTAATATAGTTTGGTATCACCATTAATTGACACCAGCCAGACTGCTTTAATCATGCAGTGTATTATAACATTATGTACACATCGTATTGGTCGTTGCAAATCAACCCAATCCATTAGGCGTGCATTCGCTGGTTGTGGTAAGGGAGGAACTCAAAACAGCTTAATTAAAGGTAGGGTCATGCTTGGTAATGACCCCAAAACAAAATGGTGTCATTTTTATCCCAAAGCCTCCAGTGTTATGGTAACGGTGGTAAGGATCCTGCCAAATTCTGTCGTCTGAAGTACACCTATTGATTAGAAATCATCTAAAGTATATTATGTCAACAAATTCAAATCATCAAAGAACACCCGCAGATTCAAACTCCCGTGATGTCCGTTTGTGAATGCTGCGGCCAGAGATGCCGTACCCGATGTCACCTCGCTGATCGTAAATGGATTAGACATTCTTGATGAAAATACAGTGGATTTTTTTTCCTGTTTTCTTTACAAGTAGACACTGTATTCAACTAAAACTTTCAAAGGTTATTTAATTACATCTTTTCTTTAAAATTTTGCCTATAAATCAGCATTACGTTGGCCAAACCAAACAATGACTCCGGTGAATGCAGCTCAAGTCAAGAAAGGTAAAAACCAATCACAAATCAAACAATGAATGATTGGATTGGAGCTTGTTGACTCCTTATTCCCGCGGGTATAGATAGCACGCAATCTTTACAAGGGTTTTACAGTATGGGTGTGTACAGTGGCTAAACGCTATAAGCTTTCTGATTCCAACACCTGGTAATTAAAGTCCATGGTGAATATAATATAAATTATTAATAATTATTGGCGAGGATTGATTGCTTTATTAAGTCACATACTCTATGTTTACGAGATGCAATGGCACGTGTTAGATACCCAATGGAGAACACAACACACATATACTGTACAAGCAAATACCATGCTATATATATGATAATAATGAGCACTTACATAAAGCGCCTGTATTCTTCAGGTATAAAGCTCATGTCGCATTCAACAATAATAACAATTAAACAGAATAACGGAAGTGCCTTGGTGTTTAGATTTGACATTTTGAAAATGTTGTCTCTGAAACTAATGCTTCTGGAAGACGCTGCGATAAGACGTTTTAAATATATGCAGGAAAATTTTTAATTTCATTATATCCATTTTGCGGGTCCTCTTTTCGCGCCTGTATTGCCTGCCAGCATCTCGATGTTTAGTGGAATGTACTTGAATTATTTTGTATTCATTAGACCTATGATTGGTGAGTTGTTGACAACTTTCGTTTTTTGTTTTGTTTTCTTCCCACGGTGTTTCATTTACCATACTAACAAATACTACAGGTTGGTGTTTGTGTGCGTATTTTTTTATGGAGAACGGACATTAACAAGATTGATTTATCAATATCGTTATTGTTATTATTATTAGTAGTAGTATTATTACGAAACAATTCAAGCTAATTGTACAGGTAGGTATCTTTACACTTTGTGCGATTGCAATGAATATGGAATAGCAATGCATTATCAGAGAGCCTTTTTCGACTGCAGTCAGTGATAAATGAAGTAGAAACAAACGTGACATAGCCGGGCATAATTCATAAAAGTCACTCTGACATGTAGTTATCATTTGTGTACTGCAGAACAAAAACACAGTCACAAATAAAAATAATAAAAATGCAATTGTCAGACTAAGTATGCTAACTAACAGGTATCCATAGCAACACGATATAAAGAGAAAACACCCACATCCCCGTTAAAATACTGGTAAAATTCGCATGTTAAATCAGAGACTTAATATTGAAACTAAGAATTCCTATGGCAATCTAGAAGCCACGATTAGTGCTCTTTTCAAAAGGTCTTCAGTTACATGGGAACAGCGCGTAAAAACTAAGCCCAATTTTATGGTTTTGCTTACTGCAGAAATCTGCGCTTACGGCCCATAGATTCAAGTGCTTTACAGAGGATTGTAAGCACATAATTATGTGGTAAGCAAGACCATGAAACTGGGCCCAGATCAAGAACATCACCCTTCTCCTCTTAGCAGCATCTTTGACAGATGTAAGCTGTATATTTTGCTGAATATAGGAAGTCAATGATAATTATTTTAGAATGTGTTTTCTAAACAAAATTGTTTCAAAACGAAAAACATACACAACTTATGCCATGGAGGATGTACACAATACATGTAACAAGCAGAACTGTTTGTTCATGCCTGATGGACGTGAGAATGTTGGGATCCCGACAACAATTCATTTTCAGTTTGTAGTTACCTACCGCTTATCACTGGCGGATTGCTTTTTCTTGCATACCTTAAATGAAAGCTTGTAACTGTCCTGAATCTCTAAACATCTATTTAAAATTTAAATCTAATTGTTTTTACCAAATCGTCAAAAAACAACCTAGCATCTTCAACCAAGTAGGAAACACTGATACATAAAATGATGAACACAAAGAGATAAAAAAACAATTAGTTAATCCTCACCTTGTCCATCTATTCCACTGATGAAGAACCAGAAGGCGAGCCACCAGACTCCAGCAACGCCAAACATCCTTATACTCAGCATTCTCATCGCATCCTCCTTGTTCAAACCCAAACCAAAAAGCCAGCGTTTTTTTACCATGAAAACTGCCCTTAAAAAAAATCAATCCGAAATTGTTCTCATCCGGTCCGAGTGTGAGAAAACGAGGGCATTGATCGCTTACGGTCACCCGTAATTTACTTCAGAAAGCCGGTATCCTGCGCGCTGGAAGAGTCAGCTCAACTACCCACCATAGCTTCGCAAATGAAACCTGGATGTAAGATTGTGTCACAGGCATATTTAACAATGACTTTGTTAACTCTATTTTTCCCCCGTCTGTGAACTACAAAAAATATGATTTTAGTTTGTTATTACAATCGGATGTTTATTGAACCTTGAAAAACATCAAATGAATGCTTTCTCTCCCAATGATTGTACCGACTGGTTTGTTCAGCAGTGTTGGACTACTTACTCGGTTATAATACAAACGAGTATGCTACGAGATGACATCTACATGCACAGTGACATAATTATTTCAGCGAGTAGATGGTGTCGATGCACGATGTTTTGCGAAGACATGGTCACATTTTATTCAGCGTGGATTTGAATGATATTAATACGTCGACCGTCAGATTGTTTACAACCATCCGTTATTTACTGAACTTCAAGCGCCAATAGGAGTGTCATCTAGACATATTATCTGTTTTATGATATTTTCTTTAACATTCAACAATTTTTTACAATCTCGCCATCATCTGTTACGCAATCCAACACCACCATCTGGCTCCGCGCTTCAGATCGTGTACCATCTACTGTTTCAACTTTGGTCCCTGCTACATCAGGGCTAAGTTAAGGCCTTGGTAAGGGGAAATGTCACCTTAGGTACCTTTTGGAGACCAAGGACAACACAACAAGGGAACATATAACGTCTCCTCGGGGGAATTCTAAGGGCTGGGGTGCTCCACAAGGAAATTTATGTACACAGTCTATTAACGAAGTGATTTCGGCTACGGCTTTGGCTGATGGCTGTAGCGGCAACGTTAACGAATAGGCCTTTTCAGTAATCCGGTCATAGCCGCTGTCATGTCAAAGCCGTACACAGATTCAGAAAAGCTATTTTAGAATGACACCAACTGCATTTACTGGAAAGTACATACAGGGACACTTTTATGGATTGAGTACCGCGCTACGTAAATTATGTTGAATCTAAAATGAAAAACCTGCAACAAAAACCAATTGAACGTATCTTGGGAATAAATGTAAAACCTATCTACTCCTAAATAAGTAGTGAAAAGGTAAATTTGATGGAGAAGCTGACACGAACTGTATGTCCAAATATTAAAGCAATGGGGTATACCTGCTCAATGGTAAACACATCTTGGTGACGTAAGACAAGTGATATTAATATTAGCAGGCATGTAAAGACATGACCTTGCTCTGGTTCCATTACATTGTAATTATGGTGTGTGTTTATACATGCATTCAATGTTAGTTAGTCCGTCGTGTAAGTAGCATTGCATCACTTGGTTGTAAAGTGGGAGTATATTATTTTATTTTATTTATTTATTTATTAATGTTTCATTTTTCATTTTTTTTTTTTTATTTGTATTAATTTTTAAAGAGTAAATTTAAAGTTATACCTTAGTTACAATTAATGCAAATTACAAGCAACTTGTGGAATACTTCCAAAGTGATAACGTTCTCGTGAAGACAGATAAGAGTACATTTATGTTATGTCATGGTTTATTTCGATCGTGGCAATCAGAATAAGCAATGGGGATTTGTTGGGGTCTTCCACTAATGAAAGATCCCGAATAATTCAGTCTGAAACTCTGTCGATGTCGAAGAAAATAGCATTTTTCGACCCCGATCACCTTTGACGAAAGAAGACGGTCGTCCACATTTGTACATTTAAAAAAATATGTTGTGTGTAAATTCATTGTTGTTATTATTGTTTATATTATCTTTATTTATTGTTTGTGATCATACATATAAAATTACAAAACAAGAAATATAAAATACAAGAGACACTAAATGATGACAGGAACTACACAAGTGAATCCCTCAGGCATTGAGCTCCCGATAAATATAGGTAAACAAGAATTAAACAATTTTTTTTTTTAATATTCATGACCACAATCAAAAAGAAGTAAAACTCCAACTAGCTTTAATTGTTTCATTTTCTTGATGTACACTTCTTTAGATGACAGTATTTCCGCTGTGTACATCCTTGACAGTCCCTGTTCGACATTTATTTTATAAATCTAAAGATTGAAATAAATAAAATAAATAAATGAACTAGCTAATTAGTTAATTAATAAATATGTGCACAAAATTATCCCTGGAAAACACATGCCGTTTTCACAAATTTGTAGCATGACGTCTTTATTTCAATTTTTAGGATTGGAATGAATTTATAACTCTACCCGAAACCGAATGTACACCTTCCCTTTAATAAGAGTTGATATTTTGAGGTGGGACTTGAAGGAAGTGAATGTACTTCATGTAAAGCCATAAGGAGGAACTTCATCTGAAGTGACACTTCTGTCGTCAAACATTGTTTCCCTAAAATTTGCAGTACCAAGAGCTAGAGGTTTGTATTGTTTAACCATTGCTCGTCAATTCCTCAATAATAGATAAGTTATTCTTCCCAGTGAGTCAGTGTGAAACGAAAAGTGACACCCCCATATTGTTTGAAATAAAGCCAAAGATATTACGAAACTAGGTGTGGGTTTCGTGATCGCCTCATCTTTTATCACAGTCTTTGTTAATTATCTGTAGTATTTTGTTATTTGTTCTTTATAATTCGTAAGTGAGTCTATTGTTTTTTTAACTTGTGATGTTCCTGTTTGAATAATTTTTAGGGGAAAATGAAATAATGATTAAATGATTTGTTCATCCAGTTTCCTGTTTCTAATCATAGAGCGGAGATTTAAGAGGGATAACGATGCTCCTTTTGTGGATGGAATACAAAATTGAATATTGAATATTGGATATTGAATATTGATTATTGAATATTGATTAAGGGGGGTCAGGTTGGTCCAGAGGTTTCTTTTCCTGCCTTTCTCCTCCATTGACCCTGGTTCGAATCCTACCTCAAAACTGGAGCCTTGCATGTGGATTGGGTTTTCAGTCCCTACCTGATTTGGGGTTTTCCTCCCACGTCTAAAACTGAACATTTCCTAATCATCATCCTATTATTGGCGCTTGCGCTGTTGGATGTGTCAGGAAATAAATAAATAAATAAATAAATAAAATCAGTGGTCTACATTGCTGTACAATCGTTGAAAAAATAACATCACCGGGTTGTGTGGTTGCCTATTCACTCTCATTGTAATAAGGGATGGACGTGAGATTGAAAATGCAAATAAAAAACCACTTCAGAACCTAACCGAGTAGAAGAAAAAAGCAAGCGACTGGGGAAAACATCAGCCTGATGGGCGAGCTTCCCTTCGGCCTGATGGGCGAGCTTCCCTTCGGTGTTCATATAATGACTATGCAAGGACAGTGAAGACACAAAACATCGAGAAAAAGAGGGAGTTGATAAGAAGGTTCAAGCATGAACTGTCATCTATGAAGAGGCAAGGTTGTTTGCATTTTACAAAAAGCACTTCCATGGACAAAATCCCAGTCTAGGAGCATTTATTTGAAGAGGCACCAAGGCCATGACAAAGGGCATGAGAGCCCTTAGACTCAGAGTCTGAGGCCCCTGTGTAATAAGGTCAAGCCTGTCTGTCATGTTTAAACCTTCATTGTCCGTTATATTAAATGCGCTGGTTCTTCCGTTTGATGCTACCACTTCTAAAACATTGTGCCTGATTATTATTTTCCTCTTCTTTTTTACCAAACGGACATCACTGATTGCTAAACGCTAAAGCTGTTTTACAAGGTGTAATTTAACTTCAATGACCGAAGAGAGAAGTTAATGATCGAAGAGGGCGCCTTCTTCCTCTGTTATTGGGCGGGAGGAGGAAAGGGTTTAGGGTGCTCATTAAAAGACGTAAACCTGCTACTGCAGTAGGACGATCTTACAAGAAAGTAGTCGCAGAACCTTCTCTGTGATTCATAAATTAACATTTTGATTTTTAAATGGACTGGTTCTCCCCATTTGTACAGTGCAATGAACGGTTCCGTGTATGAACAATTGAAATAATGTATTCCGTTTCAATTTACATTTTCCAAAAACAGTTATTGTTCATCTATTGATAACGCAGTAGTGACTGGCGAGTATAGAACGAAAAGGCGTTCTAATTCTCTCTGGTAGATTTAGCAGCAGCTGCGTTAAGCCCCGAGCGATGTGATTCACTGCAACATGGCGCGTCACGTTTTTGTTTTGAGGAATATTTGTTTTCATTTTACATTTCATTCAGGCGTTTCCCTGTTTGTAAAACATGATTTAATTTGAATATCAATCAATAAAGGGGAAATAGTTCAGTTGAACTTGTTCCAATTAGTTGGCATGACTACTTGTATATTAATTACTTCATTTCAGCACAATGCTGCCTAAATGACATAACGTGGATAACTCAAAACTCTGTCTCAAACGTCACAGAGATGCCCGACATTAGAATGCTGCTTTGTAAGTGGAAATTTGTTCCTTTACCACAAATCACCGTGGGACCATTTATAAATTTAATGATACATCCAGCGGGTAAATGTTTTTTTTTTTATAGTATCCTTTACTTAGTAGATTTGTGCCTCGTCGGTTATTATAGAAATTGCATCGATGAGGATTAAATTCTTATCTGCTATCATTTCTATTTTTTTATAAAACAGTACTCAATTGCCAAAATTAGAGTCATATTAGTGTGCTTGTAACCGAACTGGCATAGATCTGCGCTACTGTCACCATTTTCCAAGGGGTTTTAGAGCTGTGTATCTGTAAGCGAAAAACTGCTGAACGTAAAGTCTGCACGCGCACAAACAAAACGCCTCATAACCCGTGTGAAATACACCACAACGTTCTCACCAATAAAATAATGGGGAAAAAATCCATGCAGTTTGTTTCTATAATGATTTATCAACGGTTTCACTAAATGCATATATTTATATAAACAAATTATTCACGGAGTAAACAATAGTAATTACAATAGATGGATTGCAATAGACGTCATTGGCCGCCATCTTTGATGAATTGTGCACGCGTGAAGAGCTATTATTGGCTGAGAGTCGTGCGTAGCGCGTACACGCGTGCACTTTTCCATTGTTTTACATCAAATATGGCGGTCAATGACGCGTATTGCAATCCATCTATTGTAGTTTTGATTGCAATTGTTAATACACACCTGATAACGGCAAGGCTTTGAAGGAACCCTGAACAATATTATTTATAAATCACTAGCCTAACGCGGAAGAAGAACGTGATGAATATTGGAGCAAAATTTAGAAATTACAAAACAATTAATCATAACCACCAGGGTTATTCTGAAGAGAATAATTCTCCTTTTTCATTCCACAAATCAGTAGCATAACTACTTACAAAATATTTTCATTTAGGGGTCTATTGTATCGTGTACATTTATCTGCAAATGTTTTCGATCGCTTGGGGGGGGGGGGCAAAACCTCTGATCGGGGTTGGGTTCCAGACACACCCCCCCCCCCCCCCCCCCCCCGGCACCCATGGAGCTCCGTAGTGGCTATAACCAAAACCATGTATTGAGGAACCACGTGATAGAGAGTGGTTCTTCCATGAGGAGTCGGATTTGGTATTTGTTTTTTTCTTAAATGAACTGTATGCTCCGATAGTAGACATTTCAACATATGAATCAATCAACAACGAACTATGCAGAACATTATTGTGAATCTGATAAGAACCACAATATAACATTAACTATAACATAGTTCCCGATTATCTCACATACCATGCTTCGAATCTTTTTTAAATTATATAGGCTTATTGAGTTATATATTGTAAACATAAGTATACACATATATTCAAAAAATAAAAAATGGAAATAGTTTACTATTTGTATGCATAAAATACAAGTACATTTTTATTGACAGTATTTAAAATATCTTGGAAGCTATAATTTAAAGTTTTCAGTTGAAGAAGTTTTGAATTAATTAAGCCGTTCCATTAAAAATGAAAATCGCTTCACAAACAGACCTAGCGTGAAACAAGTGTTGAAAACACATAAGATTCAAAATTGCAAAATCTGTTTACAAAATAAACATTTACGAGTACACAAACAAAAGCAAAACATAAAACAACTTCAGATAATTATTTTGACGCTGAATTTGAATATAGAAGGCTAATTTAATTAATTAATTGGTTTCAACATTTTTCAATTGTTAACAATTAACAACATTTGCACCTTTGTATGACGTTTTCAATAATGCGTAATGCTTGTTATACGTGGTATTTTATCTTACAATTACGCGAACGTGGTCGTAAAAAGATTGCATTTTGCGACTGGATAGTATTTTTCACAAGCTCGCGTTCAGGTTCGCTTCAAATATTCAAGGTTTAAATTAGAACCTAGTTTAAATGAGCACATATTTCACGCTAACGTTTTGATGTAAAGTCCACCACCAACAAACCTCCACTCTTCTAGTCTCCTCTCCATGCGAAGTTTTAAGTTTCAATTATACTTACAAAACTTACAGAATCCAATGCTATAATGCCGTACTGGTATATAGTATTTTTTCTAATTTTTACACTTTAATACATTTTCTGTTTAGAAAACTATCTTTCAAAAGTAGAAAGCATTAATCTGCTTATAAAATAAACTAATATTCGGTGAGTTTTATTTATATAAAAAAAATAATACAGTTTGGTTTAATGGACTTTCACGACGCACGTAGAAATTGTGACGGATTCCTTGCTTACAAATGTACAAATGATATGCAATGTTTGGAAGGAGCCAGTCTTTTTTGTCCTGCCTTGAGTTGGTAAAGTTTATAGAAGAACATCAAGTTTGTTTGTTTGTTTGTTTAAGATAAAAGTGCTGCTATATTGACGGTTCATGCGCTTATTCAACCTCACTCGGCATCTTATGAGTTTGTCTATCGACTTCTATCTGATGTAAGCAGCGTTTCCCTTCATCATTGTCCGAAGTTTCGCGAGAACACACTGAGATTCTGTACTCATAGTCTGGTTGCCGACGTCTCAGCCGGATCACCAAAGAAGGAGTTACCATCCTCAGACGTAGTGTTTAAAGTGTCGCAACTGGACTGTCTGCTCTTGTCGACCTCGGCGTAGAGGGCGTTAGTCAGTTGGTTCGGATCGACTGCGGTGTTGTCGTCGTCCGACGACTCATTTAGCACGGTTCGCTGGTACAGGCTACTAGGCCGACTCCATCCGGTGAGGTCTTTCGTTCCAGTGCCATTTTTCTTTCCTCGTCGGTTCGCTGTAGCGTACACGGTTGACGGGTCATTGGATGACGACGAGACACGTTTGCTGTTTGGACGGTCCGTGGTGGCATACCCATTCCCGGAGTGTTGCCTGATGTACGCTGGCTCACTGTTCGGCACCGATTCCTCCATGTTCGCATAGACTGGACTCGGTGGGCAGTCTTTCGGTGACACTGGGGGGACCGACTCCTCATTCATATTGGCATAATGCGATTGGGGTGCATCGTTAGAATCTGTCACGTCCCAGTTCCCGTACATCTCTTCCTCAGCAAACGTCGATACCCGATTATTCTGAGGATATTGGTTTGCAATGAAGGAATGATCTGGGCTCTGAGGCAGGTTACCAGACGCCCGAAGGATATCCGGCATTCCGGGTTTGTTTACCGCCTCCTCATTTTCCACACTGAACCCTGCATTGATGAAGGTCACCGGATTGGATTCTGGTTTCAGACGAATGTTTTGTCTTCCATTTCCAGATCTTTTTCTGAATAGAAAAGAGTAGATCAAGATATAAAAAAGTATAGTTGTAAATGATATAATTTTTGTTTTCTGGACTTTGTCTTTGTGAACCGGCGACCTTGAATGGCATTATTTTGTCAGATACTGTGCGCTTTATGAGTGCTGTTTATTATTACCCAATCAGGCTGTGTGCCTTGACAAAGTTACTCAGTCACAATCATGTCATTGGTAAACATTGCAAACCCTTTACAGATTCAGGAGAGGTGGTATATTATTCAATGCAAAGCCTTTGTGTAATTTCACGGAGCCGTTCCGGGACCGGCAAAAAGACCTCGTATTAACCGGGACCCCGTAACTTCCGAGCTCGTCTTAACGAATGTCAACTGAACATACTTGTCTGTTCCCTTGCCATTTTGTCGGTTACCCGTGCTCAAAACATATGAATGAAGTACAGAATTATTCACAAACGCACAAACGCTAGAAAGGAGCCAGCACGTGTTTTCTGTTGTTAGTTTGTTTCTTTTTGTTCGTAGTTTTTTTGTAGGTTTTTTGCATCGATGGAATGTGTTTAAGGGTACTGCCTATGGCACGCCAAAGCGGAATTTATTCAACCCTGCATGCACGGAAACTGCGGCAACATAAACAAAAATACCGCAACATTAAAAAACAACTCAACATTAAAATAAAGTTTTTGTCAACAGCAATATTTATTGTCCAACATTTACAAAAACTTGTCAACATTTTTAAAAACATGCATCAACATGCGGAATTCATTCAACCCTGGACGGCAGCTGCAACAACATTTCAAAATGTACACCACAACATTTAAAACAAACATTCAACAACTTTATAAGCTGATTCAATAGTAACATTAACCATTAACCGTTCAACATAACAAACAAAAATGAGGCAATTAGTTCTTTCAAAAACATATGCCAACGCGGGGAAAAACATGTGTCAACATTGAAAACAAAATATGCGCAACCCCGGGGGAAAAATATTTGTCAACATTTAAAAAAAACAAATTGTCAACATTAAAAAAAAAAATATTGTTCTGATTAATTAACTAGAAAGTACATGTCAACATTGCCAAAACTACCTACTACTTGTTGACAAATATATGTGCCAACCCATCCTGCTACAAAATTCACCTAAAAATATGTGTTAACATTTCGTCCAAAAATATGTGTCAACCCTACCCGATGAAAAATATATGCCAATATTCACGTGACCGCCGCGACGGAGTACATGCGCTGCACCCGGCAGTCAACGTGCGTTCACGTTTCCATGGTGAGAATCAGCGAATAGGCTGGCACCTATGGTGCAGGTAATGAGACTGTAATAAGGGAAGTGGGTACTAGGTACCATGCAACCATCCACGAATCGTACCAGTGCCAGCCAAAAATCAGAAATAACTCCACTGTCTTTCATTTTATTAAACACTAAACCTGCAAAATTATCTCATTTTTGACGTACCAAGATTAGAAGTTGTACATGGCGGTATCTAAATTCCGGTTGTCTCTGCGCAAGCGCAATCGTACAAGCAGCTGTATAGTCTGGATACCAGACCTGACGTATCTGAATACGGTCGACGAAATGAAGATTTTGAGTCGACGTCGGGAATTTTTGTAACCAGACTAAAGCTGCTGCAACCTCATTCCGCCGAGGTAATCGAACTCGTTGGTCCGTGAATCTTGATATATCTTTTTTACAACTGTTGTCATGTGTTTTCACATAAATGTTGAAATGTATTTTCAAGGGAATGTTGACATATATTTTCCAAAATGTTGGCATATATTGTTCACATGGTTGACACATTTTGTTACAACAATGTTGACAAATATTTTTTTGAAATGTTGACATGTATTTTTACGTGAATGTTGACAGGTATTTTTTCAAAATGTTGATATATATTTTATGCGGGTTGAAGCATATTTTGTAACAATGTTGACCCATGTTTTTCATCACGTTGGCACAATTTAAATTTGTTGCCACTAATTTTGTTAAATGTTGAACAGTGTAAATACTACTGTTGACGTACATTGCAAAGTAGTTGAGGTTGTTGTTATGTTGTGATATATTTTTGTTATGTTGCCGCAGTTTCCGTGCAGGGTTGAATAAATTCCGCTTTGGCGTGCCATAACTGCCGCGTCATGGCTAGAAAACGGTCCAAGAAATCTGCATCATTCTGTATCTGAGATGCTGTTTTCCGACGCACAACCGCTGTCTGATACATACACTGTTGCCCAGTTTGGCCACAGTGGTTAAGACATATACAACAAGTGCATGGATTTGTTTTTTTACGAATTGAAGCTTGTATTGTGGGGTGTCGTGGCTGAGTGGATAAGAACACCGAACTCAAGCTCTGGTGTTTCTGTTCAGCAGAGTGTGGGTTCGAGTCCCGGTCGTGACACTTGTGTCCCTGAGCAAGACACTTAACTATAATTGCTTCTCTCCACCCAGGGGTAAAATGGGTACCTGTGAGGGCAGAGATGGTTCTTGTGATTGATTTAGCCCAGTAGCGCATATATTGCAGCACAGGCTGTATACTTCCCAGGGAGCCGAGATGGTTTCAGGATTGGAATAAAAATGGCCCAGTGACCAGGGGTAATAATATGCGCCTCGGAATAGCCTAGCTAGATAGATGGCGCTTTATAAATGCTTGATATTATTATTATTATTTTGCCCATTTCTAACTGGACTCTCGTGGGATCTGGGCAACTTTCGAGGTTTCGATCTTGAGATGTTAGGTTCTTTTTATATCATCTCTAACCGTAATGTTGTACGTCTTTGGATTTTGCTATAGACTCGTACAGTAAACTCGAGTGAATCAATCTGAACAGTAAGTCCGTGTGAGTGGCAAACACTACGAGGAGCAGAATTTGTCCACAAAGGTGTCAACACTTTCCAAGGTCTAACAATCATACCCTGTGGAACAATCCGTGGCTACAGGTATTCCAAACACAATGAGCTTCTATTTTTGAACTGAGAGACTCTTCAGACGTGGAAAGTTTATTTGAACGAAGCGACAAAAGAGGCATAGAGCGTCGGGGTCATTTCTTGATAGGAACGTACAGTTCATGTTGATTTTTGAACACGGAAGTACTATTCACACTAGTGGGATACCGTCCCTTGGTTTTACAATGTCTAAAACGTAGACACTATTGTACCAGTTGATTGAATTCTTGCTCTATGCTTTAAAGAGGGCTGAGAAATTGTCAAATCTTTTACTTCGGATCACTTCTCAACAGGAATCATAAACAACATAGAGAGTATACCGCAGTCTAAATCAGAGATAACTGGCTAAACAATGAACACAATATAGTTTATTAATGATTTACGTCTGGGTCATTAATCTCCGGTGCCTATACGGGTTATTATCCGTTAAAAGGTCCGCTGATTCAGCCATAATTCGTCTCAAACATTTAATTATTTTGGCGGGCTCTTTGTACGGTTCACGGGGCTTTGATCTTTACAGGGCTGTGGAGGTAGAAATAGCCGATGATGTCACTTGGTCATTAAATGCTTCACGGTTTATAAAACTATAGTGGTTGGAATGTTTATAAATAGAGGTATTCTTTAGTCGCTGTTTTAATGACAAACATTTTATGCAATGTCACCCAATAGACAATGTAACGCGTGACGTCACAGTTTTTAAAAAGAGCCACATAGTCTGAACTCCCTGCAGGCACTATTTGCACACAGCCCAATAGAGAAACTCAAAAACTGGAGATTGCCCTATCGGATTTTACAAACTTTTGATATGAAGAAAGTGGGGCACATCTCAGAACTTGATCTGGTGCTACTTTTATAACTCTTGAATTTATATGGAAATTATAACACAGAATGTAAAACTCCCATTTAACCAAAGTATTGTCTTGCCTACCAGAAAGGACGGACTGCACAAGGTCCCTTATTTTGTAAGCAAAGTATACGTGGTCCATTGGGGTCAGTTACCATTATCGCAAAGACATGATGTACTTACCGGCTATTACAGGTGAATATTGCGACCATACAAATCACCAGAATAAAGACCAATGTTGCCGAACCGCCGATAATATACGGTAGGAAATCTACACAGAAAGAGATAGAAATGCGATCAAACTTACATTAAGTGGTCATAATCATCAAATTGGTTATTTGTAGCTGATGTGGATCTGTAAAATCCAGTTGTTTTTCAAGGACTTTTTAGAGTTTGTTTGTCAAATAAACTCAAGGAGTTGTTTGGCTCAAGGAAAAGTTCGGCAAATTGTCCCAAAATTGATAACAAATTGAGTGAATAAGTACCCATATGCGACTCAAGTATCCTTTTGAGTGAGATAGATTGAAGGTTTTTATTGTTACAGGATTATTGACTCTGGAGTCAGACTGAGATTGGGTCTAACAACCTATTTGTCAATTTAAAACTGTTTAAAGCATGACGCTTTCAAAAGCTCAAGTAGCTTTTGAGGAAAATTAACCTTGCGCATATGATTTCTGAAAATGAAAAAAAAAAATCAGATTCATTAAGTGGATCAAAACGATATTGTTGTGCCACATAATTGTGTGCCCCTTTAACAATAGTAGTTCGTTTTTTGCCAATCTTTAACACTGTGACGCCATCTTGTTTTCCTCCTATTCAAACCAGTACTAGTCAAACCGAGGCTTGAGAGAAATAGATTGGTCCCTTATGAGATTTTCTCAATTTACAAACACGATGTCAACATGTTTTTATTGATCTGCGATTGTCCACTGCCAATACAAGGACTCCACAAGATGTGGGTAATGAAAATTCCCAGAGCAAACACCACAGTGCACAAGAAACAAGATATAATATTGTTTTAATACTAAAAGCTAAAACGGACGTCAAGTTAGGTCACAGCAAACATGGATTTCTAAGAAAACAATTCACCTAAATAAAGGTGCTAAAATGGAGATGCTAAAGGCTTTGCAACTCTGAGTTAAGAAGCACAAAGTGGCATTAAGCGATAAAATCCAGATAACGTCTGCTTTTAAGTGCACGGTAAAAAGGAATTGCAAACAACGATATGATATATATTTGTTTTGCAATGAGTAATGTCGACAAAACTGTTTCAAATGAGCCACTGTCGACTTCTTCAAAGTCAAATTGTATGGTTGTTAATCATCAAAAAACAAACTGAAAGCTCATTAATTGTAAAGTTTATATCCATTACTATTAGCCTAATCCAGAGAAAAACTTAAGTCTAAAATATTCTCAAACTCCAGAAGATGGTTTTTATAGACCAAACAAATCACTGTTTCTTATTTAAATTGCCAAAATTGAAAAAAGCAGGGTGAATGTGCAGAAAATCTTGAAAACATAAAGTTGTTTCCCAAAATTTGCACGGTTTTGTCTTATTGTGGAGACTAACTTGTTTGTTTGAAACGACGAAACAAATTTATTATGGTTTTATTTTTGTCAAGATTGATCACAAGGCCTGGAGCGTACATGTGCATTTTTGTATAAGCCACTATTATTTATTTCTGTAGCACAAAGAGCCTGTTGTAAAGTTCGATGAAAGTTTGTACAATCGTCCAAGGTCATTTAGTTGTGAATGTAACAAGAAGCCGAGTGTGGAAACATGGATCGGGAAAAACATAAAGCATTTAAGTTTACATGTACATGTACAGTCAAAGGCAGTTTGAACACACACACAAAACAATACAGTACACATATTCACAGCGCTCAACAAAATAATTTGAACGGCCATTTCCATCATTTGGAAAATGGGTTCAATCGTGGTATTTTGCTTATTGGGTTAGTTGTGATTTGTAAACTGATCGAAATGTGCACCAAACTAAAAACCAATTTGTGACTATATAGGCAATGCACCTAATCACCATAGAACCTTACCAAAAGAGCACCATTGTCGTCCGTAGTGATACCACTGCTCGTTTGTGTGGCTGTAGGCCAACTTGGGTTAGGCCTCACCATTTTGACGGTAAAAAGGGCTTTATTTGTGAGATCGTCCGCAGTGGAATGTAAAACAGTGGTTTGAACGCCAGAAACAGGAGTAGTTTTAGAGGATTCTTGATTTGTACGAGTAGTCAGGTTCTTTCTGCACTGCTCGTACTACCAATAGTGGTCACGCTGTTTGACACAATACTCGTCTCATAAGTGCTTGTCATTAATCCTTTAGTAAGCATGCAATAGATGTGAAACAAAAATTTGAACATGTTGTATTGATATTTTATTGACATTATAACCGAATTGGGGATAAGGAATGATTATTGTGGTTTTACCTTCACACCTGAAAACAAAATAAACAGGCAAACTACTCGAGTGGGATTCGAACACACGACCCCGCATTTTACCTGCTATGGAAATATGGGGTCATCTTAATATGTACGTCCAGTTTTTTTATACATGATACATTCCCAATAAACTTTATACACATTGAATACGATGGAACCAAAATTAACGTAGGCCTACTGAAGTCATATAAAAGTTTAACCTTACCTGTAATGGTCATAAGTGGCAAGGTTGTTGGTGAGACTTCCTTCAATGTAGTGCTAACTGGGGTCGTAGTTTCGGGCTGTTCGGTTGATGGAGATTGAGTCGTTGGATCTATTTGAAGTTAAGGATAAATATTGAAACACACATCAGACAAATCTGAACATGGTGGAGCTGACATTCTGACATTCAAAATGGAATTGTTTATATCATCAAGAAAAACCTACGTATAGACAACTCTCATTTCGCAAGTTATGCCAAATGGTAACATTTTTAAAACAATAATGACCACATTTTTAAAATAATGACGTCACTAAATCTAAAAACTCTTTTACCCTTGGACCTCAGGCTCACCAGTGATTTCACAACGTTTTTTAGTTTTTTAATATACTTGAATAATTTAATTTCCTAAGCTCAATTTAAATCAACGGTTATGCTTAGGCCAAGCTTGTTAAGATCGTAAAGCATTAGATTAGGCGTAAACACTGTAAATAAAGTTGTTTCATTCGTAGATCCATTATGGAAACAATCTGTTTGTTTTAGGAGAAGGGTAACGAAGAACATAAAAAAGGAACGATGTCATGACAAAGGGATTTGCCATGAAAGTAAAATCCAATTTAAAGGCAAATTTAATAAGATCTAACATGAAATATAGGCGGAAAACACCGCACTATTATCCATGTATCAAAAACACATTTATAACCATTATGAAAAATGAAACAACACATGAAAATAAAAAACAGGGCAACCTAAGTCGCCTGATACTTATATTTCACATGATTATTTGTGTATAAACGAAACCCATTGACCAAAATATAGGCCTACATTAAAAAACAAAATACAGTTAATCAAAATTGAAGATCGACAATATAATAATACGAGCAATATAAGAATACGGGACAGAACAGAAGGGAAGTGAAGAAAGGGAAAGAGCACAAAGGAAAAAGGTGTAACATATTAATAATCAAATTAAATTCAGTCAATTAACAAGAGTATTCGAAATAAAATATACTGTGTTGTTAAACATGTTTTAAAACAATAACAATAGAGGGGTAAACAAAGAACGGCCAGATTGAAAGATTGAGCGAATTAATAACACAACATTTTGTTATTTGATATTAAAACTCAATGAGCGATCAAATACAATTCATGTAGAACCACAAATATTCTTGCGTGATGGGTGTTTTCTTCTTTTTGGCCCTCCCTAGACGGCACCTGCTGACAATTTTTGTTATCCAAAGATTTTAAAGTGTGTATATTTTGAACAACATGGATGTCTAACAATGCAACTGCGCATTCATCAACTGATCCCTTGCAGATGATCTGTGATTGGGCAAGGGACACCATGTAATGGCGAGTACCAGTCACGAAAAAGGTTTTACTTAGATTTATTTTACCTGGGAATACTCCTGTGTAATTACAGACTGGTAAAACATTCGGTGACCACGCCCTCTGTGTCTGGCACGTCAACTGTGGCTCTCCAAGGATCATGTGACCAGGTTCGCACAAATATGTCACTTGCTCTTCAACTTTTGTCAAAAAGTTGTCAGATATGTAGGAATTGGGGACAAACCCCGGGTGGAAGCAATCCGCACCTGGAACAGGTTCTGAGCGAATAATGAAAAAGAAATACAGCATCAACCATTATAATAAGAAGAATGTGAACACTTTGCACAATGGAGATACAATGGAGATACAATCAAGGCTTTAGGTATTGGTACAGGAAAATCTGTGAGTTGCGATGGTTCTGAAAAGAACGGGTGGTGTAAGAACTCTACGTTTTAGTCAGTATTAATAATTAATAATTAATAATTTGGGGAGGCTAATCATCCTTACTGGCAGCTAAGAGCTGAATTGCGAAGGACGCGGCTACAACGTGTTCGAGAAGCAGGCATGCAAGGGCGCCTTTGGCAGCCAGCCACATCAACCCATTATGACCACGGAGCACAGCCAGAGATCGAAAGTGTTTGATTTTTTTCCGAGGGAGGAAAACCGGATGGTCTGGAAAACCCTCGTGGCACAGCAGAGAACCAACGCACAACTCAACTCACATATGGCCCTGGCCGGGTATCGAACCTGGGTCACCTTGGTGAGAGGCGAGCGCTTTACGCACAAGCCAACCATGCCACCCCAGTATGCACTGGTTGTCTTCATAAGACTATAAGTACATGTACAGTTAAGGAGGCGTCTTAATTTCATATCACTCAAAGCTGACTAGTCGTCAAACCGAGGCTTCCCTTTATGCAAATTACTTTAGTCGACGCGCAGGGAACATGACGAATATTGCCGCAATGCTGTCGAGTTGTACAATAATGACATGGTATAACATTTACCGGCTCTATGTAGCTTTTATGTGTTTAGTATTAGTTAGCGTAATTAAAACTGATTATACCCGGCACGACTTCAAAATAGATTGTTTTCAACAAATAAACAACAGAGACCATGCTCGGAATTTTATTTAATTTGCAATACCATCTTGTTAGAGAAGAGGACCTTTTCATTGGAACACCTGACAAAGATGTACACGAACATGTGGTAGTTACCGGTGGCTGGGGTTGGTAAGAACACGAAGTGAATACGTCTGTAATTTCATACACTTTGTCTAAATATCTGCTTTCTTTGGGGGTAAAGTTGAGGTGGTTTTTTTTACATTATTTTTAATTTGTGGGGGATGCAGTGTTGTGATCCCTTACCATTGAACTCATAAACCTCCATTTTGAAGTCTCCTCCGCATGTTTGGTTGGCATCTCCAGAGCAAGGATAAGAACAATTCACCGGGTTTCCCATAAAAACGCCGTCCTTAAAGGGGTTTGATAGGGCGCCCCCACAGAAGCACTGGCTGGCAGCCTGCAGGGCGTAGTATTGGAGATTTCTGTTGCGACAAAGACCTCGACAGAAGTCCACAGTCATGCCTGTTTCACCCTCGCAGTAAGTTTGCTCGTTGCCGCATGATTGTTGGCAGACGCCCATACCATCATCGCACGTGATGAGATCCTGAAGCCTCCTGTCCACGCCGTCAAAATAACACCCATGGTATATATCTACAGAAGAGTAACATGAACAATATTATAAAATCAGTATTTTTTATCATTAACAGACGTTTATTAGTTTTCTAAAAATCTTAAACTTATAATATTATGAGTTCGTACAGACGACATTTCCGGAATTGGGTTTTTGTTATCGCGTTCCCAATGTGGCCATGCATTGATTACAAACTACATATAATGGGTACCATACCACTTTCTTCTCAGACTCGCTGCTGCCGTAGAGTTAGTTTGATATGTGCATTGTGGAGTGCGCATGCACTGTTTTACATGTAATTCTTGCAAGCCTCATTTTATAAGAGGCGGTGGCCAATCAAATATTCTGATTCTGACCACATGAATGTTTCAACGCTGGAAATTTGCAAATTCTTTAAGGGTCGTTTCAGCGCTAAACACACTCCCAGTACGGCAAAAACATCTCATTACAAAATAAAAGGCCGACAAACAATGTTAATTGCTATGTCAATATACCCGTGAGTATTGGTTCGCAATTGTTAATGAAGAAACAAAATCAATTGTACAAAATAAATGTAGACAGCAAGAAATGTTAGTGGACATAATTACAAATCCGCAGGCGAAGGTAGACAATGTGGGTTTATATTACTCAACCACATCGGAATGTAACAAGGTCATTCATGTCTTGTGACAGTTTTTCAAAACTACTTCGTGAATTTAGAAACCAAAATTAAATCGAATTTACTTTCTTTGTGGATGACAGTTATAACTTATAGCTAAAGCTTAAGGCGAACACGGGCTCCCAGGTTTAAATTTTGTTTCAATGTTATTTTTAACAAATTATTTGTATTATTAGATTGTATTCATAATAAACTGCCATGAGTATATTTATTGTCAGCATTTTGGTATAAAAATAGGAATTGATTTCATAGAAAATATAGTCTTTGCTCAAGTCGTTTTCTCGTTTTCGAGACTTGCACAGCACAGACCCTTTACCGACGTCATGCAAACACTGTACTCTTCTATCTTGATTCTATTGAGAGTGCGATCAATTAATTAAAACTACAAAGGTGCGAATGATTTGTTTCGTTCAGTATTAATTAAAAATCTAAATGAAACTGAGATGTCGCAAGAGAGTTATTTATTCGTTAACTTGATAAAGGTTTTCTCGCTCATGCGCTCAGATTGATCTTCTTTGTCAAATACAACCCCCGAACTTTCCACATCAATTCCCTGACGTCAACAATTTTTCTGGAGCCAAAATGTAAACTTAAAAAAACATTTTTCATTTTTGTTACGCACGAGTTGTCAGTTTTAATTAACTACATTGTTAATCTGTATGTGGTAGGTTTTCTGCAGTTTCACTTTAAAACGACGTTTTATTTAATTTTAAACCCATTATCAAGTTTGGAAATATGTTTAAATGGTTTGTGCTTTTCACTTATGCGTGTTGCTGTTCAGCCACAGAAAGATGGCTCAAAATGGCAGGCTCATTTTCACATTGTTTAGTGTGTGTGGTGGGTGCGCCCTCCTACTCGATGACGTCATCAGTACATGCATGTACTGATGACGTACATGATAGTGTGTCACAAGGTAAAAGGGCTATCCCTGTACATGTTGTCTTATTGAAAATGAGATCTCGAAGTCATTTCACTCAAAATAAAAGCCTACAAACTCTTTTAAATACATGTTGCTATGAGAAACGGGTAAATAACACGTTTCTGCCTTCAAAGCCTTGTTTAGCTTATTTTACCTTTGTTGACAAAATCACTGTCAGTTAAATATCATTTAAAAATAAGTTTTTGTATCTACATATTATTATACATGTTTTTGAACCAAGAACATGTGTGTATAGAATGAGAAAATAAGCCTGTGCCCGACTGTCATCTTTCGCTACTTAAACAATGAGATATAATTATCCACAAGATTGTCTTCGGCCATAAAATTGCGAGTGATATTTATTATCGTTGTTTATTATTTCTTCATAATTAATTGACAAAAAATTCAATTTGTTATGTAATGAAACGAATATTCAGTTTTAGATACCAACAGGTGTTCATTTCAAGGTTTTTTAGAGGGTTTTTACACATGAGCACATCTGTGTTATGCAAAATGATGGGATATTTAAATGCAAGTTCACTAGTTTAAAAAAATAATTATTGATGTGTTTAGTGTGCTCCATCGTTTCTATATTTTGACATATTTAAAGACTTGACAATTATTAAGTATACGAAATTAAAATTAAACCTTATTTTCGGTACTTTACGATTTGGAAATGAGCGAGAAACGTCTCTTTTTGGGGGGCAGATAGTATCTTTGGAGATAATATTGTTATTAATGTGACCGTGGCGTGGGAGGAAGGAATGTTGTTGTGATTATTTAGGGGAAAATTGTGGGTTTTCATTTCGCAAATGTTTCAAATTTGAGTAACAAACATGAGCAATGGTGCACAGCACAACTTCCATTTATGATTTACATGTAAATTTATCGACACAGCTATGTAAACCATCCATACATCAGGTGATTAAAGTATTGTAACCATTATTGGAATGGATGCATATCCAATTCCAAAAATAGCAAAAACATAAATTAGCAAAAACAGAATTCCAAGGTCTTACCTGTAGGATCTTGGCAGAAGCAACCCGTCAACAAGCAGCAAAACACGGCAGCAACCAAAGCGCCTGCAGCCCGCTTCATATCTACCGAAGATAGCACCGAATCAACCCTAGGGTAAGTCCGAGTATAAACCGCCAATGGTATCTCCACCTCTTCACTATCGATGGACCTTTGAAAGAGTATATTCCCACAAGTGTCTAGTGTGTTAGGATCTACTTTCCTTGTTGTGAGCTCAAGTCTAGGTGTTTCTTTCGTCACGGCATGGATATATACTGCAACTTGTTGTCACTGGGTCATATTATCAAACACACCTAATGTACATAGCAAAGGCATTGTGTCGCCCAGTTGTAGTCTTCAACGCTTCACTGCGTTTGAAGGAAGACTAATTTAAATGTGAATAGTTCATTTGAATATCTTCTGTCTGCTATGAATTGGTTAAGATTCTACGTACCCAGCTCATGCTTGAGGGATTCTGACGAATTTGGTATAGTAATGCTATTGATAAACAGAATTATAAATTGGTAGCCTGGGGCGTTATTGACAAAAGGGGGAATGAGAGGTGTATGACTCAGCGCTACATCTGTTCAATAAAAGTTAAGTTTTAAAAAAAATGGAATTCCATCAAATTCAACCCATATTTAGTCATCGTTCTTTCACAAATCTAAGTTACACTTCCTATGCCATTGGTAGATCATAAATTCAAAATGTTAGATTTGAAAGGTGTTTTTGTTTAAGTGGGGTCATTATATACTGGTGGACAATAAGAGGGTATTGTTCAAGTTCAAGTAGGGGTCTACTCGATTATAGCTTCTGTAAATATAATTTTAGACCAACAGGGATGCAGCATTACACTATTTATAAAATCCTCTCTGGTGTGAGTAAACATTTCAGTCGTTGACAAAACTGAAAGCTTTTGTTTTGTAAGATCACTCTCTATAAAATCAAGATGTTGTACAGCATGGTAATGCTCGCAAAACGTTCTTTGAATCATTATGTTTCTGCAATGTGGTTCAACTGTTTCACTGATGTCAGCAATGGTGCACTGCAAAGTTTGTCTACCTTTTGGAATCAAGACAAGGTACTATGTTGAGAGTGTGAATAACTCTCGGTCAATGGTGGCCAAGTTCACAGTCTTTGAATCAAGATAAGGTAAGAACATTTATTGCTATAATGGCACTTACTGTACTGGCTGATTATATGACTCACGGTAATACCTTTATTCCGTGCTCAAAAAAACCCATTCATGAACACTATTGCTGTTTCTAATTGTTCCAGAGAGGAATTGTAAAAGTTTCCGCAAATTGATGTCCCGATCTCTTCCATCTTCACTCCATAATTGAAATGAAGCCTGCATTCACTTTTGATAAAATAAAATGATTCAAAAATATGTGGAATTAGTTGCTCGGGTAATGAAACAAACCCCGTTAAAATAAGCAACTATGGAAGTCTCGTCTTGGGCGAAATGAGGGTTAAAAGAAGATCCGATCCGTAGGTGAGGTACGTCTTGACATTTCGAAAAGTATACACTATTGGTCTTCATTTCTGAATCCGAGCAGAGCCAGTGCACAACACACTTTTCAAAACATTATTATATTGCAAAGAACGTGCCGTATGAACATGAAAAACATAATGGCAGTATTTTCAAGCCCACCGTGATAAAATAATTATACTGGTTGTTGTGTTACGTAACGAACACACTCGTATCACGTACGTAGAGTTAGCCTTGCTCAAGGCTGTCGCAGTTTTCACTCCAAAAAGACGCCGTAAAACCACCCAGCCTATACACACTAGCATAGACTTGTTGACAAGTCGTTAATGATGGTCGCGGTGGGTCGAGTCGCGTGAGGTGCTGCAGCATAATAAAGAATGCTCTCGCGAGATCACTGCTCTCGCGCGAAGTTGCTGGCTGCCGACTCTTCGTCATTAACGACTTGTGAAACCCGCCGGCGGTACATATTCATTTATTCATGTACGGACACAGTGTACATTACGGTTGCTGTAGCAACGATCATGAAGACGAGTCCATTTTATCTAAGGGTAGTACTAATTTTAGTTACTGTAAATGTACTGAATGCTTGCGCTTGAGACATCTGTGGGTGTATTTTGTGGGTGTTAACTCCTTCATTAATTTAGTAACTAAAGAAATAAAGTAAACTTATCTTAAAATTCATTATTATAATAATTGTTTAAGATGTGTGTTTTGCCTCATAAAAATAAATAATGCCTACCGTGAATAGTTTCTGATACGCTCCAATCATTTAACCCGATGTGTTCTACAGTAATTGTGTTATAAGTGTGTATAAACAACATACACGGAAACCAGTCAACTCGCCCCCCTAGCAAAGTCGCCAATTTCAAAAAACACATGTACAAAGTCACCAACTACAAAGTCGCCCCTAGCAAAGTCGCCCCCTGACAACAAACTCGTCCCCTCTCATAGTCGCCCCTCACAAGGGAATTTAACAAATTTGTGTGATTGGACTACAGGGCTTCGAAAGCTATCTTAAGGGAACAAAAGCTAGCTATCTTAAAGGAATGAAAGAGGAATTTTGGGGAACAAAATCTCATTGCGAAGGAACGGGAGCGTATATTAAGGGAACGAAAGCATATTTCGGACGAATGAACGTATGTTTCGGGCAACTAATTCAAAGTCGTATTTTGATGAATCGAAAGCTTGTTTTCAGGGAAAGAAATCTCCTTTCGGTGGAAAAAATAATTTTTATTGAACGAAAGCATATTTAGAGCGAACAAAATTATATTTTGTGCGAACAAAATCATATTTCGAGGAAACGAATGCGTATCTTTCAGGGAACAAACGCGTATTTATGGGTAACAAAATCGTATTTCGGGTGAAAGAAGGCGTGTTCGAGGGAACAAAAACGTATTTTCTAGGAAAAATCTATTTTGCTACCTAGAAAAACACAACTTTGTTTACAAATTTAAAAAAATTAAATTTTATGTGACAACATTATATTTTGATTGAATTAAATAATATTTTGAGGAAACTACTTGACTTTGTTGGAATTTTGTGTGTCGAGAGTGGAAAAAGAAATTCAGAGTGAGAATTTTTTTTCACATTTTAATTTTAAATTTATTTTTCACCTTCAGGGGCTCTGGTTTTGTGTGATTTTTTTTTTGGGGTGGGGGCTCGTTTTTGTCTCACAAATTGTTTAACTTAATTGCACCGTCAATATAAGAGTGGTTTTCCTATTTATTGACATAAATCTTATTTAATTTCCAAATCGGGGGAAAGGAACGTACACCGAACATTGAAACGTAACGATTTTAAAACAGCGGATTCGATCAGCGAGGTTTACCGACTAACAAACCCGCAATGACAAGGTAGTTGGTGGTCTGGCTCCCTACCCCCTCCCACATGTTCATGAGCTTCCAGGTACAGCTATCTCTTGGCATGCTAGCTAGGGCCGGGTAGGGGTTTCCGTCGTGCTGAGCCCCGGCCGAGAGAAACTCTGCGCGCCATGGCATGCAGCTACACGATTTGCCCGTGTGTTTTACGTCATGTCCCCACACGCTGTGCACTGTCAAACACGCTCGGACTCTCTGAAATAAAATCTTACGTTCGATTTTTTGTAATTATTTACAAGTTGTACCCATAATTTGAATACGTATTTTCTTGTGTCAAAATATTTATGAACACAATCACTCTCACCACTCAGTGTTTGGTTTTGATCGTGCATGATCAAAGCAACATAAAACTCCATCCAGTACAGGATTTGATGTTTAATATTCATCTACTGTTTGAATATTCATAGATATAACGAAATTGACCAATCAGATGCGTCCGTACAAATTCGGCTGAAGTGCCCATAGGCCGTGCACAAACCGCCAGCGGGTTTCACAAGTCGGTAAATGCGACCAGTCGTGAGAGCAGTAATCTCGCACAGAGCAGCCCTCTCGCGGGTTATTGCGAGAAAGCCGTTCCGCTATCACCGCGACAGACATTTAACGACTTGTCCACAAGTCTAACACTAGCACTGTGCGTAATGCGAGTATCACATCACTGCCCGTATTACTACTGTGCGCAGGTAGACCGCACTCGTATTACTAACCGCATGCGCGGAGGCCGTTGGCCGACAGCCTTGTCGCTTCTGTATCTTCCGGATTTAATGTGTTTCCTGTTTTTATTTCCGCTAGCCCCCCCATTTTCGTCCACTATTGGACGAAAATGGGGGGGCTAGCAGATATGCTGGTATGCAGATCATGAATATTGAAACATTTCATCAGACCTATTGCTGACAACGCAGGATGAAAATAAATGCATGATTCATTTTCGACGTCCAATCAAGAGCTTCCCTCATTATGACCTTTGTACTGTGTCATGCTTGCTGTGCGTGTGACGCGATGTTGTGACTGAGAGTGTACACAAACAAAACAGCGGCATGGCAGCAAGGTATGCGCCATTGAATTGAACCAGTTTAGTGTTTTATATGCATGGTTTTTCTGCCATTATTATAGCATCAACTCTTGGCCCAGAATGCTTGTCTTGGTTATCATCGGATTGTTAATAATTTTATCGTGATATAGCATTGTAAATGACAAGTATCATCATTGATATGGCCTCGCATGAACATATTCCTGCAGCCTTAAATACTGCGGCCGACAAATTGGGTCTGGACGATTTTCGTCCTCAGCAGCGGTCAGCTATTGAAGCATTTCTTCACGGACGTGATGTTTTCGTCACTCTGCCAACTGGATTCGGGAAGTCTGCAATTTTTCGAGCAGCTCCAATTTGTTATGACTTTCTTCGTAAGTCAGATTCGTCTGTTGCAATTGGCATTGTAATTTCACCACTTTCGGCCCTGATGACCGATCAGTTAGAAATATTGAAAGGTTTGAGAATTACGGCAGCTACCCTGGCCTGACAAAGGAGACTTCTAGAGCCACGAAGAATGCCCTTATCAACGGCGACTTCTCGTTAGTGTTTGCCAGTCCAGAAGCCATTCTGTCTTCATTCGGACGAAACCTCTTGGGAAGAAGCGTCTATCACCAAAACCTTTGTTTTGTTGCAAATCACACACCATTTTCCATCAGGAAGACGCTTTTCTGAGGCTATTTCTTTTAATGGCGTACACGATTGGCCATCTCCCGCCTCCATTTTGCAACATTGTAACAGTGATTTAATCAATGGTGGGGGCTTTATACAAAACAAAGACCTCAATAAACTATCGATTTTGATTGTTTATTGCACTTACTCCATTTGTTTTATCTTGCGGGCGGCACAAAAACTCCCTTTTTGCCCAATTTAATCATGGATGTAGAAACCTCCATGATTTAATAGAGCTGCTTTAAGCACCAAAGGTAGCTAAGTAAACTAACAAAAATATGCTTACTAGATGCTAGAATTAGGTTACAAGCTAAAACTCTATAATAACATAAACTTTAAGCCAGTGCTTTTAAAAATAGGACACTTTATAATCAACAGCTAAAAACCCACAGCGCGCGCGCGCCCCGAAGTGAAAAGTACACACATGCAGCAGCTGGATAATACATGAATATGCATAATATCTATTTAGTAAACATAACTTCCACTGACCAATGGGATCTTGTCTTCCGCGCGCATTACAGTAATGACCTCATGGCTTCAACACAGAACCGTCAAGGCGTTGATTCAGTTATTAGTACACGTACACATACAACAGAGCACACGCACACAAACTGCACAGACATAATGTACTGTACATGTACATGTACCCACACTGATCACATTCACGCACACACGCCTTTGCATGCTCTATGCATTATCATGCACACACGGGCGGGTTAGCGCCGCGCAAAGATAAGTATTATATTTAAAACAGTGGGTATTAGCGCCGCGCAAAGAAAATTATTAATAAATGAAAACAAAACTCCAACGCCTTGATCAAGGCTAACGTAGAGTCAGTGGGAAGAGTCTTACTGATCTGTAGACTTGTGGACAAGTCGTTAAATGTCTGTCGCGGTGATAGTGGAACGGCTTTCTCGCAATATCCCGCGAGAGGGCTGCTCTGTGCGAGATTACTGCTCTCAAGACTGGTCACATTTACCGACTTGTGAAACCCGCTTGCGGTTTGTGCACGGCCTATGGCCACTTCAGCCGATTTCGTACGGACGCATCTGATTGGTCAATTTCGTTATAACTATGAATATTCAAACTGTAGATGAATATTAAACATCAAATCCTGTACTGGATGGAGTTTTATGTTGCTTTGATGCTTTGATCATGTACGATCAAAACCAAACACTGAGTGGTGAGAGAGTGATTGTGTTCATGAATATTTTGACACAAGAAAATACGTATTCAAATTATGGGTACAACTTCACTAAAACTTGTAAATAATTACAAAAAATCGAACGTAAGATTTTATTTCAGAGAGTCCGAGCAACGGAAGCGTGTTTGACAGTGTACAGCGTGTGGGGAGACGCGTAACACACGGGGCAAATCGTGTAGCTGCATGCATGCCATGACGGGCAGAGTTTCTCTCGGCGGGGCTCACAGCACGACGGAGACCCCCTATACCCTAGCCATGCCAAGAGATAGCTGTACCTGGAAGCTCATGAACATGTGGGAGGGGTAGGGAGCCAGACCACCAACTACCTTGTCATTGCGAGTTTGTTAGTCGGTAAACCTCGCTGATCGAATCCGCTGTTTTAAAATCGTTACGTTTCAATGTTCGGTGTACGTTCCTTCCCCCGATTTGGAAATTAAATAAGATTTATGTCAATAAATAGGAATACCACTCTTATATTGACGGTGCAATTAAGTTAAACAATTTGTGAGACAAAAACGAACCCCCCCCCCCCTCAAAAAAAAAAAAACAGAGCCCCTGAAGGAACAGGTGAAAAATAAATTACAAATTAAAATGTGAAAAAAAAAATCTCACTCTGAATTTTTTCCATCTCTCGACACACAAAATTCCAACAAAGTCATTTCGTTTCCTCAAAATATTATTCAATCAAAATATTATAATTTTTTCACATAAAATTATATATTTTTAAATTTGTAAACAAAGTTGTGTTTTTCTAGGTAGCAAAATAGATTTTTCCTAGAAAATACGTTTTTGTTCCCTCGAACACGCCTTCTTTCCCCCGAAATACGATTTTGTTACCCAGAAATACGCGTTTGTTCCCTGAAAGATACGCATTCGTTTCCTCGAAATATGATTTTGTTCGCACAAAATATAATTTTGTTCGCTCAAAATAGGGCCTATGCTTTCGTTCAATAAAAATGAATTTTTTCCACCGAAAGGAGATTTCTTTCCCTAAAAACAAGCTTTCGTTTCATCAAAATACGACTTTGAATTAGTTGCCCGAAATATACTTTCATTCATCCGAAATATGCTTTCGTTCCCTAAATATACGCTCCCGTTCCTTCGCAATGAGATTTCGTTCCCCAAAATTCCTCTTTCGTTCCGTTAAGATAGCTTTCGAAGCCCTGAAGTCCAATCACACAAATTTGTTAAATTCCGTTGTGAGGGGCGACTATGAGAGGGGACGAGTTTGTTGTCAGGGGGCGACTTTGCTAGGGGCGAATTTGTAGTTTATGACTTTGTACATGTTCTTTTTTAAATTGGCGACTTTGCTAGGGGGCGAGTTGACTGGTTTCCGTGTCCGTTGTTTATACACACTTAATACACACAATCACTGTAGAACACATCGGGTTAAATGATTGGAGCGTATCAGTAACTATTCACGGTAGGCATATTTATTTTTATGAGGCAAAACACACATCTTAAACAATTATTATAATAATGCAGTTTAAGATAAGTTTACTTTATTTCTTTAGTTACTAAACTAATGAAGGAGTTAACACCCACAAAACACACCCACAGATGTCTCAAGCGCAAGCATTCAGTACATTTACAGTAACTAAAATTAGTACTACCCTCAGATAAAATGGACTCGTCTTCATGATCGTCGCTACAGCAACCGTAATGTACACTGTGTCCGTACATGAATAAATGAATATGTACCGCCGGCGGGTTTCACAAGTCGTTAATGACGAAGAGTCAGCAGCCAGCAACTTCGCGCGAGAGCAGTGATCTCGCGAGAGCATTCTTTATTAGGCTACAACACCACACGCGACTCGACTCACCGCGACCATCATTAACGACTTGTCAACAAGTCTAACTGATCTGTAGTGTGCAGAACAGCAGAACAGTCATTTCTCTGTGGTTGTCAATTCTACCTCCATGGTCATAGTGAGTTAAACATTGTTAAACACAAAAACGGGGATTTTGTTTAGGTATTAACTATATAATTTATTTAATGTCTGTTTTTACCATTAATACAAAGTGTAAATGCATTTAAACACATTATTTCGGACGACGTTTTGAAAAATACACGTTTATCCTTTATTCCTTTAGAGACCACAAGTGGCTACTACTAAAATGTCCATAGCGGCCGCAAACAGAAGTAAGATTTGACCTACTTCCATTCACACCCAAAGAATTCAAACTAAAGGTTCGTGGCCGAAAATGAAATTTACCAATGTTTTCCTATGTGAACATAGTATCCCAAGTTCTAAATACATAAGAACATTTCCATCACATTTTGTAGACATTTTTACGGGGGAAAAAAGATGATTGAAAAAATGAACAGTCTTAGCGATGTGTGGGCGTGTGGTGAAAATTATACAGAAATGAATGGTCTCTAAAGGGTTCAATGCACCGTTGGTTTGTCAATTCGAATCAATTTAGTCTTTTGTGGAAATTGTTTTATATTTTACTCCATCATGCATGACAGTCTTGGAATTGTGCTGTGATGCCATGTATAAATGTATTTTTTTTCACATCGACTTCCTTGAACAAAGTTTGTGAGTTTACATCATAGTCAGTTGTTGTAGACGTCCCAAAATGTTACGTTTTTACTTGCTGGTCATGTTCATCTTTTGTTGAGTTGCTATTGTTTTATGAGCTCGAATTGGAATGAGTGTTTGAATGGGATCACAGGAATTGCACCTAATTACACCTAAAGGATAAAAAAGAGGCTGCTGGCTGATTGTCCGTTCCGGGTGTTCGTGAACTTTTCAATTCACCATTATGGCCATAACGGATGTTGTTATTGCTGTAGTTGTGATCAAAGTCAGCTTCTTCGTTTCCTTGAATCTCTGTCAAGATCCAACAGGTAGGGTGTGAGATTTGCTTGATTAGCAAAACGGTGTGAACTTTATATTTACATTAATTTTATACAATAACCTTGTTTATTACCAAAAAGCACCCATTTCCATTATTTAATTTTCAATAAACAAACAAAATAACAATCAAATATCATTTCTGAGAAACATTGAAATATTAAGAAGTTAGAGATAGGGGGCAATTGCTTTGCCAGGGCAATGTTTCAGAATGGAATAATAATTATATAGTTGTGAAATTATTTGAAATCAGACTTATGAACGTTAGCTATCAAAAATCATTAACATTATTTGACCGTCAAGAATGTGCACCGGTATCACACCTTTAACAAATACTTTGATAATTTTGAATCAATTCTAAAAGCTGATGGTATGAATGTAGAGATTGCATTGTTACCAATTAGCCTTGTTTATGAATGTCATCGTCCAGATAGAAAGTTTGGTCTTACTAGAAGTTTCTTTAACATTGATTATAATCGAAACAACAAGTTGGTAAAAGATCAATGCTCAATGGTTATAAAGCTCGTATAACGATACCATTCCTTTGAGAAATAACTCGTAAAGTCAAGGACAAAAATAATTGATATAGGCCTACAATCATAAAATTATGAGATGGCAGGACTTGACATTTTGCACGACGAACAAAACAAGGCAATGGGTTATTTATGGGTTAGCCACACATTAGCACTTAAAGGTAGAAAGCTTTTACTAACAATGTTTGTGAAATGTTTGTGGAATCAAGAATTCACATCTTCAATCTGTAGATATATACCATGGGTGTTATTTTGACGGCGTGGACAGGAGGCTTCAGGATCTCATCACGTGCGATGATGGTATGGGCGTCTGCCAACAATCATGCGGCAACGAGCAAACTTACTGCGAGGGTGAAACAGGCATGACTGTGGACTTCTGTCGAGGTCTTTGTCGCAACAGAAATCTCCAATACTACGCCCTGCAGGCTGCCAGCCAGTGCTTCTGTGGGGGCGCCCTATCAAACCCCTTTAAGGACGGCGTTTTTATGGGAAACCCGGTGAATTGTTCTTATCCTTGCTCTGGAGATGCCAACCAAACATGCGGAGGAGACTTCAAAATGGAGGTTTATGAGTTCAATGGTAAGGGATCACAACACTGCATCCCCAAAAAATTAAAAATTAAGTAAAAAATAAAACCTCAACTTTACCCCCCAAAAAGCAGATATTTAGACAAAGTGTATGAAATTACAGACGTATTCACTTGTGTTCTTATCAACCCAAGCCACCGGTAACTACCACATGTTTGTGTACATCTTTGTCAGGTGTTCCAATGAAAAGGTCCTCTTCTCTAACAAGATGGTATTGCAAATTAAATAAAATTCCGAGCATGGTCTCTGTTGTTTATTTGTTGAAAACAATCTATTTTGAAGTCGTGCCGGGTATAATCAGTTTTAATTACGCTTACTAATACTAAACACATAAAAGCTACATAGAGCCGGTAAATGTTATACCATGTCATTATTGTACAACTCGACAGCATTGCGGCAATATTCGTCATGTTCCCTGCGCGTCGACTAAAGTAATTTGCATAAAGGAAAGCCTCGGTTTGACTAGTCAGCTTTGAGTGATATGAAATTAAGACGCCTCCTCAACTGTACATGTACTTATAGTCTTATGAAGACAACCAGTGCATACTGACTGAAACGTAGAGTTCTTACACCACCCGTTCTTTTCAGAACCACCGCAACTCACAGATTTTCCTGTACCTATACCTAAAGCCTTAATTGATTGTATCTCCATTGTATCTCCATTGTATCTCCATTGTATCTCCATTGTGCAAAGTGTTCACATTCTTCTTATTATAATGGTTGATGCTGTATTTCTTGTTCATTATTCGCTCAGAACCTGTTCCAGGTGCGGATTGCTTCCACCCGGGGTTTGTCCCCAATTCCTACATATCTGACAACTTTTTGACAAAAGTTGAAGAGCAAGTGACATATTTGTGCGAACCTGGTCACATGATCCTTGGAGAGCCACAGTTGACGTGCCAGACACAGAGGGCGTGGTCACCGAATGTTTTACCAGTCTGTAATTACACAGGAGTATTCCCAGGTAAAATAAATCTAAGTAAAACCTTTTTCGTGACTGGTACTCGCCATTACATGGTATCCCTTGCCCAATCACAGATCTTCTGAAAGGGATCAGTTGATGAATGCGCAGTTGCATTGTCAGACATCCATGTTGTTCAAAATATACACACTTTAAAATCTTTGGATAACAAAAATTGTCAGCAGGTGCCGTCTAGGGAGGGCCAAAAAGAAGAAAACACCCATCACGCAAGAATATTTGTGGTTCTATACATGAATTGTATTTGATCGCTCATTGAGTTTTAATATCAAATAACAAAATGTTGTGTTATTAATTCGCTCAATCTTTCAATCTGGCCGTTCTTTGTTTACCCCTCTATTGTTATTGTTTTAAAACATGTTTAACAACACAGTATATTTTATTTCGAATACTCTTGTTAATTGACTGAATTTGATTTGATTATTAATATGTTACACACATTTTCCTTCGTGCTCTTTCCTTTTCTTCCCTTCCCTTCTGTTCTGTCCCGTATTCTTATATTGCTCGTATTATTATGTTGTCGATCTTCATTTTGCATATTAACTGTATTTTGTTTTTTAATGTAGGCCTATATTTTGGTCAATGGGTTTCGTTTATGCACAAATAATCATGTGAAATATAAGTATCATGGCGACTTAGGTTGCCCTGTTTTTTTACTTTCATGTGTTGTTTCATTTTTCATAATGGTTATAAATGTGTTTTTGGTACATGGATAATAGTGCGGTGTTTTCCGCCTATGTTAGATCTTATTAAATTTGTCTTTAAATTGGATTTTACTTTCATGGCAAATCCCTTTGTCATGACATCGTTCCTTTTTTATGTTCTTCGTTACCCTTTTCCTAAAACAAACAGATTGTTTCCATAATGGATCTACGAACGAAACAACTTTATTTACACAGTGTTTAGGCCTAATCTAAGGTTTTACGATCTTAACAAGCTTGGCCTAAGCATAACCGTTAATTTAAATTGAGCTTAGGAAATTAAATTACTCAAATATATTTAAAAAAACGTTGTGAAATCACTGGTGAGCCTGAGGTCCAAGGGTATACAGAGTTTTTAGATTTAGTGACGGCGCAATCTCTGAAATGGCCTGTCGCGATCTTGCTGGTCATTGTTAACTTGGGAAATGAGAGTTGTAGAGAGTTTACGGACTAGGTTTTTCTTGATGAAATAGTTTAACAGTTCCATTTTGAATGTCAGAATGTCAGGTCCACCATGTTCAGATGTTTCTGATGTGTGTTTCAATATTTATCCTGAACTTAATAGATCCACCGACTCAATCTCCATCAACCGAACAGCCCGGAACTACGACCCCAGTTACCACTACATTGAATGAAGTCTCATCAACAACCAAGTTGCCACTTATGACCACTACAGGTAAGGTGAAACTTTTATATGACTTCAATCGCGAGTAGGCCTACGATAATTTTGGTTCCATCATATTCAATGTGTATTAAGTTTATTGTCAATGTATTATGTGTTAAAAAAACTGGACGAACATAAGATGACCCCAGATTTCCATAGCAGGTAAAATGCGGGGTCGTGTGTTCGAATCCCACTCGAGTAGTTTGCCCTTTTTTTTTTTTTTTTCAGTGATAGTCACTCATAGGTGTGAAGGTAAAACCACAAATAATCATTCTTTATCCCGTAATTGGCAGCGGTTCTCACAAACTATAATTGTAATTACTGCATCGGGGATAAAGTACAAGAACATGGGTACATTCAAACCTTAATTTATTGATTTATGTTATGACACAACCAACACCAATAACAGGATAAATCAGAAACGAAAAGAAGTGCTCAGTTTTAGGGGAGGAAGACCCCAATAGGGAAATTTGTTATAGAGACTGAGTGAAAACTCAATCCAAATACAAGGCTCCAGTCTGAGGTGGGATTCGAACCGGGGTCCAACGTATTAAAAGGCAGTAAAATAAACCACTGAGCTAACTTTATCCATCATCAGTTACCTTTTGCTTTTTCTCCCTTTTGTTAACAATTAAATGATTACGTCTACAGCTCATTGCATTATTTTTAATTGCTCTATTTGCAGATTTCTCGCTGTACGTTGGTATTTTGATCGGAGTTGTGATCTCAGTTATTACAGCTTTATTAATGTAAGTACACCATGACATTGATTAAGAACATGTTGCTGTAATAAGGTGGGAGCAGGAAGGTGTCGGTATTACACGGAATCTCGATGATTCTGTATATGGCTCGTGAGTCGATCCGCATAAATAGTTTTGTTATAATAAAATGAGGTCGCCGGGTTTGCTATATTTTATGGCATAAATTCACAGGAGTTTGTTGATTTTTGCCACAGTAAAAAAAAGTTTGACATAAAACCGTTCAACCTTTAACAGCTAGTTCAAATAGTATATCAGCGTATATTCGAACAAAGATTGGTACTATAAGAGAGCGGAAGTGAAGTGCATTGTGGGAGAATGTTGTGCTATTGAATGTTGACAAAATTATAACTGTTATGTAGAGCGGTTCCAAAGTAAATTGTTTTACATGGGCTTACTTTCACTTCCAGTTTATTTATTGCGAAAAGAATACGTCACAACAGACGAAACGAAGGCACCCAGCAACCAGATCCAAACCAGAACTCTTCAACCGTTGTGACTCCCCCAGGCCACAGCATTGGAAACAGTGAAAATGGTCCTTCAGCTGATGCGTATTACAGTAGTATTGGAGAACATTCGTATGAAGTTAATCTTAGAGGATTGTAAAGTAGGGTTTGAAACTGAATAAAATATTACGGGACAAAGTCAGACCCTTCGTATGTGTAGAGGTAGAGGAGCTACAATCCCGGTCAAAATGCTTGCCCCCCCCCCCCCCCCCCCCCCATTCGCAACGTGACAATAAACATTCCCTCTCCCCTTCCCCCGTCACAATAAACATTCTCTCCCCGTCCCCCCGCTCAATGTTGATGGGAGCGCAGACCGCGCAATGAGAGCCAACATTGAAAGGGGGCACGGGGGCCCAACGAGATATGGCCGGGATTGTCTGAAAATTTTCAGCGCGAAAAAAAAAATAATAATATTACAAAAGAAGGCTTTACAAATACTACGAATGTGCACAGACAGAAGGCAAAGGATAGCGTCTGAGCTGGGTTTCACAGATTATTCCTTTCTAGATCCCATCACAATACTAATTTAAATGTAATCATTATGCACTCGTTTACCCTTTCTACAACAAAAACAATGATGTTAATTTCGTTCCGTTTTCTTTAAACTCTTAGCAATCAGCTAAAAGCTTTGGACTAAGTGAACAGAATGGAGTTTTATTGTAGATGGACCTGTGAACTGATGCATCACATCGCTAGCCAACCTAATGGTGTATGTTATTTATGCTAACCTAGCATGCTCGTATACTTGAAATGCACACTTAGACAACGCTGGCCTTTTTTAGATATAGTGGACCCAATGGAGTGCACTGTTGGTTTGGGTGCCTAAAATACAGACAGATTTACCCAAACATGATACTGGCATAGTATCGTGTCCATCATATCTCATCATGGCTTATTATCAACTAGTAAAATTAACAAAATGATTAAAAGTAAAAGAAGAAACTCTAAAAAAAAAAATAACGTGAGACCAGGACAAATTTTTGTCTGTAGGCCTACAAAAACATGACTGAATACAAATCTTAAAAGAAATTTGAAAAAATTGAAACTGCAATAATTATTACCCTCTCACCATCAGAAAGAATCGCATTCGAATAGTTTACATTATTAATGCTATTTTTTGTAATCCAGATTCCAACAGCCGTTGAAAATTCCTGTTAAAATATAATTATTAACTGTTTATATAATTATAATTAAAATTATTATTATTATCATAATAAAAGTAAAACCAAGCTACCAACTCACAGTGACACTATGGAATTGGCTGAGAAATTCAGTGATTACTTCATCACCAAGATAAGAAATATTCGGACTGATCTTGACACATCCGCCTCTACTCAGTCTATCAGTGCAGGTACATACGACTACGAGTCTAACCCCAATATCCCTACACTCGACAGGTTTGAACCGGCCTCTGAAGTTGAAATCCGGAAACTGATAAATTCATCACCTTCAAAATCTTGTGACATTGATCCCATCCCAACTTGGCTGTTGAAAAGGCACTTGTCTGTCCTGTCTACCCCTATCACAAAAATTGTCAATTTGTCGCTTCATAATGCAGCTTTTCCTCAGCGTTTCAAAAGTGCTATCGTCACTCCACTCCTTAAAAAGCCATCGCTTGACTCAGAAAATCTCAAAAATTTCCGCCCAGTTTCCAACCTCTCATTTATGTCGAAAATAATTGAGAAAGTAGTTGCCGCCCGTCTGACTGATCATCTGTCTGAACACAATCTGTATGAGACCTCTCAATCTGCATACAGAAAATATCATGGGACAGAGAGTGCATTGTTGCGCGTGCATAATGATATTCTTCGCGCTGTGGATGATAAACGTGGTGTGTTCTTAGTCCTCTTAGACCTTTCCGCAGCCTTTGACACCATAGATCATACTATCCTTCTGGGACGCCTGAAATCTTTGGGTGTCAAAGGACCAGTTCTCCAATGGATTAAATCTTACATCAGCAACCGAACTCAAGCCATCAACATTAATGGAGTTTTATCATCACTTGCCACGCTCTTGTTTGGTGTTCCCCAGGGATCTGTCCTTGGGCCACTCTTCTTCACCATTTACTCTAAACCAATAGCTGCAATTGCAAGAAACCACGGACTCCATGTACATTTGTATGCAGATGATACTCAACTGTATCTTTCATTTGATTTAAATTGTTCTGATGAGCAATCTGAACGCAAACGTGTTGAGCAATGTGTTTCTGATATAAAGTCATGGATGACCAATAATAAATTAAAACTCAATGATGATAAAACGGAACTGCTCATAATAACGTCTAAACATAACCAAGACAAAATAATCAATCACCAGATGCAAATTGGCACTGCTACTGTTACATCGTCTGCAAATGCTCGCAATCTTGGGATCATGTTTGATAACACTATGTGCATGGAATCCCATGTGAAGAACATTTGTCAATCTGCTTTTTACCATATTAGAAACATTAGCAGCATTCGTAAAGTCCTCAATAAAAAGTCTGCCTCTATCCTTATACATGCTTTCATTACATCCAGGCTTGATAATGGAAACTCATTGCTTTATGGTATTAACAAGCATCTTATCAAAAAACTGCAAAATGTCCAGAACGCTGCTGCTCGGGTATTATCTAAAACACGTAAATATGATCACATCACACCTGTGTTGAAACAGCTTCACTGGCTCCCAGTCTGTCAAAGAATTAAATTCAAAATCATTTTGCTTGCCTGGAAAGCTATGAATGATAGGGCTCCTCCCTATCTCAAAGAAATTCTCTCACCATATACGCCAACTCGCAATCTTCGCTCTACAAACCAACTTCTTTTAACTGTCCCTAATACAACCACTTCCAACGGCGTTCGCGCTTTTTCTGTATCTGCACCCACTCTCTGGAACTCTCTTCCTTTACATATCCGAGCTACAAAGTCTCTGGACATTTTCAAAACATTGCTAAAAACTCACCTGTTCAATATTTATTATGATTGACTATCTGTTTTGTTATTTTTTCCACTTGTTTTTGCCGACACATTTATGTAAATCTGTTTTATTCAATGTGCTCTTATTTCTTTCTAAGCTACGTAATTTGTAATCTTTTTGGTTACTCTTTCTGTTTTTTGTTTTTGTTTGGTTTTTATGCGCCTCGGAATAAGTTTAGTCTTAGATAGATGGCGCTTTACAAGTTTTAATTATTATTATTATTATTATTAATTAAAACAGTAAAAATTGAAAGGATTTCTTTTACTGTAGAAATGTTCATTTTTAAGAAAAGTAAAAACCGCTGTCGTTTCGAAGCCGTAATTTGCAGTAAATTGCGTTGCATCATTTTGTAAACACTTACCATGCTGTATAATTCAAAGTCTTTTCGTAGGGTACACTGGGGTAAGATGGGACAGATAATCAGTTTGTAGATAATACAAATTGAACGTGGGCTTACTAATACTAAAGGTTATATATATTTTCACATTTTAATGAAATTTCGAGGTTTTTGAAAGTTTTCATATTCTAAAACTTTACTTTATACAATTTAATTTAGTGTCCTGTTCCCCCCCCCCCCCCCCATTATTTGGGGCATTATGGGACGCATGATAATAAAAGCAGATAATAATACAAAACCAATAATAAATAAATAATAAATAACTAATTTATAAAACGAAAATAAATGAGTAAAATAACAGTAAAAGTAAAGATAAACAAATAAAGAAGTATGTATATAAATAAATAAATAAATAAACTTGTAAATAAATAAATAAATAAATTTGTTAATAAATAAAAACGATTTAAATAAAAACGATTTAAAATATTGCACAAGTGAATGGGCTATAGCAGGCTATTAAAAGGGTGGACTAAACCCCAAACAAGTCCCAACACTAGAGCCACACTCCCCTCCCCGGAGAATTATAATACATGTATAAATAAATAAAAATGAGAACAAATAAAATAGTACAAAATTTACAAGTAAGAAAGAGTAATACAAAAATACGGACAGAAAGCCCTGCCCACACTGAGAAAAATAATAAAAACTATTCAAGTTGATTCATGAGATTGGCAGACAGAATATCTAAGTGATTTGAGGAAGCTGTGGAAGGGCAATAGCAGTAGGGAATTACGAATGTTTTCTGGTAAACTAGACCAAAGTCTGGGGAAAAGATGAGGAGCAGACAAATGCAAAGCATCGGTTCTAGCATACAGGTGTTTGAAGGTGAGAACGTCAGGATATCTATGGTTGACAGAAATGATGCCAGCCACATCACAATGAATAAGGTTAAACTTACACTTAATGATAAAATACAAAACAGAAAAATTACGACGAATTGACAGAGACGACCAATTAAGGGACTTAAGTCTATCGGGGTAAGACATCTCACCCATCCTCTGCCCAAGAATAAATCGAGTAGCACGTTTTTGTACCCGTTCAAGGGCCTGAGTCTGGAGAGATGTATGAGGGAGCCATGCTGGCATACCATATTCTAAAATAGGGAGAACTAGAGATTTATAAAGACAGAACTTGGCTGAAACAGAAGAATTGAAAGCAATGGTCTTAATGAGGCCCAATGTTCTATTGGCACTTGAAACAACATTCTTGATATGGTTAGTCCAAGAGAGCTGAGCATTCAGAGTGACTCCAAGGTATTTGACAGAGGTTGTGGGTTGCAAGGGAAAACCTGAAAGAGTGTAAACAGGGGGGTTGAGAGAGTGTTTACGGGAAATATGCATGATTTTGGACTTTGTAGGGTTGAACGTCATACCATTGGAGACACTCCAAGTGCTCAGCTCATCAAGGTCATGCTGGAGGGAGCTTACATCTAAACAGGAACGGATTGGACGATAAATTAATACATCATCAGCGAAAAGAACACAATTAGAACTGAGGTTGTAAGATATATCATTGATGAATAAATTGAATAACAGGGGCCCAAGAACACTACCTTGAGGAACACCAGAGCTAACTACGGACCATGAGGAGTTCATACCTACAAATGTGACTCTTTGTTGACGATCAACCAGAAAATCTTTAATCCAACTCCAGAGAGAGCCACGGATGTTAAAATTACTAGCAAGTTTACGTACAAGTATATGATGGGGCATACGGTCAAAAGCTTTACTCATATATCCAAGAAAACTGCATCAATCCTTGGGGGACTACGCTTATCTAAAGTGGTAGCCCATGAATGATACACATTCATAAGTTGGGTGACACAGGATTTGTGAGGAACAAAACCATGCTGCTTATCAGACAATAAACAATTAGAATTTAAATGATCTTTAACAACATTAGATAACAGTCTCTCCATGATCTTGCTAACGAGAGAAGTGAGAGCAATAGGCCTATAGTTACTAAGAAGGGAACGGTCACCAGTTTTAAACACGGGGGTAATATTGGCAAGCTTCCAACCACGGGGAAGGCGTCCACAGGCAATGGAATCATTGAAGATCCTACAGAGAACTGGAGAGATAGTAGAAACTGTGTTACGCAAGAATTTAGCACTGATTCCATCTGGCCCAGGAGCCTTCCCCAGAGGTAAAGAAGATAAGGTACGCTGAATATCATCAACTGAGAAGTTAACACTAGACAGAGCTGGAATGGGAAAATCACATGTGGGAGGGTCTTGACAAACAGGGACATCAGCAGAAAAAACTGAAGCAAAATAAGTATTAAAAGCACAAGCTATTTCATGAGGTTTGACTAGTGTTTGGGCATTATGTTTAAAAGACAATGGGGTAGGTGATCGTTTCCTGCTACGAACAAAGGACCAAAAACGTTTTTTGTTGTCCTTGGATGAAAACATGTTATTAACAAAGTGTTTATAAGCCTTGCGAGTGCAATATTTTAGCTGATTACGTACAAGTTTATAAGAGTTCCAATCAGCAAGAGATCCAGAGCGCTTAGCCTTGGAAAACAGTTTACGCTTTACTGAGCACAAATGTTTCAGGTCAGCATCAACCCATGGAGAATTGTTCCTTTTCCTTGTCCGCTTTATAGAACCAGGAATGGCGTCTTTGACAGCAGCATTAATCAGATCCAAAACACCTTCCCATGAAGAGTCGATGTCATCTTTGTCAACAACAAGATCCCAGGGAGCATATTGGAGGAGAGCGTTGAGATGAGTGATGGAATCAGGATTGTAAGACAAAAACTGTCTAACAACAGAGGGATGCGGGGGAGAAGTATTCAGACGAGTGACGAACTGAACGGCAAGATGATCGCTGGTAACAGGGTTGGGAACAGTCTCAACGGATACGAAGTTATGCGGAGAACTACTGAAGACCAAATCGATGGTGGACCCAGAAGAAATGGTATCATCACTACATGGGGGACGGGTGATGTCTGTGACAAGCTGAAATAGGTTTAACGAGTCGGCAAATTCATACAAATGAGAGCGGTTCGGAGAGTCGGCTACTGCAGGATTACAGTCAATGTTGAAATCTCCCATGAGAATAATACAGTCAAATTTGGGAAGAAAGTGATCCATTCTTGAGACCACGGCGTTGAGATCATCCCAAAACGAAGTAGTTGCGCAGGGAGGGCGATATAATGTGCCAAGAAGACATCTTCCACGATGACAGGATAAGGACACCCACAAGAGTTCAAGCTCAGGGGAGTCAAACTCGGCATGGTGGACAGGATGGATGTTTGCTTTGACTGCAGTCAAGATGCCACCACCGCGAGAGGGACGGTCCTTGCGGAAGATCAAGTAGTCGTCAGGGAGTCCCAAGATGGCGTCCGAATCATGCTCCTTGAGCCAAGTCTCTGTGAGTGCCAGGATGTCAGGCGGGGTCGAAGAGGCGATAGACGTGGCAAGATCCAAACCCTTGTTTCGGACACTACGGGCATTAAATAACAGCCCAGATAGGTGACTAGGGGATGCGGTTGGGAGTGATGGGGTGTTATCTGAGATACTTGGAAGTCTTCTAGAGAGCGAAGCTGGATTGTTTGGAATGTCAACTGACGGATGAGAGGAATTTGGCAAATCGGCAAATGCTTCTTGGAGTGAAGTGTCACTGCATGATGAGAATGGCAGTGATGCAGTAAAACAGCTTGGACAGAACCAGTCAATTGTACTTGAGATGAGCAGGTTGTACTGGGTAATGGTCATCTCAGGAATACACTTATGATGCCAATACAGGTTGCAATCTTCACATAGAAGAGATCTTTGGTTTGATTTAACTGGGCGACTACAATTACCACAGGGGTCCTTAACAGGACCAGGATTGACTTCAATGTCTCCAGACATTGCAAGGGGTAGATTGAATGTAGCTGTAGAGTTTGGGTAATAGTTAACTGGAGCTTTGCCAAACTTACTACATGAGCTGTGGTTTCCAATAGATAGTTTGATGGTCAGCCATATTGGATGCACACAGGCAGGTACATGTAGCTTGTTGTAGTCCACTGAATGCAGGAGGGGACAAAGGGTGGCATGGTCATGACAATAGAATCGGCCAGGTGTGTACTGCATGATGCAACTGGCTTTGAAGACTGGCAGAAATTGAAGAAATTCTGATGGGAAAACACCACATAATCTGTCTTCCTCAGCAGCAAATCCATCAGAAAAACAACCATTCTGATCAGCAACCACTAATCTTTCATGTGGTATCAAATTTACACTACTTAGAGGGCTATGGACAGCAACATTTATCAAAAATGGGAGAGCCAAACACAGAGCTTGCAAGCAAGTAGCCATCTTAACCATAGCACCAAGTATGCCGAATAAATAATAATAATAATAATAATAATAATAATAATAATAAAATTAAATAAAAACTGCATTTTTCACGCAAAATAAATCACTGTTTCAGCGATGCGCTTTTATTAAAGATGATGTGTCTGAATTTTGGCAAATTTTTATTTAAATTTGTAATAGCTATTTGTATGGATTCGACGCTTTTATTTGAGGTATTGCAAGAAACTCAAGTTATTCTCGGGATCCCGACACATCAGCCATGTACAGACAATGTTGCATGTTTGTGCATAATAGCTAGTCCACGGCATGTGCAAGAGCTGATGTGTGTTTTTCGTTTTGAAACAGCATCGTCTGACAAAATTTGTTCAGAGACCATCCGACCATCAACTAATGGAAAACTGAAAATCATGTATTTTGCAAACGGTTCTTCATTGCAAATCATTACGTGAATATCATTTATTGTAGACTCGAGTCTACACCTGGCCTCAATTATGAACAGCCGAACATCGAGTCATAAAAGCCGACATCTGTCGTCAATGGATGACGAAGTCCTCGGCCTTTCGGTTGCCACGTGCAATTTATTGATTGTACGTAAAAAGTTTGGCATTATTTATCCCGTGTGATTTTCCAGTGGAGACATCTAATGCAAGCTTCAAAATTTTAGGAACAAACTTCCAAGGGTTAGATTGTGGACAATTCCTGAAAAATCGCTTGCGGTTCTGAAGGGACCCCGACCCCCCCCCCCCCCCCCCCACTTATTCTAGACCCAAACCTCTCAGATGTTACCATTGTGAGGTTTACAGACTGTGCATCGCCAGAATTACTAAACTATACAGGTTAAAAGTAAAAGAAGAAACTCTAAAACAAAATTTTGTCTGTAGGCCTACAAAAACATGACTGAATACAAATCTTAAAAGAAATTTGAAAAAATTGAAACTGCAATAATTATTACCCTCTCACCATCAGAAAGAATCGCATTCGAATAGTTTACATTATTAATGCTATTTTTGTAATCCATATTCCAATAGCCGTTGAAAATTCCTGTTAAAATATATTAACTGTTTATATAATTATAATTAAAATTAAAACAGTAAAAATTGAAAGGATTTCTTTTACTGTAGAAATGTTCATTTTTAAGAAAATTAAAAACCGCTGTCGTTTCGAAGCCGTAATTTGCAGTAAATTGAGTTGCATCATTTTGTAAACACTTGCTGTATAATTCAAAGTCTTTTCGTAGGGTACACTGGGGTAAGATGGGACAGATAGTTTTTAGATAATACAAATTTAACTTTACCTTAAACTGTCACGTGGGCTTACTAATACTAAAGGTTATATATATTTTCACATTTTAATGAAATTTCGAGGGTTTTTGAAAGTTTTCATATTCTAAAACTTTACTTTATACAATTTAATTTAGTGTCCTGTTCCCCCCCCCCCCCCCCCCCCCCCCATTATTTGGGGAATTATGGGACGCATGCACTGTATCAATGACGGATGAAAAAAATATGTTGAATATTGAATGTTAATGTTGGTCAAACCGGTTCAAATTGGGGCAAGATGGGACAAAAGTTGCATGACCATTCCTAGAACAGTCATTTTTTTAGTGTAATAAGTATGTTTTTAAACAACATTATATTATATATTGTTCAACAATTGTGTATACCTTTGAGTATTTTAAAAATAAATCTTTCTACAGTTCTGTTTTAAACAATTCAAAGGTCCCATTTTACCCCTACTGCTCATAAATCATGTAAATTGTTGACAGACTGGCTCATTCTACCCCAAACTGCTGGGGTAATACGGGACAGATCACAAAAACATCCAGATATAAAATATTTCTGCATTCAGTCGGTCTGTGTTGCTTTCAGCTGACAAGAGAATCATTTCTGAATAATGTGCTCAAAAATGGGCCAAGTGCTGTTGTAAAAAAAATCTTGACTGTCTTTCAAAAATACCCATGGACAATGATGACCTGAACGTATATTCTAACCCGTGACAATTTGACAACAGACTTGTACATTTTGTTTGCTGCCACTCACGATAATTGAAAAAAACATAAAACGGTAAAAGGGCAACCTCCAGAGACAGAGACAGAGTACGTGTGGACGAAACTATGAACAAGTTCGTGTGCAAATCACGAATGCATGGTCTGTGTTTCACTCGGACGCGTTTAGCCGATTGAACTATTGAAATATGGCAACAACGTTAAAAAGTGCATCACATACTTCAAACTTGCTTAAACTGTGGCCAATTCTATTGTCGTTCTTGGAAAAGAGGATTTACAATTTCTATTTTATTTATTTATTTTTGATAACACCAAAACTTCAATCAGCGGGGATATGAAAGTCGTCTGCTTTCACATTTCTAATATATTCCAAGATATTGGATGCATCTTTTGGCAAAGGATACCCGAAAATGAGAAAATCGTATTTATATTTCTGAATGATTTTCTCGATAGTTTTGGTCGGTAGGTCGCGGTAATAGTTTGACATCCGTTCTATTCGCTTCGTGTTTGAGATATACGATTTTTTATACACAGCGCTCTTGCTTATGTTATACAGCGATTTTAGATAGTCGATGTCTCTGTACACTGTTTCAAGTTTTCCAATGAAATCATACTCGATGTCACAAGGAACCTTTTGCTCATGTATAGCTTGCCAGTGGGCGTCCATGTGTTTTGTTGTTGTTAAAATGAAGCGCAGGAACTCCGGAAAGGTCAAGTCTGGACGCTGACTCTTAGGGATTGCCTCACCCCGAACTTCCTTGATGATGTCCCTTGACATGTTGGAGTAGTATTCCGTGGGTAAGTCCACAAATTTATTCACGTATCCAGACACCAGGCGGCTGATGGGGTTGCGGACAAAGATGATTTTCTTGTACGTCCTGAGCTTGGGTCGGATTTCATCTAAAGTGAAAGGTAAACCTTTGCCCGGTCTCAACTCAGCCTTTCCCTCCGTCAAAATGCTTGATATGAAATCAAGCCAGTTTGAAAAACCTGCCTTAAGCACTAAGAAGAATGCAAGTTTTTGATCATCCACGAAGTAAGCAAATCTAAGCCACACTTTCTCATAACCTTTTTTAGGAAATCTTAGTTGGTCCTTCAAAATATCGACTGAATCGAGTCCCATGATCTTTTTGCAGACGCTGTGCGCACGTGTCCGTCGTTGGTGCTGGATATCTGCAGCCTCTGTGTGGTTGAAAGATTTGACCACGTTGGTACTCCAAGAAAGGCGATCATGTGATTGGCGATTAACAACACCTGATAAGGACACATTCATTAAAGTAAATTAGTTGGTAAATGCAGTGGTGTAACTGAACATTTTCATTCGGACGGAGGGGGCGAGGGGGAGAGGGTAAGTGAGAGGGCTCTCCGGGAGGGCAATCGGGGAGCGCAATCGGGAGGGCAATCGGGGAGGGCAATCGGGGAGGGCAATCGGGGAGGGCAATCGGGGAGGGCAATCGGGGAGGGCAATCGGGGAGGGCAATCGGGGAGGGCAATCGGGGAGGGCAATCGGGAGGGCAATCGGGGAGGGCAATCGGGGAGGGCAATCGGGGAGGGCATGCGGGGAGGCAAGCAGGGGAGGGCAAGCGGGAGGAGGGCAAGTAGGGCAAAGGCAACTGTGGGAGGGGGCCCCTTTAGAAGTATTGAATCATTCATTTGTGCATTTTTCAATCTGACTGGTGGGCAAGATGAGGGGGACTCTGTGTGTAGTATTACTACGAAAAGAGAAGTTCAGGGCCAATACTCCTCCAAAAGAGATTTGACATATGGTTTTAACCGCAGGTTTACTCTATACAGTTACTCACTAGAAATTTCTTTGGTTAGTCTGAGGTGGATGCCTTGATTTGTCAAAGGGTGGGATTTCTATCGTATTTTTCTCAATTTGTACATACCTTTCATGCTGCTGAAGAAATAAACGAACGCCATGACCAAAGTTAAACCCACGAAGGCGACGAAAATTGAGGACGGCGATGTAAGCAACTTCCTCGACATTTTTCTGCGTGATTACAAAAAAAACCATAAAAACACCATGTATCTCAGATGAGAACAATTAAACTATAGCAAACAATTAGGCCTACAACCAACAGACGATGACGTTAACCGCCACATCGGTAAAGTTTTACACGTTTTTGTACAGTAATGCCTTACCTAGCCAAAAGGCAGAAGCAGTCCATTGTAGATGTTGGTTCCAGAATAAAAGTGTCCCACTTGTCTGACCCCGGCTGTTTCAGATACAAACCGTTCAGCAACTTGTCGATGACATCAAATTGAACAAAGTGGATTGGTTTACAGTAAACAATGTCCAGTGTTTATTATGGAGTGCAGTATGAATGAGCTAATGCTATGGAGTCTGGACACGGACACTGACAGAAAATAATCGTTGGCAAACAAAATGGCGCCTTTACAACACGTGTTAAGGATGAATGGCATAGGCCTCACTACAGAAAACATAAATTTAAACAAATGGCTGTGTTACAAAAAATAGAATGGTTTCCGACGTACATCGTTAATGCAAACGACCTTGATATCGACTTTTGAAAAAACAAATTATCCGAGAGTCTGATGAGTTCGTTTGAATCAATATTAATGAAGTATGCCGAATAAATAATAATAATAATAATAATAATAATAATAATAATAAAATTAAATAAAAACTGCATTTTTCACGCAAAATAAATCACTGTTTCAGCGATGCGCTTTTATTAAAGATGATGTGTCTGAATTTTGGCAAATTTTTATTTAAATTTGTAATAGCTATTTGTATGGATTCGACGCTTTTATTTGAGGTATTGCAAGAAACTCAAGTTATTCTCGGGATCCCGACACATCAGCCATGTACAGACAATGTTGCATGTTTGTGCATAATAGCTAGTCCACGGCATGTGCAAGAGCTGATGTGTGTTTTTCGTTTTGAAACAGCATCGTCTGACAAAATTTGTTCAGAGACCATCCGACCATCAACTAATGGAAAACTGAAAATCATGTATTTTGCAAACGGTTCTTCATTGCAAATCATTACGTGAATATCATTTATTGTAGACTCGAGTCTACACCTGGCCTCAATTATGAACAGCCGAACATCGAGTCATAAAAGCCGACATCTGTCGTCAATGGATGACGAAGTCCTCGGCCTTTCGGTTGCCACGTGCAATTTATTGATTGTACGTAAAAAGTTTGGCATTATTTATCCCGTGTGATTTTCCAGTGGAGACATCTAATGCAAGCTTCAAAATTTTAGGAACAAACTTCCAAGGGTTAGATTGTGGACAATTCCTGAAAAATCGCTTGCGGTTCTGAAGGGACCCCGACCCCCCCCCCCACTTATTCTAGACCCAAACCTCTCAGATGTTACCATTGTGAGGTTTACAGACTGTGCATCGCCAGAATTACTAAACTATACAGGTTAAAAGTAAAAGAAGAAACTCTAAAACAAAATTTTGTCTGTAGGCCTACAAAAACATGACTGAATACAAATCTTAAAAGAAATTTGAAAAAATTAAAACTGCAATAATTATTACCCTCTCACCATCAGAAAGAATCGCATTCGAATAGTTTACATTATTAATGCTATTTTTGTAATCCATATTCCAATAGCCGTTGAAAATTCCTGTTAAAATATATTAACTGTTTATATAATTATAATTAAAATTAAAACAGTAAAAATTGAAAGGATTTCTTTTACTGTAGAAATGTTCATTTTTAAGAAAATTAAAAACCGCTGTCGTTTCGAAGCCGTAATTTGCAGTAAATTGAGTTGCATCATTTTGTAAACACTTGCTGTATAATTCAAAGTCTTTTCGTAGGGTACACTGGGGTAAGATGGGACAGATAGTTTTTAGATAATACAAATTTAACTTTACCTTAAACTGTCACGTGGGCTTACTAATACTAAAGGTTATATATATTTTCACATTTTAATGAAATTTCGAGGGTTTTTGAAAGTTTTCATATTCTAAAACTTTACTTTATACAATTTAATTTAGTGTCCTGTTCCCCCCCCCCCCCCCCCCCCATTATTTGGGGAATTATGGGACGCATGCACTGTATCAATGACGGATGAAAAAAATATGTTGAATATTGAATGTTAATGTTGGTCAAACCGGTTCAAATTGGGGCAAGATGGGACAAAAGTTGCATGACCATTCCTAGAACAGTCATTTTTTTAGTGTAATAAGTATGTTTTTAAACAACATTATATTATATATTGTTCAACAATTGTGTATACCTTTGAGTATTTTAAAAATAAATCTTTCTACAGTTCTGTTTTAAACAATTAAAAGGTCCCATTTTACCCCTACTGCTCATAAATCATGTAAATTGTTGACAAACTGGCTCATTCTACCCCAATAAAATAACTGCTGGGGTAATACGGGACAGATCACAAAAACACCCAGATATAAAATATTTCTGCATTCAGTCGGTCTGTGTTGCTTTCAGCTGACAAGAGAATCATTTTCTGAATAATGTGCTCAAAAATGGGCCAAGTGCTGTTGTAAAAAAAATCTTGACTGTCTTTCAAAAATACCCATGGACAATGATGACCTGAACGTATATTCTAACCCGTGACAATTTGACAACAGACTTGTACATTTTGTTTGCTGCCACTCACGATAATTGAAAAAAACATAAAACGGTAAAAGGGCAACCTCCAGAGACAGAGACAGAGTACGTGTGGACGAAACTATTATATGAACAAGATCGTGTTTTATGTGCAAATCACGAATGCGTGGTCTGTGTTTCACTCGGACGCGTTTAGTCGATTGAACTATTGAAATATGGCAACAACGTTAAAAAGTGCATCACATACTTCAAACTTGCTTAAACTGTGGCCAATTCTATTGTCGTTCTTGGAAAAGAGGATTTACAATTTCTATTTTATTTATTTATTTTTGATAACACCAAAACTTCAATCAGCGGGGATATGAAAGTCGTCTGCTTTCACATTTCTAATATATTCCAAGATATTGGATGCATCTTTTGGCAAAGGATACCCGAAAATGAGGAAATCGTATTTATATTTCTGAATGATTTTCTCGATAGTTTTGGTCGGTAGGTCGCGGTAATAGTTTAACATCAGTTCTATTCGCTTCGTGTTTGAGATATACGATTTTTTATACACAGCGCTCTTGCTTATGTTATACAGCGATTTTAGATAGTCGATGTCTCTGTACACTGTTTCAAGTTTTCCAATGAAATCATACTCGATGTCACAAGGAACCTTTTGCTCATGTATAGCTTGCCAGTGGGCGTCCATGTGTTTTTTTGTTGTTAAAATGAAGCGCAGGAACTCCGGAAAGGTCAAGTCTGGACGCTGACTCTTAGGGATTGCCTCACCCCGAACTTCCTTGATGATGTCCCTTGACATGTTGGAGTAGTATTCCGTGGGTAAGTCCACAAATTTATCCACGTATCCAGACACCAGGCGGCTGATGGGGTTGCGGACAAAGATGATTTTCTTGTACGTCCTGAGCTTGGGTCGGATTTCATCTAAAGTGAAAGGTAAAGCTTTGCCCGGTCTCAACTCAGCCTTTCCCTCCGTCAAAATGCTTGATATGAAATCAAGCCAGTTTGAAAAACCTGCCTTAAGCACTAAGAAGAATGCAAGTTTTTGATCATCCACGAAGTAAGCAAATCTAAGCCACACTTTCTCATAACCTTTTTGAGGAAATCTTAGTTGGTCCTTCAAAATATCGACTGAATCGAGTCCCATGATCTTTTTGCAGACGCTGTGCGCACGTGTCCGTCGTTGGTGCTGGATATCTGCAGCCTCTGTGTGGTTGAAAGATTTGACCACGTTGGTACTCCAAGAAAGGCGATCATGTGATTGGCGATTAACAACACCTGATAAGGACACATTCATTAAAGTAAATTAGTTGGTAAATGCAGTGGTGTAACTGAACATTTTCATTCGGACGGAGGGGGCGAGGGGGAGAGGGTAAGTGAGAGGGCTCTCCGGGAGGGCAATCGGGGAGCGCAATCGGGAGGGCAATCGGGGAGGGCAATCGGGGAGGGCAATCGGGGAGGGCAATCGGGGAGGGCAATCGGGGAGGGCAATCGGGGAGGGCAATCGGGGAGGGCAATCGGGAGGGCAATCGGGGAGGGCAATCGGGGAGGGCAATCGGGGAGGGCATGCGGGGAGGCAAGCAGGGGAGGGCAAGCGGGAGGAGGGCAAGTAGGGCAAAGGCAACTGTGGGAGGGGGCCCCTTTAGAAGTATTGAATCATTCATTTGTGCATTTTTCAATCTGACTGGTGGGCAAGATGAGGGGGACTCTGTGTGTAGTATTACTACGAAAAGAGAAGTTCAGGGCCAATACTCCTCCAAAAGAGATTTGACATATGGTTTTAACCGCAGGTTTACTCTATACAGTTACTCACTAGAAATTTCTTTGGTTAGTCTGAGGTGGATGCCTTGATTTGTCAAAGGGTGGGATTTCTATCGTATTTTTCTCAATTTGTACATACCTTTCATGCTGCTGAAGAAATAAACGAACGCCATGACCAAAGTTAAACCCACGAAGGCGACGAAAATTGAGGACGGCGATGTAAGCAACTTCCTCGACATTTTTCTGCGTGATTACAAAAAAAACCATAAAAACACCATGTATCTCAGATGAGAACAATTAAACTATAGCAAACAATTAGGCCTACAACCAACAGACGATGACGTTAACCGCCACATCGGTAAAGTTTTACACGTTTTTGTACAGTAATGCCTTACCTAGCCAAAAGGCAGAAGCAGTCCATTGTAGATGTTGGTTCCAGAATAAAAGTGTCCCACTTGTCTGACCCCGGCTGTTTCAGATACAAACCGTTCAGCAACTTGTCGATGACATCAAATTGAACAAAGTGGATTGGTTTACAGTAAACAATGTCCAGTGTTTATTATGGAGTGCAGTATGAATGAGCTAATGCTATGGAGTCTGGACACGGACACTGACAGAAAATAATCGTTGGCAAACAAAATGGCGCCTTTACAACACGTGTTAAGGATGAATGGCATAGGCCTCACTACAGAAAACATAAATTTAAACAAATGGCTGTGTTACAAAAAATAGAATGGTTTCCGACGTACATCGTTAATGCAAACGACCTTGATATCGACTTTTGAAAAAACAAATTATCCGAGAGTCTGATGAGTTCGTTTGAATCAATATTAATGAAGTATGCCGAATAAATAATAATAATAATAATAATAATAATAATAAAATTAAATAAAAACTGCATTTTTCACGCAAAATAAATCACTGTTTCAGCGATGCGCTTTTATTAAAGATGATGTGTCTGAATTTTGGAAAATTTTTATTAAAATTTTTAATAGCTATTTGTATGGATTCGACGCTTTTATTTGAGGTATTGCAAGAAACTCAAGTTATTCTCGGGATCCCGACACATCAGCCATGTACAGACAATGTTGCATGTTTGTGCATTAGCTAGTCCACGGCATGTGCAAGAGCTGATGTGTGTTTTTCGTTTTGAAACAGCATCGTCTGACAAAATTTGTTCAGAGACCATCCGACCATCAACTAATGGAAAACTGAAAATCATGTATTTTGCAAACGGTTCTTCATTGCAAATCATTACGTGAATATCATTTATTGTAGACTCGAGTCTACACCTGGCCTCAATTATGAACAGCCGAACATCGAGTCATAAAAGCCGACATCTGTCGTCAATGGATGACGAAGTCCTCGGCCTTTCGGTTGCCACGTGCAATTTATTGATTGTACGTAAAAAGTTTGGCATTATTTATCCCGTGTGATTTTCCAGTGGAGACATCTAATGCAAGCTTCAAAATTTTAGGAACAAACTTCCAAGGGTTAGATTGTGGACAATTCCTGAAAAATCGCTTGCGGTTCTGAAGGGACCCCGACCCCCCCCCCCCCCCCCCCCCCCCCTTATTCTAGACCCAAACCTCTCAGATGTTACCATTGTGAGGTTTACAGACTGTGCATCGCCAGAATTACTAAACTATACAGGTTTGGATGTTGGACACAGTGTGGACTATTAATGATTGCTTTTTAAATTCTTGAAAGAAATGCATTCAAACATACTCCACGGAAATTTCCAGAATTTGCCTGCAGGCAATCTTTGGAGATTTAAATTTGTCAACTTACTTTTTTTGATTTCTAACATTGGGGGAGGGGGGGGGGGGAGGGGGGGGGGGGGGTTAAACGAAAATATGTCGCAGGTTGTTTCCTACCATTACCATCTGTAACCTTTTGGATAAAAATGACACAATTTCTTTTCTGGGTCAATATAAAAGTATGATCCCTAATAAGGCAAATCAGTATAGTCAACATTAAAATTCTGTACCTTATATTTATTCCAAGAGAGTACACTACACGAGTCTGGACATTTTCGTCTATGTTACCAATGCTGGAACTCATCTAAAATCAAGTAAAATAAGGGTACCAATCCAGTAGCTTCCCCAATAATGTACTACATATTGATTCAAAGAGGGTAAATACAGACCGATATCAGCATTTTGCCACCGTCATCAATGACGTCATTGTACCACCATTTGAGAGGTAAAAATGATGGTGGATAATGGAGGGCACATTTTTCTGCACAGCCCACAGGATGGGCCAAAGAGTGACCTTCTTTTGACCTCTAGTTGAGGGCGCCCTACCCAAATGGTTATATTATGCATAAGGTCATTGGTCAATCAATGCTGTACATCACTTTTCTTCAAACAGATTTCACCTGAAGGATGCAGAGCCAAATTTCATAAAGCTGTCAGCAGAAAATGGTGCTTTGCAAAAAATAGCAGGTAACCAGTCACATGCAGTATACAATACATGGCACTCTGGCTGGTAACCCTTTTTGCTAAGCAAAATTTTTCTGTCCTAAGTATTTTTGTTTCTGGTCAACAACTTTAAGAAAATTGGATCCTGGTCTTCCAAAGGAAAACTATAAATTAGGATTACTTGATATCATAAAAAAAAATTAACAAAACAATTTTTTTTTTAAACTGTTAATTCAATAACAGACACAATCGGCGACCGAAGTCACATGACTTGTAGTGGGTATACAATGTAAACCAAGCAAGCAAGCAATGCACAACGAGCATGGAAAAGCATGGCTGCTTCCCACCTTACAGCAGAAGAGCTCGGAAGCAGCAATGTGTTTCCATTCACGCTGCGCATTGCTTGCTTGGTTTGTTTACATTGTATACCCACTATGGGTCATGTGACTGCAGTCGCTGATTGTGTCTATTGAACACGTTTTGGGGGGGAAGGTGCATCATTGTCCTTTTTAGATGATGAAAATAATGTCGATCCTCTGGCTGTCAATAAGTGCACCATACAAACAACAATACAATCAGTGATCATTGCTTTAAAAACAACAACAATGGGCTTGAGTTTTGAATGGCATTTTGTGTACCATCAATTCCTGGCAATCAAAATATGTAGCAATGATTTGTTATGTATTTATTTCCATATTTGGTTGTTTGTTTGTATGTTTGGATTTGTTGTTGTTGTTTCTAGGGGTGGTTGCGGTTTTTTTTTGGGGGGGGGAGGATCTTTAAATGCCTTTATGTCGAAACTGACAGTATTTCAGAGGACAACAAATCCCCTAAATTGAGAAACAATGACAGTTGGTACATTAAAACAAGAACAATTTATCATCAGGTATTTTTTGAGTCTAGAGTGACACAATCTGCTATCTGGTGATAAGTCTCCACCTATAATGGATTCAATGACAACATCAAATCATTCATGTGTCGTTTAGAGAAAACATCAAGCAATCCTTACAGGCAGCTACAATCTTTTTACAATCCTCCTAAAAGTTTCAGTATCAATCTAAATATGTGTCCATTTGATAAAAGTCCTGTGTTACCATGGTAACAAGTCCCTTGATAAACAACGCCTTAACAGACATCCGGGCACAGGCTCAAAATTGTTCACAAGTTCTGTACGGCAGTATAAAAAAACCAATTTGTTTGTTGACACATTTTGTGTTACCATCTCTCCTCAGCTGCATCTCCTAGAGTAAAAGAGAGGGCGTTGGCTTCTTCCCTGGCCACGCCTCTTTTGCATATTTCTTCTTCTTTGGCAAGTCAATGCCCATGATGGGAATGTGTGCTAACATTGTTGTTTGTCTCAGTTCCTCTACCGGTGGGGCCATGTCAACTTCAGGCGCCAAATTGGGCGCATGCATGAGTCCGAGGGTGGAGCTTCCCAGCATGCCCACCGGGGGAGAGGTTGGGGTGGTGGGCGTGGTTGGTGTAAGTGGTTCATTATCTGCACCAGGAAGGTCCGCATAGAGGGATGGACCATAGTGAAGTCCTTGTAATCTCCTTACCATGTCGTTTGCAGCACTCACATTCTGTGACTCTTCTAATCGTCTTTTCTGTTGGTCAAATTCAAGCAAAGTTACTGGAGTTCAAAGCCAAGATAACATTCTACATAAAGCTGCTTAACTGGCTCTCTAATAACTGTAAAGCTGCGCAAGTACAATTTCCTCTTCATGTTTACACCAACACTTCCTTCTGAGTTCTGACACATTGTCCTTAAAGGGAAGGTATACGTTTGGTAATCGCTCTTAAAATTAATGGCAATAAAAACCTATTGGTTAGAAGCCTACAGCAGCTTTCGACAGTAAAAGCATTTTGAGAAACATTTGACATCAAAGTTTTGTAGATATACAAAAAAAGAAATTATAGCACCAACTTTAAACGTGAGAAACGTTTCTGTCAGAAACTCTTCTCAGATTTTGTATTCCTATTGTGTATTCTTATTAGGAATTTCAGGCGATATCTCAAAAACGTGACCACCTTTCGAAATGAAATTTTCACGGGTTAGTTTTCTTGTATATATGAACATTTATAAATGAATAAAATAATCGAACGCTTCAAAAAACCAGTGTATACTTTGACTTTAACAATAGGCTATCAAGCTTTCCAGATGCAACTATTACACAGCACCGTCGATTGTTACATTATGAATAACTATTCCCCGGATCTTACCTTTACAGGAACGACAGATGTCTGAATAAGATTTCTGAATCTACCGACTGATGGATCAATATCCTCTATAATGAATCAAACATATGAAAAGGGTTTAAATAATCGCATTCTTTACACTGCTAAGTATATAAATATATAAATAAATATATAAATAAATCATAAATAATAAATAAATAAATAATAAATAAATAACAAATCATAAATAATAAATAAATAATAAATAAATAACAGAGAAATAAAAAAAAAAAAAAAAAAAAAAAAAAAAAAAAAAAAAAAGTAAATAAATAATAAAAGTAAATAAATAATAAAAGTAAATAAATAAACAAATAAGTATTAAATAAATAAATAAATAAATAAATAAATAAAAATGGGTGTGAACAAAATCCCAGTCAAGGTAATTACACATATTTTAAAAGACAATCACTCATTCATTCCTTCATTCGTATGAGTCCACCCTCAAGCCACTTGCTAGTTTCAGTATCAAAAGGCTTTTTAAAAACCTTGACTTGGGCTTTGGATCCGACATCAGGCGCCGTTTGATGTTAAAGCACTTTGCAATGTGCACACTGCTCCAAAGAGAGACAGCGCAGAGCGCAGAGCGCAGAGCGCAGAGCGCAGAGCGCAGAGCGCAGAGCGCAGACTACATGCAGTAGGCAACTACCATCGCCACCAAGATGAAGCAGCTAACAAACTCATTCTCTAGAAACCAAAACATGGCACTACTGGCACACGGCATGAAACCTATCTTCAAGACCTACCTAAGACACAGTAGCTGAAAGCATCTCTGAGCTCAAAACCCTCATGAACGACAGGAATGTCTGGACTGGAGAACTTGGTGAAAGGAAGTAACACCACCAACTGTCTCTATCACAGATGATGATTGGAGATTGCCCAAACTGTTCTCTTGCCACCACATGATAATGGTCTTATTCTTATTGTGTAAATTTGACAAACTTTGAATTACCACATCAACTTCAAGTTCTAAACCCACAAGATGCAAATTCACAACTTACCTGGATTGATAATTTCATCCTCCTCCCCAAAGGAGATATGGCCGACACTTTTCCTCTTTCTTGTCCTCTCTGGCTTGGGTGTTGTCTCCTCATACCCAACGTTGGCTATCCTTTTATTATGAGCAGTGTTGAACTCGGTTAAATTCTATTACGATGGGAAAGAAAAGGATGATGAACAAAGGACCTTGGGCTGGTAAGCAGTTTGGAAATAAATAATAAATAAGTAAATAATAAAATCACCAGAATTTTTGTTACAAGACCAGAATCAAAATGTGAGAATAAGTTATTGACTCAGTCTAACTTGCATTAAATTGTTTTTATTTGAACAAACACTAAGAAGTGTAAAAGAAGATCAATCGCATTTGTCTATACAAGTATTTGGTACACTTCATTACTCAACGGAATTGAAAAAATTAAAGGTACTTATTGAATCAAAGTCACCATTTTAACATAATTTGTTTCTGTTCCAGATATATCCGGCACCCACCGAACAAGGACATTGACAAAATAGGGAGACCGCCATCATAGGGCTAGATAGCTCAGTTGGTAAGGCGCCGGCACGTCAATCCGGAGGTCGTTGGTTCAAATCCCGCTCTAGTCAATTTTTCCTTGTTCAACCCAAAATCACAATAAGATAGTGTTAAAATTCCAATGAAAAACACAAGACCGCCGGACTTGTCTGGTAATGAGTTCAATGTTCCAATGCTTAAACTACTGGCCTTGGGCCTGCGATCCAGTGTAACACTTGAGCCCTATTGATGCTCATGGCGCGTTACAAAACACTACAAAAATGATATACCAACATTAAAAAAAAACATACATCTATCAATCATAATACCAAATCAATATCTTAAACTTAGCCAGGCTACCAGCACAAGGAGTCATGATGGTTCACATGGCACTACACGTATTCAAGAAAAGTAGGGTTTTAAGAGCAACTTTGAAATCACCAAGGGCAGATAGGCTCCGTATTCTGAGTGGGAGCCAGCTTATTCCAAAGGTAAGGGTCAGCATGGGAAAAGGGTCTTACCCCCATCCCAAGAACTGCAGGTCAGGAAGATGACTATAGTGAAGAATCAAAGCTATCGCCAAAAGCCAAATAAAAGTGCAGATAAAACTCCCTATGAATGACCCTAACGCAGATCAATTAAACAGTGCAATAATTTGCATTTAGGGTACAGAATAATATGACAAATATATAAATAAATTTTGCAGATCAGCACACTTCTAAAGTCAATAACAAATAGAAAAATAAACAGAACATTATAGAAACAGGTCGTTAATGTTCCCTGCAAATATAAAATTACACGATGGTGGATGATGTTGAAAAGTGGGTTAAAAAACCGAAATGTTTACATTCTTTGTCCTACAAATATATTCCCCTCAAAAAATTTGTAAGAAATTAGAACTGGCTGTTTCAAACTACTTACCAACCAAACTGACGCCAAACTGACGCCAGGTATAAATGCACAAATTTGGTTAATGGCCTTAAGTTTCGACCCTAGCAGTGTCTTTCTCAAAGGCTAAGAGAAAGACTCTACAAATCGTTGTATTGCAAAAGAAAGAATAATTGACACTAATAAAACACAAACCTCTAGTTCTGTTTCTTCTTCTGGGAGTCCCAAGAGCCCACCGATAATCTCGTCTTCTTCTTGTTCAGACTTTGAATCGGTTGCTGCAACCGAAGCTGCTGTTTGGGGCTTCTCTCTGAGGACATAGCACCGCGTTGAGGCACCGAAGTGTATGGTGCTGTCCAGGGGAATTTGCTGCGGCTTGTGTCCCTCGAGGCGAATTGAGCCAAGAAAAGTGCCGTGGGCTGCGAAAAAAAAAGTCCGAATGGACAGAATATTTTAAAATAATAAAATTAATACTTACTGGACCAAAAACAACACCAAAAATAAAGTGAATATAAAAGTTATTCAAGAGGGTGAATCAAGTATCATAAAGTATCAGGCAAAATGGCACAGTTAAACAGACAAGAAACTTCATATCGCAAACACAAAGAGAAAACCACATGGAACATAAAACTTTGTTCAGTGGTTTTCAGTTTTCTACAGCATTAAAAATGAAGAAGAAAGAAGAAAAAAGGAAGTCAACCGGTTGGTTGAAAAGTTGCATGCCTGTTTAAATAAAGAATACAACTGAGAATACAACCATTAGGTGTAGAAAAACAGCTGTATAAGAAATACGAATTATGATTATTATTATTAGAATGCGTGAAGTACCCGATAGGAGAAACTGGCAAGATTGAAACATAAGAAACAATTTGAAGATGGACTCACTGCTTCCGAGGTCAACCAAGAAGGATCTATTGAGATGTTTGTGGTACATCAATGCTGCATGGACTCTGGAGCATGAGGCGTGATCTAAGACGAAGTCACAGATGATGGAATTCCTCCCAAAATAATAAACATTCTTCTCATCAATCATCATTTTCTGTGAGACGATACGGATAACAAATGGATGATAAAAATTAGGATCACAAACAATAAAAAGTATGATTTACTTTTTGAAGCTGCACCATTGGGAGGAATGTCAGCTGGGGACATAACTCAGTTTGGAATCTCCACAAACTGGGCCCAAATATCCCGCTGAAAACACAAGGTTTAATCACTTTAGCACTTTGTGAAGTCTCGTACCACAGCAGGTTTAAGCAATGACCAAATAGGTCTGCCATCCCTACTCTGTATTGTCTAACCGTAGTCAGGCAAACATTGGTAATTGACCACTGCTCAGTGCAAATCTTACAACACAATTTCACAATTACCCCCAAAATTAACGGTTAGAGTCATACTTTGGTAATATCCCAAAACGAAATTGGGTAATTTATATTTGAAAGCCTAGGCCTACTCATTATAAAAATAGTAATGATAGTAAGCACCCTGTGAAGTTATTTCATTTCAAGTGCCGCCCCCGCCCCTCCCCCTTCCATTGATTAGGATTCAATAAAAGTTTGTCAACAAATTTAAATGTCCAAAGATCGCCTGTAGACGTGAAGGCAACTTTTTGAATGCTGCCCACTCTCAATATGACCAGAGATGCGGCTGGTACATGTCTGCTGAACTCGGACAGACTCGACCGTCTTGAGGAAAATACTGTGACACTTTTTTCACTGTTTTCTTAACAAGTAGACACTTTATTCAATTAAAACTTTCACAGGTGACTACTACTGTATCTTTCTTGATAATTTACCAATAAGTCAGCATCATGTTGACAGAAACTAAATAATGACCCAAACTTGAAAGCGATCCTCAGGATCCTGTGGGTTTGAGACGTGTTCCCATGACGTTTAATATGTTTATCCCGTCTTAATTAGCCGTTTAATAAAGTAGGGCCATGTAAATGAAGCAGTTTAGCCTTAGGACATGACCTTTGACTTCCATACTTACCTCTATCATCTTTGTCTCTTTGAGTACATCTAGATGTAAACCTGGTGATGGCTTTCCAGCCCTGTGTACGTCAAAGGTCAATATTTTGTGAAAACAGACTGAATGTAAAATCGCAGAAATGGAAGAAAATACCATTTAAAACATTGGATAACATTAATGCAGCAATTGTACAAATTTTTTCACTGATTATGAATCATAAATATGAAAATACTGTTATATGGGATTGAGGCATTGCATGGTGAGGTATCAATATATATTTGGTTTGCGGTAACACCATGTGTATATCTACTTGCTAGGTAGATTTTGTTCTTTGAGAACTTGTCTTGCTTTTTATTCTACTGCCGCGGAGTAGAATATTCGGAATTCGGGAGACTTCTCAGTTCTGAAAAGAAAATACTGTTGTTGTTAATCCATTCTGATTTTCTCTCTTTTCCTACAGGGACTTAGCATGGCAGTGACGTAATAAACCATAGTACGCTTAATTGCTATTAATAAATAGTATCTTGCAGGGTTCTGCCCAGGATTTCTTTAGTGGCAGAAAAATGTTTCCCTGGAAACCATTGCAAGATGAATCAGTTACATGGTACATCACAAAAATAGACTAAAACTAATTAAAATACTCAAAATTAATGACTTTGGATACCATTTCGTTGAAAACCTTTGAAGGGAAGTTTCAAGTTTATTTTAAACATTTTGAATATGTTCGGTGGTTAGAAACAGAGAAAATTCTGCCAGACGAGTTTTCCGGCACCAACCACTGTGGGCAGAACCCTGTTTTGGAGAACAAAATAGTATCATAAAATACTTCGATCGAACAAACGCTGCCATGTGCAACTCAGCGCTCAAACGTCCAAGCACCTTCCAAACAGATGTGTGAAGTTCGGTGCCGAGTCCTGCTGCAGGTGGCAATGAGTGTTTGAAGTAAACAAATTTGCCCCTAGCCCCTTTAACGATGCATGCTCCGATGCTGCGTATTACTGTGGATAGTTTTTTTTAAAGTAAATAGTAGTGCTTTTTAACACTAACACTAAGTAGTAACAGTTTAGTGGCTATTTTTAGATTTTTTTAATTTTTATTAAGTGAAAAGGTGGACTGGTGGTGGGCAAAGTGAGATACAGCTTATTTTTTGCTATGGCTAGAGCAGTCACAGCACAGCTAGTTTAGTAGTTACTGCATACTGTAATGTAAGTGTTACATGTATGACACTGTCTGTCGCTGAAAGGGAAGAGAATACAATGGGGGAAATGTGTGATAGTCAACTCGACCCTCAAACCCTCCGTTGGAGAACAAACTCGACCGTAAACCCCAGTTTTGGATACATTTGTTGTACGCACGCTATCTACCCGCAATATTAAAAATAGCTCATCCAAATATTCAATAAACACCGGTATGTGAAATGTGAAAGAATCGGAAGATCAATGCACAATCAAAATAATTAAATAGTTCAACCATTAAATATGTTATTTTCCCAAGCTTACTTACCATGATGGTACATCATAGCCCGACATTTTGATTTTGCTTGCTTGTGGGACTCATCCATTTAAGAAAAGGTAGATATTTGAGTGAGGGAAAATATTTTCCAAAATACAGAGGATAAATGCCTTTAAAAAAACATGTTTAAGTCACTGAGTATTACTTTTACCCTTTATTATTGTTAATGTACACTTTAATTCAATGTGAGTTTATTTTATTTCAACACAAATATAACCATACGTGCATATAATGAAATTTGTTCCGATTTTATTAATGGAATGTTCAAAACAATGATGCATGGCGCTTGTTCAATATTGTTTTGGGCGCAAAAACAACAAATGCGCATTTCCAAAAATGTGTGACTGGCATCAGAGACACTCAGTATACCATTACTAATCTCACTTTGCGCAAACAACCTACCTACCTGCTGCGCAGATGCATCTGAATATTATACAGTAATTACAAACTGTGTTACTTTCTCGCATGCATGCCACAGTACAACCAAAGATCGTATAGCGCCGTAGGCGCAAGATAGGGAACTCACGCACAAACGCGCGCAAATGAGTGAAGTACGCACTGGAGGGGCGCGGCCGCCATTTTAGGAAGCATATCAATCACGCGCCCCCAATGTTCATGCACAGAGAGTGATAATCTCTCATACATCGAAGCAGAACAGCCGTAGCGCCCCAAATGTTCATGATATGCATAGAGGGTCTTGTTATTTATTTTTATTGTTTTGAAGGTGGCCGCCAAGCATAATTCAAACTGGCCACCAATTCTTCAGTCCACACTTTATGTAGTTACACATAGTTACACCCAGAAAATTTGTCTTAAAACCAAAACAAATGTAAAAATAAAAATAATTTAAAAAAAGTTGCGGCCTCAACAAAGGATGATGAGAGAGTGGACGATCAACTGGTATTTTTTTCGGGGGGGGGGGGGGGGGGGGGAGGGGCCTTAAAAGCAAATTAGCATTGCTTTAGATCTTCGAGTTGAATGCATAATAAATGACAGAGTCAACAGGACAATATTATTGCCCAAAATCGGGATTTCTGGTATAAAATCAACAATTAAAACACTTATCTGAACAGAATTCGAACATTTGTAGTTGTTTTTGTATTATTTGTTGGGGGCCTACGGGGTGGGTGGTAAAATACTTTGTCTTACTAACCCAACAGACAATGAATACAGTGAATAGCACAGCTGTGTAATTTATTCAATTAAACTCGTGGACAGCACCATAGCACAAATTGCAGCAGGGCTAAAATGAAGTTTATACAGAAGTTTAAAAGTAAATATACATACTTACATATACATGTAAAACATGCATTGAATTTTATGCATCTCAGGGCTAAAATGACAATACAATAATTAAAAATATCTGTAATAACCCCCCCCCCCCCCAAGAAAAAAAGGAAAAGACATTTGCCAAATTTTGTAGCCTTAAATTAATTTAATTTTTAATTCTTGTTCCTCGTTACTGAGCCAACACAGACGGCAATTTTGAAATTAAACTTCCCGCTTTTATCAGATTCAATGATTCCAAGTCAATTTGTTCTTTAAGTCATGCAATTAAGAAAAATGATGAGCTTTTCTTTCAAGGTGTACACAAAGACTAAACATTAAAAATAAATATAACTATTCTTTTAAACGCCAATAAAAAATTCCAATTAAAAATAAAACAGATGAAACTGCGATAACCCCCTCCCCCCACACACACAAACACCCAGACACACACCCCTCGCTATTTAGTGTTTATACATTCATGTCGCTATGACTTAATTTGCACATAAACTACCCATCAAGTTGTACGCCACTTCAAAAATGTCATTTTGGTGACATAATTATTCAGGGCCACTGTACTATTATTTTAAATCACAATTAAATGTTGTTTAATCACAATGACTGACTTAATGTACAACTTGTTTTAAATCACAATTAAATGTTGTTTAATCACAATGACTGACTTAATGTACAACTTGTTTGCTTCATTTATGTGCAACTTTGTCAACTTTCCTACATTTCCTTTTGAGGGTGACATTATGTACTTCTCTGTTTTTAAACTTAAGTGCATAATGCATTCTGACGTTCACAAACACAGCTACAATTTTGGATTTTATTCTCTCACTGCATAACTGCATCTCCTTGTACAAAGGTAGATCACACATGGCTCGATTGAGCAGGTAGGAGATGTTGCTCCTTGTCATCTTGATGTCATCAAATTCAGTGCGAAACAACTTCTCACATTCAGTACAGAAAGCTAGGAAACGCTCTGAAGGGACCATTAACGATCCAAAGTCAGATGTGGAAGTGTCGTAGGCTTTGTGATGTGTGAAGAGTAGCGCAGGGTTGTCTAAATCTGCATTCTCTTTCAGTAGAGCTTTTCTGCAGATCTGGCATGAAGAGAGTACTTCATGTCCAATTATTACCTTGCGACAGAGATAACCAGCGATGTATGCAAGTGTGTTCTGTTCAGGGAGGTCAATTGGGATATTATTTACTGCGATGGCTTTTCGTCGAGCATTGTTGATACTTGTGACATTCTGTGATTGTTTTGTTGTTCTTCCTGTGGGCCTACTACTTGTGAGAGACTGAAGCGTAAGGACAAACTTGTCCTCGTCTGGTGAGCAATTCGAACCAGCGACTGGTTTGATAAGCTCTGCTACCATTACCATCCTCAAGGCGCAACGAAATTCCTTAGGTGACGGATTGTCTCTGAACCCTCCTTTTCTCCGAATTGTAGAAAAAAGGTTTTCCACAATGTCCTGATTTAGACGTGATGTTAGCAGATATCGAGTATCAGTGGTTGTCTTCAAGTGTTGCCACAGCTGTGAAACACAGGATATTTCCACTTGCCAATCAAACCCCTTACCATGAATACAAGAGCATGATTTGCAGGCTTAGATGTTTTACCCAATGAGCCAAAGTCTTCAAACCCCTCCACCGCATCTTCTGTGATGTTATATGACAGGCCTGCTCGAAGACTCATTTCATCAAATGTGATAACACACAGCTTATTCTTCTCTGTCATGACAGCTACTTTGTCTCTCAATAGTTCAAACACCTTGGGAGGAAAGCCTGGCCTCACTTCCACATTACTTAACCATTTGCGGAGGGATGACACAGATGGAAGTGTGAAAATGCGTGAGCAGAATTGGTATGCACGAGGACTCTGATGATATAGGGAAAGTGCAATTACTTTGTCTTTATAAGTCCATCTCCTGCCTTTGGCCTTACAACGCTGTGATGAATTTCGCAATTGAGATGCAATAAACGTCAGTGCTGGCTCTTCTATATAAGTACTTACTGCTTTGATTACATCCCTGATTGATAGTGACTTGCTAGTCACCAAATCCAATGACCTTTGCAGTTGTTGCACTCTTTTCTGAAGCCTAAATGTTCGAAGGCGTTCTTTCTTGAGCAGTTTGCCGTTCTTTCCTTCGAATATAGGACCATTGATGACATCAGATGATTCATATGTTAACATTCTCCTGGAACTATCATTATGCTTGTTTCCGGGAACTTCACAATATGTATGGTCAGTCACACTACCAGGCACTGCAAAGGCAAACAGAAAGAGAAAATGTCTCAATGTTACAAAATATATAAATTACAGCAGGACCCACCACGGCATGTACATATCAACTCCAACTGGACTGACCTTCATCATTAAGCTCATAGTCGCGTGGTTAAAACTTCTACTCTAAAATGCTTGTGGGATTGACTTTGCCCGCGTCACCAGAGTTTTTTGTTTTTTTACTTCGGAAAATATATGAAGCTTTTAACTTGTTCAGGGTAAAACAAACTTTGTTAAACTGTATAAGTTACTAGTCAGTGGCATACAAGACATGTTCATTGGGGGGGGGGGGGGGAGGAAAGCAGGGGCAAAGTCATAATTTGGGGGAGGGCTGCCCATCAAACCATTCATTTGTTCGATCTCATTTGGGGGCCGGGGGTGCAAAGGTTCTGAGCGGGGGGTTTTAACAGAACATAGAATATACACAAAACATATGTACTTAAGTGTATAAACACATGCAGTGTTGTAGTAAAAGTTTTTTTTTTCTGAGTCTGGCATGAATATCATATATGTGGTACAGTTTGAATCAAGTCTGATTTTCAAATAGGAACAGCCGTGAGCAATACAATTTTCAAGTGTACTGTGTTTACATATGGGCCAACAGAAATGTAGTTTTGTTTACTTAACTTTTGTTTTGAATTTATTAGATGAATTTGCTGTAAACTTTACAGCAACTCATCTAATAATTTCCAAACACTTACACAGCTAATCCTTCTGAAAGTCAAAGGGCTCAGACCTCATAATCTTCACTACTGGATTCTAACTGCACCACTTATAGCATTTCAATATTTGTGTGGGAAAAGACTTGAGTGATGTGATGTTTGTATACTGTTCATACCTTCTTGCTGCTGTGGAGCTTTTGGTGTTGAGACTACCTCACTATTTCTCTTAAGTAGCCTGCGAGGGGTGGACAGAGGTTTGGGAGGATTGGGAACTTGGAAAATTGTTGGAATTGCATTCCAGTTCAGTCTATTTTTCATTCGTTTGTTTGAAAACTCCTGAATCTCGAAATGCTCCGAACACAAGCGGCAGTTTGATGATATATACAGGGAAGTTCTCTGAAGCAGATCAGAGCGACGGGTGTTTTGGACCCACTTCTGACATCTGCAAAGAACAAAATATAGGCAATATACTGTATGTTAAAATTGAACAAATAAGGTGACATTATATGCGGAGAAGCCTCTTAAATCTACCAACAATTCAGTTTAACACAAGCTCATTTTGCTGCCAATTCCTTCCTGCTTGCTTTCGTCACATAAAGTCAGAGTCAATAAACGTAATGTTCAACGAGAGCATGCACCGCTAATTTCCAAACATCATAACCAGTCATCATGTTTAACCCAGGGTAATGATTTGGTTTTTGTCAACCTTAAGGTATCAAAATTATTAAGAAAGGTACAATACAAGTCACCTGTGAAAGTTGCAGATGAATACAGTGTACTTGTTGAAGAAACAGCAATAAACTGGCACAGTATTTTCATCAAGACTGTTCAATCCATCCATGTTTAGTGTGTGGTTTTAATTGTAATGCCCCCCACCCCCCAACCGCTTGGTACCAAATCGCATTCTGGCCATTATCTCAATTGGTCTAGCCAACCACCAACTTCAGCCAGTGTGCTTTCCAAAATCAGTTCTACAACTACAAGGTGGAGAATTTCATTGCTTAAGGCAAAATTCAAATGGACACCGCCACATTTAAATGTTGCCTTTAGTTAGGTGATATGAATGGAGTATATTTTTAAAAAATTTCTATTATTGATGCAATGATATAGGCCCTATAGTAGGCTAGTATTTTTTTTTACACATTTAATGGAAATAATTCAAACAAAAAATTGCCTAATGTACCTCTCCTTGTTCTTAGGAAACTTGAAGAATGACAGATCCGGTCGCTTGCTCTGACGATTAAAGCAATTTATTGCAGAACAGTGAGCTGATGATGATGAGGTCGATGCCATGTTGCCCTCCCTTTTGTTTGGTTTTTGTTGACAGATCAGGATCTTTGAACAAAACAATGAATAAATGTTCTATAATTAAAACCACAACACTTTGACAAGATTGACAGCAATCATGGCAAATTGCTCAAAACAATCCATAGAAGCATGGAGGTAGGATAAAACAGACAGAGGAACGTAAACGTTACAGTCGTCAACAGTAAGTAACATACTACTACATAGTACATAGATCCAGAATGATTTGGCAAGGGGAAGGCCGGAAACCCTTTTAAAACCCTTTTTAAAGTCCTTAAATTGTTAAACGAATATCATGAATATTGTCTCAAATTTTAAAGTTGGGCAAAATGTCCGCTACCTTCCTTGTGTTCTTTGTAAAAAATGATTGATGAAACAAAAAATTGGTGTTATTACACCCCATAAAAACATCAACTTACATATGATGTATGACTCCACGATCAGGCTGTCAGCAGGGGGTGTAGCGACAAACACGATCAGGCTGTCAGGGGTGGCGACAAACACGATCAGGCTGTCAGGGGGTGGCGACAAACACGATCAGGCTGTCAGGGGGGGTGTAGCGACAAACACGACATGCCCGAGTGTACGCTTATGGCAACTAAAAAAACTTTTTTCCCGCGCGCGGTTTTTATCACCGATGCGATCAACTCTCTCTGCTTACTAAAATGGCGGCCAAACGCGCCCGGTGCGTACTTCACGTTTGTGCGTGAGTTCCCTATCTTGCGCCTACGGCGCTATACGATCTTTGGTACAACTACAACTTACAAGTGACAACCTATCTTCACCACCATCCCGAGCTTGAAATAGAAGAAAAAGTCGTTGGAAAAAGTTGCTGCCTACACATACAGTGTGATTGCCAACAATAATCATCATGACGGATGTTATAGGCTTTGGATATGCAGCGTTTGTTGCTGTGGGAGGTCTTGTTGGTTTTATGAAAGCTGGTAAATAAGGAAAACAATTTGTTAGGCCGAACAATTTCAATAATTTGTAAAATCCTTCATCGATGTGTTTGTAAACAACAATCATTCAATGTAAACAACACTTAACATGACTTTGCATTGCAATGCAATACTCATATATAATAATAGATAGGGATTATATTATTAATATTATAGGCCCAGTAACTTGGGCTCTGTACTCCTTAAAAATAAATTTGACATCTGCGCAAGTAAGTACGACCGCAGATGTCAAAATTTGTTGAGAGGAGTATAACAAGTACAGCACCCCACGCCCATTTACTGGCCTGGGGCATGTGGGGGGGGGGGGGGGGGGGGGGGGGGAGAGGAGGGATTGACTAATGTTAATTGTTATATTATACTTATATTTTACAAAAAATTATTAATAGGTTAATAAAATTTGTACTAAAAAGTATACTAAATAATATTATTATTAAATAATTCTAGAAAAGAGTGAACCAGGATGAGAAATAAACAAAAAATTCATCCAAATAGACCTGCCCTAAAACTAGTAAATGAGAAAAGAAAAAATAAGTATATATGCCATTGCCAGCACCTGTCTGTCCAGTACCAGTTGAGTTTTGAATGCAATTATTAGCCGGCAAATCTTTGAGTTTGACGTATACAAGCATCCTTGCTCTATGATACAAGGTATAATTTGCAGGGATTTTTGACCATTGTTGCGTAGCTTAGTGGAATCTGGAATGCCTCCCGCCCGCTTGCTGACACGCTTCACAATCAAAACTCCTCTGCCGCCTTATGGTGTTTTTTTTTTTCATCCCACAATATAGCAAGAAAGTTCTTTTTTATTTGAACAGCTGGATAGTTTTAACTTTACTTTTTCATGTTCAGTTTCAGCACAATAAGATAAACTGCAAATAAACCCTAGATTTTTGTTTAGAAGTCTAATACAAGCACAGCTTGATTTTAAAACTAAAAATATGGTATATAATTAAACAAAAATAAAAACAATTTGTTTACTATGCCAATGTTATTCAGGTAGTGAAAAACGACTTAAAATTTTTGAAATCCTTCTTTGTAAACAACACTTATTATTAACTTATCATGACTTTGCAATGCAATACAAATAGGGATTATACTATAGACCTAGTATTAGGGTGCTGTACTCTTTAAACAAAATTGACATCTGCACAAGATGTCAAAAAAATGTTTTGAGTCTAGTGCTCCACGCCCCCATTTACTGAGGGGGGGGTTGACTAATCATCTAATGATGTTATAGAATGAGAAAAAAAATATATAAGTATAATATTAATATAAAATATATTATTATTATATTAAAAATACTATTATATAATTCTAGAAAAGAGTTTGATTAGAACAAATTTGTGGTTTTTAATTAAACAAAAACGAAAAGAAATTGCCAATCAAATTATTACCTATGTTTTCTTACATGTAATAGGTAGTGTGGTTTCATTGGCCATGGGACTGGTAATGGGAGGACTGGCTGCGTTTGGTGCCTCACAGACATCAACAAATCCACGTAACTGTTTGGTAATCCTTGGTAAGTGTCCAAAATTCAGTAGTCAATCTCAGTTTAAAGGTAAAGTTTACCTTTTGTTTTTAAAACCACTCGATTATATTAATCCTGTATGAATGTAGACATTTGCAATAAAACTATCGTGTCAAAATTTCATTTCAAAAGGTGGAAGCGTTTTTCAGATACCACTGAATATCCAGTTTTGTCCACGCAGGAAGAATAATCTGTCATTGGAATACACAATCTGAGAAATGTTTCAGACAGAAACGTTTCTCAGATTCAAATTTTGGGGGATAAAAACTGATATATTAACTGACCATTAAGTACTAAAAAAGTAGAGGTCAAATTTTTTATAAATTTCATTGTTTCTGATGTTTTCAGGTGCGTCGGCCTTTCTTCTGTTGGTTATGGGAATGCGCTTTATGAACACTGGAAAGTTTATGCCAGCTGGTATGCTTGCAGCTCTGAGGTAACAAGTTTGATTACTGTTCTTCTGTTTCTACCCATTAACACCCATTAGCACCCTTCAGATCTCATTAGTATACCCATTTGTACCCATCGGCTCCCATAACCAGCCAGTTTTATAAGCATTGTATACGTTAGCACCTTTGGTATTAAAGCCCTTTGACCCTCATTAGTTCTATCAATTTACCCACAGTGTAAGGATGGAAATCCATGTGTTTGTCATACATTGTGCGTAATGCAAACGGCGCAATGCACATAGTTTTTAAAGATCATAATGCTGCTGCTAACGATTCGAACTGCCTCTAGCCATCGGGCTAGCTCGATGGTCTAGTGGTAAGACATCTGCTCTAGCAATGCAAAGGTGTAAGGGTAAAAAAACAAATTACATTATTTATCCCTGATGCAAAATTAACATCTATTATATTATAATCTATACACTTTTTTACTCATTTAAAACATTTTAGTTTGTTTTTTAATCTCTTCTTTTCTGTACTTGTTTCCTTGCAGTTTGTTCATGGTTGTGCGCTATGGAACTAGATTGATGTAGAGACCAGGTCTTATTTCAACTCAAACCTAAAACTACAAGCCTCTCTTGTCTTCCAACGATGGTTAAAACAAGATTTTATAAGTCCTAAATTTTTTATCTTTTCAACTACAAAGAAGGTTAACTCAAGTAAGAATTAAATGTAGAAGTCACAAGGCTTGAATTTTGTTGGGAAAATCCACCGGACCGCAGGGTTTGTTTCTCTCAATTTTCACTGGACTAGAAATTGTTTTACAAGACCAGAATCAAAATGAGAAACACTTATCACAGTTTTATCACCAAGAGAAGCTTTATCTCATTTTTAATGGGCAATTATGCTTCAATGCTCGACAAATTTATCAGACTGAAAGTCAACGTTTGAAAATAATTGTTTTATTAAAGATATTACACAATGCGGTAATATTATTCTATTGGAAAACACAAGACGGCTGGACTTGTTTGGTCATGAGTGTACATGGCCCAATTTTACAGAGCTGCAATTTCATAAGCAGAAAATAATGCCCAACAATTTTCACTCTGAGAAAAATTAAGCAGGATACCAGTGACAGATGATGGCACTTGTTAAATTTTTAGCTGGTAACCTAAGTGTGATAAGCATCATTTTGTTGTGCTCAGGGCTAAATTTCCTTAAGCCTGTAAGCATAAAAACATGCTAAGCACAGAAAAATCATGCTTGGAGGAATCGGGTAATCTGCTAATATTCAATAAAGTTTTTTTCTGCTTACCAGCTTTATGAAATTAGGTCTGCATACTTTTTGATCTTAAAGGGTGCATACAACATTGGTAATTGCCAAAGACCTGTATCCAAACTTGATGTGACCCAACATATACATGAAATAACAAACCTGTGAAAGTTTTAGCTCAATCAGTCTTTGGAGTCATGAGAAAACAGTGAAAATGCCCATTTTGTTTAAACTTGTTTTCAAACCTCGGATTTTATCCTGCAGGATAAAGACTATTGTTTTACTCATTTCCTAAAAACTATGGCATTTCAAGCAAAACTATTTCAAGGGAAGTTTTCCACCATGGCCATCTTTATACCATGTAAGTTTATGTGCAAATCTGTGAACATTTATATTTTCAATCTTACCAATGTTGTACACATCCATTAGGGGTGTATACACCATTGGTAATTGCCAAAGACCTGTAACCAAACCTCGGATTTTATCCTGCAGGATAAAGACTATTGTTTTACTCATTTCCTAAAAACTATGGCATTTCAAGCAAAACTATTTCAAGGGAAGTTTTCTACCATGACCATCTTTATACCATGTAAGTTGTATGAAAATATGTGAGCATTTATATTTTCATTCTTACCAATGTTGTACACACCCTTTAAAGGAAGCTCTATGAAATGCTAAGCGTGTCAACATCTCCCCTCTCTAATTAGTTGTAAACTGCACATTTTAACGTTCCATTATCATTTGGTCAATTCAAATATCTGTGCCTGTGGATTTTTTCACAGAGCTCGGGTAAGTACTGAGTATACAGTGCTTAACACACATCATGTAGGGTAAAAACAAAATTATATTCAAATATCTCTCGTGACCTAAGGCAAAAAGAAAGCGATTCTGTTATTTGAAAAAATATAAATATTTTTGTACTGTATAACTGTACTCATTGTGGTAATCCTGTATTCGTTTAAATCGCGGTAAATTTACAAATGTAGTGGCTATTCATTTGTTTATTTTTTTTTATCAGAGTACTCAGAAGAAACAAATTTTCAAAAAAGAAACCATAAAAAGGAACAATAACAATTTTAGTCATCAAATTTGTTCAAGGCGCAATTGTTTTCCTTTTATTAAACAACAAAATCGTCAGAACAGACACAATAAGCTAAGATATTTTTTTATTTTATAAATGGCGTAAAGAAGAGTACACAGTGTAAATTTAAAGAATCATCAAAGAATATAACACTGTCTTGGTTAACATAAATATAAGACGCAAAAGTATTTAAATATGTACATTTTATTATATGACACTCCATGCCCAAACTCCAAACTGGGTTTATTTACTCATCAACTAGATAAGAACAAGAGCTTTCTAATGGCACCTTATTAAGGCCTATAAGGATGAAGAATGGTTCAGATATCACATCACTTTCAAGTCGAGGCTTATGTTTCACATGTCTTCACCTTTTAACACCTTTCACTTTTTCTGAGAACTGGCTGATTTTCGCGTCGGGGCCTAACGCACATCATACAGATTGTACAAGATAGCAAAAGAAATGTTTGGGTATGACAGTAAATCTAAGATGCAGTCGTTATATTGTTCAATACTTATACTGGATGGTGAGTTTTCATTAAGTAGCATCATCATTCTTCAAAGTTGTGAGATGTTTGAGAAATCATTGTTACACTCTTTTCCTACTGAATTAGTAAATTTTTTAAATCTCAGTTTGCATCTTTGCAAGATACACATCAGTTTTGTTGACCAACAACAGACAAGAGGCATAGTGCTACTCGTCATGAAATGGGCCATACGCTTACATGAATGTTGACTCCACATTTTTCTGCTTCAATAGTTGCTGATATGTTGCTTACACAGGCACAGTCATGAAATTAGGGCAGCACTCAACCTTAACAGGACACCGGTGGCCAATTGCGAGTTATAACACCTCAGGACCAGTCAAAATTATCTTGAAGTGCTCCAGCTGGCTTGTTCAGAGTTGAATAGCATCCCTATTTAATATGAATGATGGACTGGTGAATGATACACTAACTGGTCCTGCTGGCTAGTCACTGAAAATGAGACAGGCAAACCATGTAGGGACTGTTCAGGGGCCCAATTTCATAGAGCTGCTTAAGCAGAAAATATTGCTTAACAATTGCCTGCTAAGCAGAAATGCGCAGGATACCAGTCAAAAATTGTACATGTGACATGGTAGTTTGGCTGGTAAACTTATTCTGGTAAGCAAAATGATGTGCTCAGCTGCTTTTTGTGCTTAAGCAGCTCTATGAAATTGGGCCCAGGATAGACACTGTGGGGGACATCCACAACTTCTTTTCATTTTGTTGATGACGTTACAAAGTTGAAAGTGTCATACATGCATAAATTAGACCCTTCCCATGAAATATGCTAATAACATTCACGCATGCGTACAGACACTATTGGTTGGCAAACGCCATAGAGTTGTGCACTAAGCAGACGCTCAAATGCGTCTGCGTCACGCGACCATTAGCCCCATGGCGCGATGTTTCATCATTTTGCCAACCAAAATGTTAGTGCACACGTGCGATGTGCAATTTACATAGTTCATGGGAAGGGTCTACTAGAGGGTAACTCAACAAAATACTGCACAGTTTTATAAAGTACTGGGGCCTCATGCAGCCTTTTGTCTCACGATGAGAAGGTCTAACTTTGGCAGAGGTTTTCTTCCGGGGGACACAACTCAGTTGCGATCTTTTCTCTTTCTTCCTGTTTGCCTGGTATCTTTTGAGGCAGTGGAAGCTGAAGAACTACTAGGGGTATCTAAAAACATGAAGTAAAATACAAACAATTTGAATGTACGTGCTTTAGTCTCTTGAACAATGGCGTCATCCTTGGATAAAAGTCAATCAGAGGACAGGATTTACACCTAAGCAAATTTCTTTCCTAAGCATAAAAGATTAGCTTTTCAAACCATAGCACTGTAGCTGGTTACCTTTTACAGCTAAGCAAGCTTGTTTTGGGCTTAGCAAATTGTTGCACTTACCAGCTTCATGAAATTGAGCCTCAATATTTTATCCAAATTCCCCCAAGTCCAACACATAGTTTTGAGTGAGTTTGATGGACTTGGTGAAATGTAACCCTATAAACATCTCATTGGATGCTGGTTTGTTGAGTGAACTATTTTGATGGATTTGGGGCATCTTCTGGCCAGAACACCTAGCATGCTTTGTGAGTCGGAGTACACTGAGAGTTTGATTAGAGATCTCCAAGCACAAAAACATACCCAGCACAGTGTCAGCTGCAGAAACAGGTAACCAACCAAAATTACCATGACATGCAAATGGTTTATAACTGGTTCCCTGTGAATTATTGCTATGAAAATTTATTTTTTTATATTTGACAGTTCTGTAAAAAAGGACAGTACAGTTCTGTAATAAAAACCTAAACGTACATATCATCTAAAAAAAAGAAAGAGAAAAAAAGAAAACAAAAAAAGTGCATTAAAATCACCTCTGTCATCTGTCAATATCTCATAGTCCCAACTTTCTTGACATTTGGGACATTTACGATCACTCTCCCCTCTGAAGAGTCGAGCTGCACAGAAATTATGAAGTTTGAGACCACAGGAACAAATCTGACCCTAAGAGAAAGGATCACAAGTGCCAAATATTATCACGGACTCCGGAAGTCTTTAATTTCTTGCAGTTGTTAAAGCTTTAGTTCTCAGAAATCTTCATTCAGAATATTATAATAATAATAATCCAAGCAATAGACCTTGCGCAATGACATCATCCAGCTGCCATCTTTCAGGTAAACCGATGATGAAACAATGGAAATGCAGTTTTGTAGGATTGGCCAATGAACAGCCACCTTTTGACCTCTAGGCGAGGGCGCCCTACTCAAATGACGTCAAGTACATAAGGTTCATTGTATAGAGTTCTTTCAAGCCTGGATTTACACGGAGGCCACGAAGGCCATGGCCTTTGTTCCCTCATGGCCTTTGTTCCCCTGTCAAAAGTAGACTTGAAGAGTTTCCAATGGAAGTGCCCTTTGCAAAATGAAAATGACTTTGCCCTCTCAAAGATGAAATTCCAGGCCTGTTCTTTAGCAAAAAGTATCGTAACGTTTTAAAACAAATAATGCATCAATTATAAGAATTAAAACAGTCGGAGAGAAAAAATAGGCCTTCAGTTTTTAGTGATGCTTTGAATTTAGTAAGAGTAAATGTCATGACAGATTTGGTGAAGAAGATTATTTCAAAGGTTTAGCAGATGAAGAAAACCTGGTTTGAGGTTTTGTGAGAATCCTGGTATGAGAGCTAGAACAGAGTGTACAAATAGGCTGATATATATGGGGTAAGAAGTTTAGTATGATAAGATTGAAGGAGTGTGTCATTTATACATTGTATTTTACCGACTTTTCATGTCATTAACCACTTTACGTCGGTATTCCAAAACAAAATTTTGGGCCCATGTCGAAATTTGTTTTTCTAAGCTTTTTGGAGCATCTGGAGCAATCGTTTTCCTTTGAAAATATTGTTGCCACAATGAAACCCTAACTTGACAAAGGACAACAAAGGTTCTCATAATGAGAACCGGGATTTGGTGTTGTCTTGAGAGAAAATATGATTACACATTTTGTGTCGCACTTTGCTCAGCTATACAAGGGAAAAAGTTCACTGAACTAGCCATGTGCATTAAGGTTTATACATTGAATATTTGGGTTTTACAAAATATTGCATACCTTGAGAACGATTTCTTTGCAGAGATGACAGTGTCTGATGTCGTCTTCATAAACATCTATAAGGTAGTGTTCTAGCTCCATGATGGCACGGGGCGCTAAGGAAATCTCACCCTGACTCTGACAAATTCACAACATTTTGATGGTTTATTTTATAGTGGTAAAGATGCAAACATGATCAGATGTTTTGTTTTGTTGTAGAACATTCTATTGATTAACTCTCTTGCCTTTCAAAACAAAATCTAGAAACAAAAAAGGTCACATTTGAGGATTAACTTCTCTCAGATTGCCGTTATGTTAGTCAAGTTCTCTGTTGTTTTAGGTACTAAACTACTTTCACAAAAAGGGCCTCAGTTTGAACATGAGCACTTGTACAGGGACAAAACAAGATGGCTCCAGCCAAACATACTTCAGTCAGTCATTTCTCTAAACACAAGCACTTGTATGTATAAGGGTAAAACAAGATGGCTCCAACCTAACATACCTCAGTCAGCCATTTCTCTTTGAACACAAGCATTTAGTACAAGGGTAAAACAAGATGGCTCCAACCTAACATACCTCAGTCAGCCATTTCTCCTTGATCAGTCTCCTAAGGATACTCTGAGCTTCTTGTTTGGAAATTTTCTCTTTGATATGGCTTGTAAGATTCAAGACATCGGTGGAAGATGCCATACCTGTGTCAGATTCCACAATCAGATCAAGCTACAGGAAAATAGAATTGAGAAAGTAAACCACTGTCAGAAAAAAAGACAAAACTTTTCAAGAATCTACTGTATTACAAAGAAGCACAAAATAAAACAAAATAATTCATTTGTTCTGAAAACTAACACCATATTCTCCTCATGAGCTGCGGTGGGTTGGAAAAAGAAACAGGTTGGTGTAACAGCCCAATGTTTCGATCAGATGATTTGAATGTCTTTAAGAGAAAAGTTGGAGTCTGATGCTGCGTGCTGCTGAAGTAAAATTGATTTATTTTAGTGCCAACAAGAATCAGCCAATCACTCACTATTTTCTTGAAGAGCTCAAGATCATTCTTATGATAGTCTGATGCCAGCCTCCCAAGCTCTGACTCCGTGGTCCTGACCAGAGCAAACATCAACTTCCCTGTTTCTTCATCTTTCTTGGACCTTATCTCCATCCCTAAGCTGTTGATGTTGGTGTTGATTGCCTCCAAGAAGTCACGCAGACATTCTTTTGTAGTTTCATGTCTCACTGTTTACAATACAAAGTTAAAGTTCAAAAAGCATTAGATAGAAAATCTTAAACCCATACTATAACCCAAACCCTCCCAGTTCCTAAAAAACACCCAGCATTTTCAAGGCACGTTTTATCTGAAAACATTCAAAGTCGTTGGTCTAGAACAAGAAGAAAATTCTCACATGTGTTCTGAGTGTTCATATGCCTATCTGGAAAGATGAGTTTCAAGAAAGTGTTTGTGAGGTATTGTTTGTGTTTCTATATGTTCAGGAAAAAATTTCCAGTGGGGGGTGGGGTAGACAAGCGGGTCAATGGATCTAGGAGAGTGTTGTGGACTTGTTGGAGGATAGTGGAGGATTAAAGACTGTAGGCCCAAATAACAATTTTATTGAAAAAATATTAAGTCTTTACCACTGAATGTTTTGCATGAAAACTTGTATAGCTCTTTCACCTCTGAAGAGGACATCACTCCACGAGAGAGGAAGGACTGAAGGGCAAGTCTATGTGCACTGTTAGTTGCCATTCTGCTTTATGAGTTCAGGGCTGAAAAACAAATGGAGAAAATGTTCAAATAAATTAATCAAACTTGAAGATTCCTAGAAGAAAAACTCAGGGATTGTGCTGATCTGGGGTGAGATTAGAAAAATCCTGACAATTTGAGATAAGTTTCCTCTTCTTAGTGCGGAGATGAAACCCCAGCCAGAGTAATACTATGAATAAGATAACAACAACGTTGGAGCGTAATAGTACGACCGCAGATGTCAAAGTTTCAAAAAAACAAGTACAGCGCCATAGCTAGTTTAGTTGAGTTATAAACTGGGTAAGTAGATTCTAGGTCAATCTTATTCTTAGACATAAATTATCAAGAAGCCAGTACAGTAGCTAGACTAGCAATAGCATGCACCTAGAGTAGTAGTAGTAGCTAGGCGTTTTTAAGTAGTAATACTAATAGTATTTATATATATACAGTATACCCCATGGCCATGCCAAAGTTATTTTGTTGGGTATTTTTGTCATTCTGCTGATTGCTGAGGCATTTTTGGGGGCTTGGTGTGGGGAACTCATCATAGTCATAGCAAATTGAGGTTTCCCAATCGTACCTAAGATAAATCTCTGGGGCGCTAGTTTTAGTAATTACTAAATAGTACTACTACCATTGACTACTGTACTAGTACTACTACTAGTAGTCGACCGCAGATGTCAAAATGTCAAGAAAAAACCGAGTAAAGCACACCAGTTAATGAGTTATGAGTTAGTGAGTTTACTGGGTCTTCCGGTCATGACATGGGTGGTCACCAACTACTCCTAGAACTATGAGGTTCATTCCGCTATCGTCTCCATTTAATACCCTCTGCCTCATAGAGTGACATGTACAAAATCCTATTCGAAACTTTTTTCCCTTCACGTTTCTGCACCTACAGTTAATTTCCCAAACCGGATCTCGCCAAAATTAGGCTCTATGTGTTCCTTATACTCTCATCGAGCTCGGGTTGGGTCCAGAAAATCCAATCCGCAAAACAAAAGTTGCAAAAAGTGATAAATTCTCACCGTTTTCAGAATCCTCGCCTTCCGTTAACAAAATGGCCGCCGTTGAAATTTTCCTCCTGGTAATGCTGCGCGCTACGCTGGTAACGATTATCAACGATTCACGTATACAGAACATTGGTTGTTGTGGACCAGCATTGCGCCTATAATTGTATACGTGAACCGTTAGATTTGTTACCAGCGTAGCACGCAGCATTACCAGCTCAAAAATTTCAACGGCGGCCATTTTGTTAACGGAAGGCGAGGATTCTGAAAACGGTGAGAATTTATCACTTTTTGCAACTTTTGTTTTGCAGAGTGGATTTTCTGGACCCAACCCGAGCTCGATGAGAGTATAAGGAACACATAGAGCCTAATTTTGGTGAGATCCGGTTTGGGAAATTAACTGTAGGTGCAGAAAAGTGAAGGGAAAAAAGTTTCGAATAGGATTTTGTACATGTCACTCTATGAGGGTAATGGAGACGATAGCGGAATGAACCTCATATATCATATAAACTAAGAGTCATATTTCTAGGGAGAGTAGTCACCAACAACGCTCAACGCTCCAGTCTAGTGCAGGAAATACAGGCACTATCAGTATCACGGGTCGTGCTGGTATTGGTAAAGTAGAAAATACAATCGTGATACATATTATTTGACTAAAAATACTTAATTAAATTAGTGAAATAAGTTGTAAAAAATCTCACCACACACTCAATCGAGTCTTCGGTCGGCGCTGGACGTGTTTACAATTCGCGGGATTAACATCCGGTACCCAGACGAATCTAGCAGAATTACCGTTCCTCGATACGCAATAATTTAGGTATCAGTCTGCTGTCGCGAAAGTGTTGGACGAGTTCATTTACTACTGGTGTAAAAAAAGTATGTAAAATATGGATTCTGCTTTGCTGTTTTTGTTCATTCTTCTTCGATTGGATTTAAAATTAAAACTAGTTGAAACAGAGTAAAAATGTTGACATTATTCAATTAAACCACTCAAGTTACCTACACAAAAAGGTGGCTTAAATTCGTACGCTTTTCTTATAGATCCCTCTGGGTTTATGTTAACGCCCAAACTTGTAGTTTTTTTGAGCTGGATGGAGCCCTTCTCTGCGGTTTTGTCCGCCCATTGAAATTAAGTGCTGAGAGGGCTGTCAAGTCGTCGGTGAGTAGTGAATGTGTTTTCACTGTAGAGTAGAGGTAGAAATGAGTTTGATTTTTTCAACATTTTGCATTTTGGAATAGGGTTACAATTGGTGAGTACAGAGAGTATACATAGTTCTGATTTTATATTGGACATATTTTGTTTACTTTACGAGGTTTTATTGCAACAGATTTGTGTTCTTTTCTGTCCTTTCTATGGTTCTACCGTACAACAACTTACAAGTAACTTTATAGCCAACAAAATACATGGCCAAGTATTTACACAATGTTATGTGAGTGCAGCACTTACATTTTTTTTTGCATCAGTTACTACTTTTCTAACTTGCAATTTACATGACTTTAGTCACTGTAGTGTAGTCGGATTTTAAACTTATTTTACTTTAGTGTAACTTTAGTGTGGTTTGTTTTATACTATAGGTTAGTAATAATATAGCCCAAACTAGCCCCATGAATCATGTGAATAGAATAGGGCCAATCCACTTCATATCTTTGGCCCTATAGCACCATCATGACCATTGCAATCCTATTTTTGTGCCCAATCGTCATTGATTGTTGCTAAATAAATGTTCAAATCCTGACTGCACATTCCAAGGAAGGAAAGAATTTAATTCAATTCAATTCAGTTCAATAACACATGTCAGTTACATGTAATTTGATAGTTTACCTGATTCATCAGTAGGCAAGTCACATCATTCTATAAACAAACCAAGTGTTCTCCAGACCAGGGTTAATGAAATTAAATAATTTGGTAATGTTACCCAACAATTCTCATACATGTACTAAAGTGGGGGGGGGGGGGGGGATACTTGCATTAAGTGTACTCACTTTGTGAAGAGTGCTGTGATTCGACTGCCCCCTTTTTTTTCTCTTTTTCTCAATTGTGGTTTATTATTTGATATATTTTTCTCAATTGTTAACATTTTATGTTTTTTGTTTGTACTGTGTTACTCCTTTATTCATCTTCATGTACTTGTTCTTTTTAAATTTGGTATGTTTTTTGTGTCAAATACATAATAAAATTATGACCAAAGTCAGTCTTCTCTGGGTAAAGATACATTACTTGCTAGTTATTATCATTCAGTGAAAAGTGGATTAAACTTTTTCCCCAAACTTTAAAATTAACCCTAACTCCCAAAGTGTTTTTACTAGAATCCATCCCTAACCCAACACATTCCAACAGCCTATACTACCATGCGATGGGAACTGTACCCAATCTTAGGGGGACGATACACAACCTAACAAACTCCAACAGGCCTTTTTTGTTTGATTTTGTTGGAGTGTGTACACTTGGCATGTGCAAAATTTGATCAGTGAAATCACACAGTACCCAACATAACATAATCCAACAACTATCTCATTAGACCATGGAGGAAAGAGCAATGCCAGACATGTACATTTCACACATCCACCATACCCACTCAATCAAATTCAAACACCATTACTTGGCAGCAAGGATACACAATCCCACAGAATCAAACACCCAATCCTAACTTCACTGTACTTAACCTAACAAAATTAAACACTTTGCCCTGTTTGAATTTGTAGGGTTACTAGGGATTGTTAGGGTTAAAGAAGAAAATACTCACTCAACCAATTTGTAAAAAAAATGATTCGTTTTCAAGAAGCTGATCCTTATGACAATATAGGCCTAATTGGGTTAGTTGTAACTCTCTTCTCCATATTTCAATCTGAATTTTGTGACAGTGCGAAATATGTCAACAAAATTCCAACAAGAACAAGTCTTAATAAAGTGTGTTGAAGCAGAAGCAACATGATTGGTCTGTTTTGTATACTAAATGTTTACCATTCAGCAACGCAAAGAATAAACATTCCAGCACACAATGGTCTGGTTGGGCCTAAAATTTAAAGGTGTATAGTGTGTCGCTGGTTGTATAATAAACATACAGGCCTATTTGAATCCTCTGTTGCATTTTGCTGCATTTAGTAGGGTTTTGATTTCAACTGCGTCACTATTTGTTTACATGCTGCAGGGTACATGTACCTCAAAAACACCTGATGAGAGTTAGGATTTTTGCCCCAAATCACTGCCTTTCTTGCCTTTTAAAATGAGCCAGTAAAAAAAGTAAAAAAAATCACCTAGAGATGGCCTTTGCCAGGGGAAAAGTGCCTTGCCCTTTAAAAACAAGTATTACCATACATGTACAGTATCTTGCAGCTAATGAACAATTTATTTATGATTCTGTACAGTCGCATGCAATTTGGCCACTGGGCCACGATTTGTGGTTTTAATAAAATAAAATAAAAATAAAAATAAATGCAAAAAAAAAAAATCTTGATATTAATGTACATTTCAAGAATGCTACTTGCAGTTGAATTGACTATGTATACATTTACATGACATGGGGAGTAAGTACGTTTTTGTTGCTTCGATATTAAATCTTTTCTGTGATTCTGAAAAACTTTCTTTTTAACAACAGCCTTAATTCAATTTGTTGAACTGTTGCAAAACAAACTTGAAAGATTGTTAGATGTTGGAAGTGATCAGGTTACGCCTGGTGAGTTCAGCATTGTTCAGTATATTTTAGTTTATTACCTTGACTTTTGGGGTGTATAGTACATGTATGTATTGTTGCAGATCTGAACACATGCTAGGAATGTCAAACTCCAGCCGCTTCAGTAGGCATATTGTTAAATGGGATAACAAAATTCATATCCGCTAATAAAATTGATGTATTGTTAAACAAAAGTAAAGCTTGAAACACATACGTACATGTAGAGCAAGTTCGAGTGCGTGACTAAAGTTGACTAGACTTAACCACAATACTAGCTAGTCCACCTTGATCAACCTATGTAGCATGGGAGCACTGTTTCTCTAGTCAACTTGCGAAGTAATGTCACAATTAATGAACAATTTTAACGTTAATGGTAAGTTTGGTTCAATATGACATATCTTTGCAGTGTGATAATTAATTAATAAATGCACTAAAGTAGAGAAAATTGAATAATAGAAATGAAAATGATGTGCCAACAGTTTGCTTTGATGCTAATCCTATTGTAAGCTCAATGAAATATATTTATTGAATTATCTAGTTGATCGACTAGACGTGTTCAAGTGAGAAAACATTGATGCATGATATAAATGGCAAATTGATGAAAGGTTGGCACTTGAACTTACTTAAGTTACTCCTTGAAGTCCAAACATGTTGGTGTGTAGTGACAAACTTTACACACTGTAGGAGAGGAGGCTATTTGAGGATTTAGATCACCTGCTGTAGGCAAGTGGGCCTTGGGAATAAGGGTTTTACATGTAACTTGCAGTTCATCTACATATTATTTAGATAATAGTGAAGTGTACTGTGTAAGTCGTATTGAATTTCAAAATTTGTCCCAAATTATTTGTCCCAAATTTATACCTACATGTAAAAACATGAGCAAATTGTTTATTTCCAGCAAGAACGACAGAAACAAGACAGCTGTCAGTCAAAATATCTTAATAACCAATCAAACAGTACAGAATAGTCGCTCAGCGTCTAAATCTACATGTAATACAATGCCATTACTTCCGACAACGTTGTCAGGAACACATGCTCGGTATGTCACACAGACTTTTAGGGCGTGGCCGTTTGCGAATATAACGTCGATTCATCGTCTCAACAGCACACATCTCTCCCTAGTGTAATTTTGCGAAGACGGAATGATGATCTTTTCATATCTGATGTATGTGTGACTCCACTATCCCACTGCAGTGACAAGTGGTTTTTGTGCTTGGTTAGCTGCTCTTTCATCAGAGTACAGTCTAATATTGACATACGTGCGATTTGATTTTTTCCAAAGTCATTGTCGGAAACCCTTGGGGAGTTTGGGATCAGGAAATCAAAGTTCAGTTCATCTCTTTTGTGGAGACTCAGAAGAAAGTAGAAGAGATAGAAAGAAGAACAGAAAATTGTCATGTTGTATTTCTCAACATTTTTTATTGTCTGGTGTTTTGTAGTCCAAAAGTTTCTAGAAGTTTGTTTTTGTACTCTATGTACCTACTCTGCCGCGGTAGAATAAAAAGCAAGACAAGTTCAAAAAGAACAAACCTACATGTACTAGCAAAGTATACAAACTGAAAATACATTCATCTTCTAGACAGTTATTAGTTTATGATAAGAAATAATCTCCTAAAAAATTTAATAGGCTTAAGGAATTTCTTGAAATTTTCAGTAAATTTTGTTGTTCACCTTAACCAAGGGTTAGCCAGGATTTGGTAAAAGGGTGTCAAAATTTGCTGGAAATTAAAAAACTGGGTGACCAAATTGTTCACTTGCAATACATTTACATGTAACGACAGATAAAACAGGGTGTCAACATTTAAAACAGGGTGTCCAAAAGACACCCCTCTGGCTAACACTATAAGAAACCCTTAGAGTTTATTACATTTTCTCTTAATAATGGTCTGTTGATCAAATGCTATTGCTAATTAAAACACATGGGCACCTGTTAAAATCATGTCCAACTAGTTCAGGGCTAGTTTTTTGCTTTCCACTGCTATAGCCTTTTGGTTGAATGGGTCACAATATGAATAAATGAAGTTATGATAATAACAATAATAATTCCTCGCAATGCCGAGAAATTAGTTTTGTAGTATTCTCACAATACAGTCATGCTGATATGGCAGTATGGAGTAGGACAGTCCTTGCCCTACTAGCAAAAATTGGATCACAGAAATGTTTGGAAAAATTATTCATCACAAATTTATTTAAATAAGTACACTGTTTCTAACCCTGCTGTGACGTGTCATGGCCAAGTGGTTAAGAGAACCGGACTCGAGCTCTGTTGTTTCTGATCAGCAGAGTGCGGGTTCAAGTCCGAGTCACGGTTTTGACACTTGTGTCCTCATTATTGCTTCATAAGTAGTACATACATGTAGGTCCTGTGCGTTGTGTAATGCATGTAAAAAGAAACGAGTTACACTTATCGCTAAGAGAAGGGGTTTACCCTGGTGTTTCTGGCAGTGGCTGCTGAATGTGCCGCAGCACCTTGTCAACTGTAAGGTGATACATAAATCGGTCTCATAATTCCAAAATTCCAAAATACTGTCTTAAAATGTTTCTGCTTGTCCAAACACCTTGAGTACCTTATTTGCAGATACTTGCGCTATATAAGACTATTAATTATTAAGTAGTATGACCTACTTTAGCTCATCACACATTTTACGTTTCATCTTTTACAGATATTGAGTTATTCTGACAAAGAAGAATGAAACATAGAAGGCAAGAAGGTAAAGAAGAATTGTTTTGATCAACAAGCCATAACTTTTTTTTTTAGTCTGTCAGCAGTCTGTCAGAAGTCTTTGGTGGCCAATATTTCAACAGCTTTCAATTTATTTATTGCTCCCTTCGGAGTCTCCCACTGTACCCTCTAGACTGTTTTCATAATCATAGTGCAGATATCTTATTTTTTACTGGGGCCTCTACACAATTCTGATCAAACCCATGAACTTAAAGGAAATTGAGTTTGTTTTGTTATGTCTAAGAAATTACTACAATGTACATCAGTCCTTGAACTTTGTTGTCAGATGGGTTAGGAAGGTTATTTGTGTGTGTGTGTGGGGGGTGGGGGGGGGGGGGGGGGGGGGGTTCTAGGTGAAGGGTACTTTATTAAGGAAATTGATTTTTTCCCTATACAAATAAATGCTTCAAGGGATATGTTGCCAATTACTGGGCATGTAGACCCTTTTTCATCTTAGGAAAGTTCAAAGCCTGTTGAATGTTAACCTCAAGAAGATGCTTTGGTTGATTGTGATAGAGGTCCATTGTTCACTACATGTAGATATCTCTCTCAACAATAGACAAGATAACTGGGGCAGATGCTCAGCGCATCTCCAAGAAGTGACTCCCCAAGAAAGAAACCCAGACCCGCTGGGAGAGTGCTCAAGAGGAAACCCCAATTTGTGGAGTTTCTCCTAGTTGAAAGGTTCAATTTCAGCTGCTCGGAATGATTTCCTGTCATACTTTTACGTCTTGTCTTCTCTGAGAAAATCTGGCTGTCATATGTGGGATATGGTTGAGTCACTGACGGTGGTCTCGGGCATCAAAGAGTCGTCTTCTTATCTCTTGGAGGTCGTAGTGTAAAACGCTGATGAATGCCAAGCTCTGTTCATTGTTTACAATATCTCCATAGTTTGGAAAAGTTCTGGAAGGTGTTGTGTCACCACCTCTTTAGGTTCATGTCTTATCTGTACTGATTGATTTGCATAAAATGCATATTCATGTTGCACTTGCTGGGTAGCAGTAGGTACTGTTAGATTAGTCACATGTGAACAGGTAAAGAGAGACAACATTTCCTGGTGTGGAACAAAATGCACATGTACAGTGTTATTCAAGATGCTAAGCAAGATGCTCAGCTTATGGATTACATTCATCAACTGATTCAATAACTGCATATTAAGCTAACCAGAAGACCACTAAAGATTGTCTTCCTTTACGGAGGGAAGCATCATTAATATATGAGGGATTGATTTATTGGCATCATTTTAAAGATCTACATGTATCATCAGTAAACTTGGTAAGTGATTATCTATTTTGAAAAGGCTTTTTTATATAAAATCATTCTGAAAACTCTGGACCTTCTTCAGAGCTCAGTGGATAAGGCTCTTTAATTTTTGTAACTGTCTTGAGTTTGAAGTTGTGTGCTTCAGGCACTACATGTAGTTTCAGGAAATACACTTTCAATCTCAGGAATAGAGGTCTTGGCATGTACATGTACATGTATGTACTCTACTCAATTTCATAAAGCTGCTTGAGCAGACTATTGCTTAACAATTAGTAGGATACCAGTCACCGATGGTACATGATGTGACATGTGGTGGTTTGACTGGTAACCTAGATCTGGTTAGCATAACTTGTTTGTTGAAGCAGCTCTATGAAATTGGTCCCTTCTCTTGAACTTGTACATGAGAAAGCTTTTAAGGTTTTGCTGATGTTGTTCTTAATGGTACTAGTACTACAGTCCAAGATTGATGACTGCTTTGATTTGACAATGTTATATATGGTCTCAATGAGTGTGAAAATGTCAGACTTGGGTCTTAAATTTACAAAACCTCCAGTCTTTACTCCAATGAGGAGCCTTTAAGAGGTTTTAAATGACAAGGTAAGAACTGTCTCGTTTACATTTCAAGAGGAATGCTGTAATAGGTTGTCTGCATACGTACATGTACATGTAGGCAGGAACAGACTAGACAAACGAAGAGGACATTTCCTTGGGTTTTAGTTCCAGGCCTGGAATTACACAGAGGCCATGGCCTCTATTGCCCCTTGTCATGTCATGGCCTTGGTGCCCTCTCAACAGTTTCTTATAGACTTGAAGATTTTTTAATGGAAGTGCCTTTTGCAAAATGAAAATGGCCTTGCCCTCTCAAAAATGAAATTCCAGGCCTGTAGTTCAGAGCAGTTTGCTCTGTGAATGGCGATTTTTGTTACTAATTTTGTTCATGAAACGTGACCTCAAATTGATACACAGAGTATATTGTAGCTGTACACTACCAACCACCCCCCAGCTATTTGTCCCTAGATAACAAAACAGAATTCAGTTAAGCTAGTTCATACTGTATGTAGCTTGTTTTTGTTATTAGTCTTAGTTTATCAACTATTAAGTTCAAGATCTAAACCATATTTATCCCCCTCCCTGTCCCCTGTCCTGTTTTGCAGACCAACCCACAGAGGTAATTAACAACCAAATCTGCTCAAGATAAGATTAATTACTCTTCTCCACCCCACCCCCCTCAAGAGAGGATGAAAACCCCAAACTATGGATGGCCACAGTTTACAAGAAATTGGTCAGAAACGATAACTTCTTGTCAGGGGAGACCTGAAACGCCTGACAGATTATTACCAAAACAATCCATCAAGTGTAAACCAAATGCAAATATTTGCTTAGGAAACTATGGGTCCATAAGGTTTTCGCTAATGAACTCTAATTTCCCTCCAGTCACAACATCCTAATTCCAGCCTCAAGATGGTACTGAAGGGACAAACAGAACTTTCCTAAAATTGTCTTCCGGATAGGGCCTGTAAGATATTAAATTACGTATCTCTTTTCTAAAGTTTGCAGCAACCAAGATACTGTTTTTTTTATTTAAAAGCTGGAAAGAGGTTTGGATGTTCACACTTACAATAATGATGTTGTGTAATGAATTATTGGGGCGTGTTCTGGCCTAGCGGTTTAGTGTATCAGACTCAAGTTCTGGTGGCTGAGTCATCAGTGTGTGGGTTCGAATCCCGGTCATGACACTTTTGTCCTTGATTAAGACAATTTAATTTCTTCCCTTCACCTACAATAGGGGTAAATGGGTACCTGTGAGGGCAGAGATGGTTCTTGTGATTGATTTATCTTGGTGTGTGACATATTTGTTGCACAGGCTGTATACTTCCCAGGAAGCTGAGATGGTTTAAGGAATAAAATAAATGGCCCGGTGATCAGGGGTAATAACGTTAGAGTGCAAAGGTCACTATGCCATGGGCTGGAAAGCAGAGCTCCACACCGTATACAAATTACAAGTATTTTCAGTTTTCTTCGATAAAAGTGACAGGAGGTTTTTTGTTTAAGGCTGCTTTTGCAATATGCAAATAACTTTTTTTCTTCTTCTCCAAGCTAAAAGCTTGCATTCACTGGTGTACATGTATTTGTACAAAATTTTCCTGAAAAAAACATTATACACCCCTTCTAACCTTCAAGAAAAAACTGCATTGAAATTTGTGTATACACTGTGACCAGGCAAAAGAATTTGCACTGTGGAAAATGTACAGTAAAACATGTAATCAATTAGGCCTAGACGAAGAGGCAGACAACAAGACATCATAATTATCCATCTGTACATTTACATTTTTTTTAGTACAAACCATGTACATTTTCCATAAAAATGTACACATATTTCACAGGATCTATAGATATAAAATAATCTTGAGTTCAACTCTAAACACATCTTATTTGTTTTGCTTGACATCTTTAGTTGAGCATCTGTGTGCTTTCCCATCGGTTTTCTATTGTCCTTTTTCACCAAGTAAAACAAAATAAAAAATAGTAGTAAATAATAGTATATTTCCTGCCTAAAATTACCCTTACAATGTCTTGTAAACCCTCTTATGCTTAAAAACCAAAGCTAAAACGTTATTCTTCCTGAGTTCCTGAGTTGCTTATCATTGTTTCTCTTTAATGATATTGATAAAGATCTTGTACATGTACATGTAATGTCAGCTGGTTACCAACCAGACATACCTGCACACTTCCTCTGAACATGCTCGGAATGATGTCATAGTATTGAAATGACACTAACTGTTGCTAGCTTTACAGTGGTAGGAATACAGTGGTGCATAATGTAAATAATCTTGGACTACCTACTGTGTTATAGCCCTGCTGGGGGGGGGGGGGGTCTCTCTCTCTCTCTCTCCTCTCTCTCACTAGACTGTAAGTCATAATCTAAGATCTGGCTAATTCTATGGCATCACGTACTTTGTTCCGTCTAGTTCAGGATGGTTGCAGCATAGAGAGTCTTTCTCTATGGTTGCAGTGAGCAGTGTTTTGTTCACATTTGATTTATGATTTCTCAGGAATTTTGCTGATTTTAGGATTTCTTCAAAAGCCTTTCAGTTTTAGAAATTGTTAAGTTGTTTGGCAAAACTTGGGGATGCAACTTTAAGTCATCATTAGATTAAAGTCTAACCGATTTTGCTCGAATGTAATTGAGTCTGTACTTATAAGTCATGATGTTTGTGGGATTCGAGGCAGCATTGCATGGTGAGGTATCAATTGGTTTGCGGTAACACCATGTGTACTTGCTGGGTAGATAATGTTCCTTTGAAAACTTGTCTAGCTGTTTATTCTTCTGCCGCGGAGATGATAGTCATGACATCCTTGTGAATACAATGCAGCTGGATGTACAGTTGACTGCATCTAGATCATGATATGCAATACAATGACAATGTCTCATCTGTTGCCATGGTTGTTTCTGTTCCTTGCACTAGACCAGAGCTTCACCTTAACCCCCTCCCCCCTCCCCCTCCCACCTCCCCCCTCCCCCTCCCACCTCCCCCTCCCCATCCCCCCACCCCCACCCCCTCCCCCATCCCCCTCCCCCATCCCCCTCCCCATCCCCCTCCCCATCCCCCTCCCCCTCCCCCATCCCCCTCCCCCATCTCTCCCAAGATATGACATCACTCTTCAAGCACAGCTGTCATTAAAACAACTTAAAACAATAACTTGGTTTGCCTTTTGCCCAGGGCCACCAAATACCCATGAACTCCATGACACAGTTACTTGTGTACATGTATGCGCAATCCACCATAGTGTCTTGCCACACGTGGCCTGTTGACATGACTACCACCAACGCATCCAGAAACTCAAATGCTAAGCCCACCGCTATATGTTGTATTAAAGAGCTTTGCGTGTTGTTAATGTGTCCTCATAAGTGAACTGGTTATGTACTTTGTAGCTGAGAACTTTTTGGAGGGGACCAGACACATTACTGGAATGCTCCATTAAAGCCTTTCCGAGTTTGAGGCCTCAAACTCAGAATTCCACATCCTTTTTAATGAGAGATGTGTTTACATTTGATCTACTTGTGCCAATATACTTATCAGGTGCTTATCGGATTAGTAAGTTAATCCTCCAGAAGCAATGGATCGCTAGCTGGCTGGGAGTTTGTAAATCATAAATATCATACAGAAGACTGTTTTATTCTTCTCAAATTCTAACAAATTGTTAATATGTACAAAAAGTTATCATAGTTTCGTTTTTCAATGATGAAAAAGGAGTAAGTACGACCTGAGAACCGGTCTTGTACGTCGCTTGCGCTGCCATCGAAAAGGCCATGGTGCGTGCGCATTGATATGTATTGAATGGAAAATGAACCCAATTCGTTTTGATTCGTGTCAAGTAATGATGATTGTAACTTTTATAAAGAAACTGAGTAAAGATATTCAGTTGATTTTCTTATGCCAATTTGTATTTGTTTATTTATTTATTTTTAACCGCATAAAGAAACAGGCATTCGCGCAATGGTACACGGCACTATTTTTTCTCTGGCATAGTTCTATCATAGAGGTTCTATTTACACGCCGCGCACGACACATGTAAACCCATTGGCGGAAGGCACCGAACGTAAACTGCCTCGATCGGGCTGTGTGTGAAAGCTTTTTACCACGTAGCCAGCTGCATCTTCTGTGATCGATGAAGAGGGTGCACAGGCCTGGAATTTCATGGTGGCCACGGCGGCAGTAGTTGCCCTTGAGTTTTGGAAGATAAATACATGAACTAGCCTACCTTGTTGGGCTGTTAAGGCTCTTTTTTAAAAGATCTGTATAACGTGGAGGAAGCTTGGGTCCATGGTCTTTATATTCGCCATGACCCCACCAAAGTCGAAAACGCTTAGTTTTTCAAATCAAAGTGTGCAGGACGTACGTTTTTCCCAAATTTCGTACGGGTTTTCATTAAAAATACGGATGTCAAGTTTTTCCCCAAAAATACAGTTTTCTAAATTTAACAAAGTGTTAAATGTTCTACTTCTATTTACCTGCAAATTTTACGTAATTCTTTGGTTAGTAAAGTTTGTTTAGTTTGTTTTATCATGAATAATCCACCGCTACACACATACGACGACCAGCGAAAATACCCGCATGCATATTTTTTTCCCATGATGAACGTAGACAAGGCGTGAGTAACCTCGTTCATCCGGGGAAAAAAAAAACATCTACCCACATTTTGCAATGGTTTCCAGTCGTGCTGATCGTAGCTTTACGCTTGACATAACATGATACCAGTTTTGCAATGGTTTCCAGTCATGCTGGTCATAGCTTTATGCTTGATATGACATGATACCAGTTTCATACCTGACACTGTCGCGTATGAAACGACAGACTAAAAACTATTCCATGTGTCTATTGTGTGTTGCGTTGGTAGTTCTTGTGTTTTGTTTTTCGTGTTTGACGACGGCAGCAGGGGCAGTAAGGCACACTTTTTTGATGAAAATGCAAGCAGGCACCCACGGCCTACAACAGGCCATGAACGATACCAGCAAATTGTGGCCGATACGCGGAAAAAAGAAAACAAAAAACATGTTTGGTATGGACAACAAATTGCTGGCTGGCACCGCACAAAGGCAAAGCATAGTGTGTCTGTTTCACATGTTGGATGGATGGAGAACACTACAAAAATACAATGGACTGCATGCTCCATCCCCACGCTTCACTGGTTAAAAGTAGTACCAGCTTCATACACCTCTAAGTCCAGTTAATGGGATTAAAAGTCCATGGTTGTCGAAGGGATTATAGAAGATAAGAGGTGGAAGTAGGTAAACATTGAAAAGGATGTGCTTTCTTTAATGGAGCTTTCCAGTAATGCCTTTTTCAGAGATTTCATTTTATAAAAATCTTCAAAAAGTGTTTATTGGGGAAAAAAAGTAGACTGCAGGACTTCTTGGATTGTGGTATTCTGAAGTTATTTACAGGGTTAGAAATTTACACTGGACCGCAGGTTTGAGGCCAGTGAATTTAGTGTCAGGCCAGTGAATTTAGTGTCAGGCCAGTGAATTTAGTGTCAGGCCAGTAAACTCACTACTGGATAAGTCCAGCAGTCAATGTGTAGAATGTGTTTGTTTTTTCAATAGACAAATGATGTTCAAATGTTGATTTTGAGTCTGATAAATATCTTTCATTTCTTTTGAGTATCGAAGGATACTTACTCAAAAGACAAATTGTCGACTCAGTACTACAGTTGTATAAGATCATAAGTGCAATTTTTCTGGGATTCATCAAATTGCTTTTGCATATTTTGGAGCTCCTGGTAAATGGGGTTTACTGATCTAGAGTGGTCTTCAAAGTATTTTTTGGCAAAAGGAAATATCATTCTTTGTAAAACATTCATTTGTTGATTTTGATTTATTTTTTCAAATTTATACTCTTTTTTACTTTGATCATTACGATATGAAATTGCAAGTAATGACCTTATAAATATAGTACTGGATAGACGAAATGAGAGAAATTTTCTTTTGAAAGTTTTACTAATTTTATGACCTTCTAAAAATCTCTTTTCCAGTAAAGGTTTTCAGCTACAAGCACAGTGGTCTTGTGGATTTCCCCACCAAATTCAATCCTTAATTTACATGCCAGGAATTTCATCTTTGAAAGATCAAGGCTGTTTTCATTTGATGAAGGGCAAAGTCTATCATGGGAAACTTTTGAAGGGGTCACCAAGGCCAAGACCAGGGCAAAAGAGGTCAAGGGTAGCTGTGTAATTTCAGGACTTTATTTACAATTATTCTAAACTTAATGCCATTGATGCAGTTGGTTTTCCAAGCACATGAAGCACTATGTAACAACAGGACTGTGCCCTGACATTACCTGCAAACTCTCTGTCCTCTTACATTTAACAGTCACTAATTAGAATGGGTGCTTGTTATGATCATATGCAAATGAAGTGGCATGATTGTGGATTGAGGAGGGAAACCAAATATTTAGTTTGATTGTGATCTAGAGGGAGGAGAGGAAACGTTGGGTAGGGTGCTTCAGACAGGAAGGAAAGAGCCTTGTTAGGGTGGGTTGCAGATGAAAAGACACAGTGTGTGTTGACTCTGTGTGTGATGACCACAGTTAGTGTCAACTTGAACACTTCCTGTCATCTTCAACTTCAAGATGATTGTTTTTTCTTGACCTTGGGCTGGATTATTTTAGGCTGTCACAAGTGATTTGAAAGAAGCATGTGTTGTGGCTGCTACAAGACCAGATTGTTGTGTGAGTAGTAGGGCTATTCTTTTTTACCCCATGCCCAGCCCTCACCATCCCACCCCCTCCCCCAGTGGCATGATTATTCACAATTACAGTAAGTAAATGTACAGTAAGGGAAATTACATGTGCTTGATCCTTTGTCCTGTCTTGTATGAACTCAAGTTTGGATTTCTTACTAAGCCCATGTCACACAGGGAAATTTAAAGGCAATCTGGGCCTGCAAGTCCATTTTTCGGGAATTTTCGCATATTGTCAATATCATTCCTATACCAGGTCAACTACACGTTAGAGTGTCTATTCGTTAAAACTGAGGAAAATGGATTCAGGTGTTTCAACAGACCGTACAAAACCATTTGGGACGCCTCTAAGATTGAGAGACTAGACATTGCTTGATTGAATTTTCTTGAAGCTGTTTATCGTTGTCTGCAAAGCAAACATTTGCTGAAAACCAGTCACAAACAATATAGATTTATTTTGGCTGGTGATCAGCTGTTTTAACTAGTAGTAGCTCAGCACAACAAAAATTATGCTTACCAGAAAAACAAGCCAAAATGTCATGTCACATGTACCATTTGCGACTGGTATCCTGTTCATTTTTGCTAAGCAAAAAATTTCCAAGCATTATTTTCTGCTTATGAAATTAAGATCAGGGCTCAATCATAGAATTGCTTCAAAGCACACAAAATTAGCTAAGCACAATAAAATTATGCTTACCAAATTAAGGTTACCAGCCAAAATACCATTCCACATGTACCATCTGTGACTGGTGCCAGGCTGCTTATTTTTCTAAGAATAAAACTGTTATAAATGCAATATTTGCTGCTTTAGCAGCTTAGTGAAATTGGGACGTTTTAAAAAGGCTTAGCAATTTGCTGTGTTTACATGTACATGTAACAGCATTATGAAATTGTTGTCTGATACATTTTGGTGTGCCTTGAGGATAGCTACATTACAAGACCAACGTAGAGGCCAGTCATCCTGGCTAGTTGATCATGATTCACTCACAGTGTATAATGTGTACTGCAGACTCGACCTGTCATTCTAGGTATATCTACTGTCTGTTGCTGACATTTAGAAGCAGGATGTGAAATTACTTGTGACTGACTATTGATGATATGAGATGCACCTATGTAGTGTGGATAATGTTGTAAGACACAATGAGTCTATAGTGGTATTGTGCTGTCTTCTTAATGTACATTATTCAACATCAAAGTGATCATACCTGGTCTGGGTCTAAAGAGTTACTGTGTCATGATTGATGATATTGTTATGCATCTCGTGACTCAGTAGAGGATTGTTGTGTATTCATGCTCTAGTCTCCTGTTCAAGACGTTATTCTCTGTGTTGCATGGGTTACTTGGAGCCTGTAGCAAGGCTAACAGTCATAAAGGAGACAGTATTTTAATGCACAGTGTATGCTGAGTTGTTGGATGTTCACGGTCAACTTTGCATGGATATACATTGTACATTTTTATAACTTGCTCATTATGCAGAAGATCATGCTGTCGGATGTTCGGTGAGTACAAACTGTCATTTTGCTCTATTGGACAATCTTATCCAAATATAGTACTGTGTTGAGATCTGAGGCACTGCATGGTGGAAAAGTGTTATGGTTTCAGTTTGTGGAAACTGTATAGTGTCTAGTTTGGCTGAGTACTATATGGTGCATCTTCCTTGCTCTATGATCTTACTGACAGTTTGTGTAATGAATGTACAGTGTGTCAGTACTGCATACAGTTACTATCAGCCTTTGAACTTGCCATGTACAGTGTAGGGGCATCAACGTTGCTTATGGAACTCCTCTCAGTTGACTATTTTCAAGAGGTTCTCTTGCTCACATTAAAGTTTACTCTGCCAGATGGGTGTCATTTCAAAATACCAACTATGACAGGTAGGGTACCAGTCCAAATACTGTCATTTTATTTTCTGTTAGTGTTTTAAAGCTTTTATACTGTACAGTTTTTATTTAAATTCGAGTTTTCAAAAGGGATTATACTAGTAATAAGTATTAATTTGTGCATCATAACAGTGTAGGTTTGCAGAGAGTTTTAAGCCTACATTACATTTGTTTTTTATCAATATCACAATATCACACTACCTTTAAACTTCAGATCAATAAAAATAGCTTTGAAATCATTATGATTTGATCAGTTTTCAAATTTATAAAAGTTTCTTTTTTCAAATTTTCAAATCTTTAGAGCCACCATTCTAAAGATTCTATAGTTTATCAATATCTCGTACAAAGGCATGTTTACAAAAAATTTCTTTGAAAACATGAGGTCTGCTAACTATAGGACATATCTACATGTATACCGAACACCTTGTTTTTGTTTCTACAAAAATGTATGTCTAGTTAAAAGTTTATTTATAAAAATACAAAAAACAAAGTGAAATAGTGTAGATCAGAATGAATCCTCCAGCTTGTTAATTATATCACATACAGCTCTCGTTCCATTCTCAATTGGTCATTCAAATGCTCTCTTGAAGGTCAAATCCTGATGGGCCAGGAAAAAGTTTATCTGTTTGACGAAGCTCGGAAGAGAGAAAAAATTAAATGCCGGAAGGATTTCTTGTTCCATCACTTGCCATTTAAAATTTGATCAGTGGAGAGGATGACTCAGTGCCAAATTGGCATCATCCTAAATTGAAATTCAATTCCAGCTTTGACTTCAGTCTTAATCAAGATTAATTTCCCATTTTATTCTTTGTAATTGTTAAAGATAGCGTTTACAAGTACATCATGTATTGGTCTAAGGAAACTCCTGAATGCCAATGTGTGAAACCTGTTTTTGGTTCTTGTAACGATGATCGTCATGCTCACTCCCATTTTTTTCTTATTTTGTATTATTATTTTTTTTAAATTGATGTGTTGCCGTTTGCCACTTACATGTACTGTAACTCTTGTGTTTTTGTAATTTGTAAAGTTTTTCATATTCTAACACAATTTGAAGCTAAAACTTTGTTTACGTAAGCGATTTTGGCCTTTGTCTTTTGTGCCACCTTTTACAATTTTGGTTAATATTTAATGCAGAATGAATAAAATATCATGTACAGTAATTGACAGTGTACATGTACACTGTACATGTATAATAATGTTAATAATGTATAATACATGGATAATAATATGGTAACCATGCGGTTGTACATGTACATGTATGACTTCTGACTGGCACCCCTTTACAAAGATATTGACAAAATAGGGAAACCGCCAACATTAGAGCTAGACAGCTGCGTAAAACTGGAGATCTTTGGTTCAAGTTGGTCATGTTGGTTCCCGCTCTTGTCAATTTGTCTTTATTCAACCCCAAATTATTGAAAATTTACCTAGTCAGTTTCCCTTGTTGTTTATAATTTGATATAATAATAATAATTATAACTGTAATTCTATAACTATAAAAAATATGAATATATTATCTTGCCCTTTTCTTTTGCTCATAAACATAATTCGTTGTATTGTAAAGCACTGATCCTGAACTCACCTCAACCGAAGCTTGGATACTTTTTCCAAACCAGTCATAATGGAAGTTTACCAGGGCCCAGTTTATTAGCAGTGCTTAATGTGAATCACATGATTTACCACAGGGCGATGTAAGCACAGAATTCTGTGGTAAGCAGTGCCATGAACTTTGACCCAGAATCTACACTACATTGTTCCATCTGAGAAATATTATATGACATCCATTCTACTATATCTTATGGCAGTACATGATTATTACTTTGATTTGTCTCTAAGACACATTACATCATTTGCATCAGCGTTTTCTCTTAACAGTGGTCTGCTAGCCAATTGCCAGTTAAAACAGCCGAGGACCAGTCACATTTCCAGTCTCCCAAACGGTCCGGCTGGCTAGTTCAATATTGAAAAGCATCGCTACTTACATGTGAAATATGGACTTGCAGTGTGGCATGACGTCATCAAAATGGCATATGACGTCAACGGACGTGAAAGCAAAAAACACTTTGAGATAATCCTTTTCTTAAAAATAATGTTATTAACCCCCGGGCCACGACACTATCTAGGGAGAATGATTGACATTCATTTCGGTCGAAACAACCTTATTGTAAAACTAATTTAAAACCTACAATTTTTTTTATACATTTTGCTTTGTGCGCCGCGCCAAAAACATCAAAGGAATATGCCGCACAGTGTGGGGTTTTAGAAATCTGGATGTTGGTGATCGGTTACACGCGCACACAATTTTCAAAATGCAGAAAGAAAAAAACATTAAACAAAAATTGCATTTTGGGACGATCTTATCCCCTAATTTCTGCCCTAAATAATACTTTTTCCATCAACAACCATTTTCATGGATTCGTGATTAGAGGATCTGTTGTTTAGAGCTTCGTTTGCAATAAAATCATCGAGATTCAACGATCGATCGGCAACGCATATATTGAGAACAAATTCAATGAAGTTTGCCCCGCATCGCCCTCTGTCGGCATAAGTTGTCAATGTTTGAATATCCTTCATCCAAGGCTGTATTGTGCGGCACACTGTGTGGCAATTCTTTACTCGGCTCGTGAACGTGTACTGCGTTGGAGTCTAGCCAAGCTCTCTTACATGTATGAATATGGTAATTATCAACGGCCAATCACAGCGTGCGGAATTTTGGTTAGCTTGGACTTTGGACCCTTTTGTGTATGCGCTATGCATGGACTACCGGTCTGCCAGTGGGCGACCGAACGTTGTGGGGCCAGGCCGATGCACGCACACTGGATACTCAGCAGTCAGAACCATGTGGTTGTGTGCATCATGTTTTAACGTTTGTGTACTGAAATGAACGATCGCAATTCCAATGCTGCGGTTTGGAAGTCGGGCATGGCTCGTCGGATCATATTAATTGCAGGCTAAAAATAGTCTGTTCTGTTTGTCAATTTGCTGGCAGGGCGGCCAATTATTTTAGCAGGGTGGCCAATTCTTTGGCAGGGCGGCCCGCCCTCCCAAAATAGGTGTGTGGAGAACACAGTGGGGGATTGGTGAAATGACAAGTTAACTTGTCCTGCTGGCTAGTCACTGAAAAAATTAAGGTCAAACCTTGCATATAAAGTTCATCCATAAGAAATGGTTCATGTTTTGGAGGAACAAGATTCCATCAGACATTCATTTAGTTTTGACAGTCTTCTTATGTAGGTCAGTTCAGTAAAACATTGAACATGTGGGAAATATTTAGCATTACCCTTTCCCTTTCCTGAGAGACGCCTCAATTTAGCGGACCATGTCCAACTCGGGCAGTTGTCAGCTGAACTAAAGAAGGAATACATCCCAGGCCAAACAGATCCAAAGGTTCAAAGACCTTAGCTCCAGCAAAATGTACGATGTACAACGTTTATCATTTCCTTATTGGTTATTGGGCTAATTGATTTAATCTATGCACAGGGAATAGCAAAGCTGTGTTTATTTCATTCTTTATTACCTTCACTTCAAGATTTTACAGGATTGTTCGCGGCTGTCTTGTAGACAACTTATGACAGGTTATGAAATAGAAATATATGAAGCTATCTTCACAGGAAATACTCCATCATTGGGTCGGATTGTCCCATGAGTGGAGAGTACCCAGGGACAATCCACACGCAATGAAGACTTTGTATTGACACAAACCGGGTAATGTTCTGCGGTCTACATGTAGGGACGACAGTGACTTGGCTGAATCCAACCCCCAGAGGGAGCCCTTGTTGAATATCAATCTTAGCCCGGTGACATCTGCTATCGGTTAACCGGTAACCGAGTGCCCCCAACGCAGGAAATTAAAGGATATTTGTATTGGACATTCACAGCGGAAAGCGAGTCTACCAATTCAAAGTTGAATTTCCCTCCAAGTTAAAGAAGCGCTGGGTCTTCCCTGGGGAGTGAGTGTTGGTTTTGAAGTAATTTGTCGTTTTTTCCTTCACATCTGGCTTCAGTCATGGAGTCCTCCAGCAAAGGCTTTTTATCACGCTGCAGTCTTGTTTGACAAGTTCCCTGTTTAGACAATGACAATGATAATTCAAAATCTCATTTCATAAAAAGAGACCAGACTCTTCTAGGTCTCAATTTGATTATAAATCTTCAGGTGCCCAGGTGCCCATAAGTACAGCCAAGTGCCCGCAGGTGCAGACTTTACAACCATCTGCCAGGCGCTTTTTAAAAGTACATTTTTGGGGAAAGAAACAATGTGACATAATTTTTAAATGTTTATTGCTGGAAGAACTCCGAGGTCATGTTGTTACTTTTCTGTTAAATGTGTAATTTTTTTTGTTTCCTCTAGTGATTTATGAATGAGAAGAAAATGATCATCACAAGCTTTTTTTAAAATTTTGTATACACTAATGTTTGAATTCGTTGATGGAACTGCTCATTGTTCTTGAGTAATTTTTTGTTTTACTTGTAGTTTTTGTCATGAGCTTCTCAAAATATGCCTTGAAAACAGTTGTTAGCTCGGTTTTCAATGGAAATAATGGCCCAAAGTTTACAAATTTTTCGGACATGCACCTTTCAGCTGATCAGCTGGTTTTTTTTTCCTTTTTTCTTCTTCATTTTAGTGCCATAGAAAACTGAACAACAGTGTAGAAAGTTTGTGTGCCAGGCAGCTACCTCCTTTTGAAAATAATAAAACAAAGCTGTATGTCTGATTGTAGGATTCAAGGACCAAGCTGTATGTCTGATTGTAGGATTCAAGGACCAAGCTGTATGTCTGATTGTAGGATTCAAGGACCAAGCTGTATGTCTGATTGTAGGATTCAAGGACCAAGCTGTATGTCTGATTGTAGGATTCAAGGACCAAGCTGTATGTCTGATTGTAGGATTCAAGGACCAAGCTGTATGTCTGATTGTAGGATTCAAGGACCAAGCTGTATGTCTGATTGTAGGATTCAAGGACCAAGCTGTATGTCTGATTGTAGGATTCAAGGACCAAGCTGTATGTCTGATTGTAGGATTCAAGGACCAAGCTGTATGTCTGATTGTAGGATTCAAGGACCAAGCTGTATGTCTGATTGTAGGATTCAAGGACCAAGCTGTATGTCTGATTGTAGGATTCAAGGACCAAGCTGTATGTCTGATTGTAGGATTCAAGGACCAAGCTGTATGTCTGATTGTAGGATTCAAGGACCAAGCTGTATGTCTGATTGTAGGATTCAAGGACCAAGCTGTATGTCTGATTGTAGGATTCAAGGACCAAGCTGTATGTCTGATTGTAGGATTCAAGGACCAAGCATAAATTAATGCCGGAGAGTTTTATCTTTTTGAATCTTGTCAAGTAATGAACCGCATGGAAAGATTTCATTTGAATATCATCATAGGAGGTATACCTTAAAGTTAATCATGATTCATTGAAGAATGTTAACAATCTTTTTTCTGTTTATGTCAACAGGTAATCAGAGCAGCCTCAGATAAGCAATGACCATTCACTCTTCATCCATTTCACTGGTCATCCAACCATCTCTCCCTTCCATCCCAACACCCGTAGGTCACTTTCGCCCCCATGTCTCAGGCGTACGGGCGCATGTACCACCCCTCTCCCCACCAGCATCACCAGCACCATCCAGGGCCTCCGCCATTCCGTCAAGCAGGTGAGGGTCCCCATCATCAAGGTTACCCTAGTCACCGCGGTTACCATCAGAATCACTACAGTCCTTCACGCCCTACTCCGTCCCATAATTACAACAACTCCGTCTCTGTGTATTCCGTCCCGAAGCCCTCGCGCCCGTATAACAACTACAACAACAGACGGGGGCGTGGTGGAGGCAACACCGGGCGCGGTGGGTACCACAATAATCACCATAGCATCCCCCAGGGTTACAACAATCACAGCCACAATAATTACAGATCACATCCTCCAGACTTTGACCTTGAATGGGACCATTACGATTTCAATGCTGATGGGCCATCAGGGCAGCGTGGTGGCCGTCAAAGGAATGCACGTTCCCATCCTGGTGGAGGAGCAACGCTAAACGACGCTGAACTAGAGTGGGATGATTATGATTTAAGACCCAAGGAAGAAGAAGAAGAAGATACTACAGAAAGCTTGGATTACATCTTGACTGAAGGAGTCTTCCCATTGGTTGGTAACATTTTGTAATTCCATTTAAATTATGGAAAAAAATACTGGAAAGCATCATGAACAGTCAGATTTGATAACATCACGTTTTAGTTTCACTTTTTTTTACTGATGAGTGAAGTTCGGTTCTGAGGGGTGCAAAGAGCTCTCCCCAATAATTTAAAGGAGGCCCTTTATAGCTCTCCTCCTAGTTCTTAAAATATAAAAAGAATAAAGGGGATATTTTTAAAGAGCACAAAATAATTAAACAGTGCTCATAAACAATCCTGTTCTAAATCCTGATCTGCTATCACTCTTTACATCTGCTCCCAAAATTGTCACTTTTATTTGTACACTTCATTGATTACTGACATGTTTTTATCTGAATGTTTATCCATCATGCATTCTTCGTAGGACTTGGGCTGCTGATAGGTAAAACATTATTGTCTGTTGTCATAATTGGCCAGTGTTATGATTGGCTATTGAACAATTGGCCACTGTTATGATTGGCCATTGAACAATTGGCCACTGATATGATTGGCCATTGAACAATTGGCCATTATTATGAGGACAAAGAACACTACCTTGTGTCATTGTGTTATATTTTGATATGCATGCACTGTTTCTTCCATTTGTTTCTTCAGTACATGTACATTTATGTTCCATTGTTGAATGTGTTTGTTTTAATACTTGCATGCATAAGTGTGGTATCTAAGGGACATGGGTGCTAAAAACATGAAAATGATGGCCAGTACAGGAGGCATGGAATTCCATTCATGTTAGGAACAGCTTAACTTTTCCTCTAGTATGCCAGTTCATACATGTGGGTTCAAGTCCAGGTCATGACACTTGTGTCCTTAAGCAAGACACTCAACCATTATTGTTTAGTCCTTTGGATGCGATGTAAAGCCATTGGTCATATGTTTTGTGTAATGCACGTAAAAGAGCCCAGTACACTTTATCATAAAGAGAATGGGTTTGCCCGGGTGTTTTCTGGTATAGTCAGGCAGCAATATGCGCCACCTCACCCTGTATCCCTTTCAAGGTGTTGCATTGTGGTTGCTCTGTCTCATCAAAACATTCTTAACAAGCTCCACCAGATTTGATAATTCGGCCCCAGGAGTGATAGACATGGTGCAATTTTATTTATTTATTTTTGGGGGGGGGGCACTAACGTGTGGACCAAGAAAACAGAGAGGATGGCCTCGTTGTGATTCTGGCATTGTATTTAAATTCAGCTGCCCTTGAAACTTGTCATCAACATGTACAATGTACACAATGTAATTCTTGGCAGGAATGTTATTTTAGAGTTTTCACAGGAGCAGACATGAATCACTGCATATGATTTGATTTTTCTTCTCCTACAGATTGGAGTGGTAACCAAAGCCCCACTATCTCGGGGTCACATTCCCCTTGGTGCTATACAAGTGTGTCGCTTCCCCCAGGGTGGTTCCTTTAAGGCATTTGCCTCCCCGGATCACTTTGCCAAGTCGCTACGGCTCAACAAAGACCTCCTTGTTCTGACGAGTGAACTCAAGGAAGGATCTCTTCTCTCTGGGTTCGACAGCCCCAACGAGACAAAAGACTTCCTGCTGTCAGACCTGGCTCTTACTAGGAACAAAGACGACTCCTCGAGTTTGACTGACACGCCTTCTAAGGAGAGCGAGAGTGAAGGGGCGTCCAACGATATTTCAGAGGAAGACCTCGACGAAGATCTACTCAACGAGACGTACGAGTCGGGGTACCAGGATCGTCTAGGAGATATTGATCTCTACGCGCTTGCGCCACACGACTTTGATTCTCCTGATTCCACGTTCAGCAGATCCTTAGCGGATTTGACGGACATTAGCCTATGTGAGTTTTGGAATGCTATGATCGTTTGCCTGAAGGTTGCCTGTATTTTGTTGGGTCGACTTTTTGTTCGTACGTGTTACATGTCATGTAGCTGTTCACCAACATTAAACCAATTAATCTCACTGTGAATTTCAACCTGTAGCAGATAGAACCATAAACTTATAAACTGGTTTATACTTGTAGCTAGTCTGCATGCTTAACTACTGGAGCAGAGTCTATCCTAACTATAACCACAAGGTGGCATTGCTCATTAACCACAGACAAAGGTTCATTAACCGTTTAACCAACCATAGCTGGTTGAATCCAGTGAACACAACTTTTACCTTCCATCCAAGGAACAGTACAAAGTACTTTTCTAATCTCCAGCTGAAGTTAAACACATTTCACTGGATAAGCTACCTCTGTAGTAAGATACAATTTCTAAGACTTGACAATAATTTCACTATAAACCAGGGAGGCAGTGCCCCCGTAAACCAAGTTAAAGTGTTAACTTTGGCCCACGGTTACCATAACCTGGATTATCTGGACAGAAGCATGGCAAGCCGGATTAACAAGCAAGCTGCTAAACGTAAACACAAAGCCAGCGAGCAAGCTCACACTAACAACCCCCAGCATACATCCAAGATGAAGCTGCAACCAGGAAGTACCCAAGAGCAAACATCTTGTACCAAGCATGTCTGGGGCGAAAGCCCTGCCGATGATGACGGATGCTCAGTCAAGTTAGAACCCGAGACAGGGTCTGTACTTTTTCGGGCTAAAATCTGCCGTCGAAGACCGCCAAGTCTTAGCCTTGATTCACTGGAAGCCACTGCTGCAACTAACAGCATGCCAATCAAGTCTGAACCCCTGACTTCCCCAGCAGAAGTAACTGATGATGATCTAACCATAACTGCTCTTGGTAACATTGACATATTTGAGCCAGACTCAGTGTCTGATTTTTCCATTAACACGACACCAACTACATGTTCATTCAAAGAATCTGGTAAGTAGGATTGTTTGCATGGTCAGCATCTTGGAATGTTAGAGTCAACCCAAAATGGAGTCCACATTATTTTTGTCAAAAAGAACATACTTTTATTTAGCTACTTACATGTAGTACTAACCAGACAGTTTATACCAAACACAAATGCAAAGCAAATTTGACAGCATTAGTTTGTAGTAAAGAGTGCATTGAAATGTGGTCAATGTTTACAAATCATTCACTCTTACATGAAACTCATCTTGTTGGCATTTGCATCGGGTATGAACTTGTCTTCAAATGAATCGCTGTTTGTTTGTGAGAAAATGAGTTTTGAACGCAAACATAAAATCATTTCCTACAAAGAACCAAGGAAGACAGTTCAAAGGGTAGTACACCAGTGTTATAAACCTGAGCACACATTTGAGTTGACAGTGTGTTTTTTTCAAGGATAATTCTACAGTGACTCGCGTTACATTAACCAGAGGTGTGCGAAATCTGGTTTTCTGATCGCTTTCAGTGACTTGTTTTGATGAAATTTGTTACTATCAATAGCAGATTTTGACATCAAGTCAAGAATGTCATTAAAAAAACTGGCTTCCGGTTTGATGTAGTCAGTGTAACACGAGTCACATTGGAAATCACTTGAAGATTTTCTCCAAAACAATCAGTCCTGATCAATCCTACTGTCGCTGCGTTAGAAGCAGTTATTTCTTTAATGACCCGATTCACCTGACACCATTTTGGGAGTCAACCTGACCTCCCTGTGTGTTCTGCTGTGTACAGGTGTAGTTTGAATCTTAGGCACTGCAGTATTTACATGCTTACCAGTTGACTCCCAAAATGGTGAGTGTGGCAGTCACTGATGTGACATGCATGCAAGGGGGTCAATAGGCACAGTTTGAACTATCAGAGCAGTGTAGACAAGACTTAGAAGATCTTGTATTTAACCGATTTATTGTTTGTAGGGTGAGAGCTAGATTCCTTATGAACTTCCTGAACTTTCACATCTTTAGATGAAGAATGACATGGAAGTGTTCCTCACATATACTTTAATATAATTTCTGATCTTGATGCCTTCAGAAGATCAGTTAGATAGTTATCAAATAGATGTTTTTGAAAAATCTGAAAAATAACTAATGACCCTGACACAACACGCGGTGCACTGACACGCACCTATCCTGTGGGCCATTTTGGGAGTCAAAACCTATGCAAAGGAATTGACTCCCTAGGTGGTGGCAATGGAAGGTGGGCAGGTGCATTCCATGTCGTGCAAGGGGTCAATACACTATAAAGGTAAGCCTTTGTACTCGTAAATATTTTTCTAAATTTGTTCAAGAGTCAAATATCATAAAATCTGGTTTGATAAGAAATTTTGTTGTGTCATTTCATTGACTAGATGAGGAACTTGGTATTGATCCAAGTCTGGTGAAAGCTGGTCTAGAGAGAACAAGATCACTGGGAGATGCAACAAGAGGTTAGTATTAAGACACCATTGGTCAATCTCAATTGTATTAAGACCCCATTGGTCAATCTCATTTGAGTGCATTGCAGGAGGATGAAATCTTATGGTCAAGAAGGTCTTGAGTTTGGTTGAGAATGAAAGTCTGCATCAGATTGGCAGGAGTTGTCACATCAGCGTCTCTTCCTGTTTTGTGGACCCTCTTTCTAGGATTTCTTTGGGCTGGATTGTGGATTGGGTGATCAGTCCCTACCTGATTACATGATTTTTCTGCAGCTTGGGTTTCTCACCCATCTCTTAAGGGGACCTTGTCAACACTGGCAGTTTTAACATGCAATTAACTGCACTGCATGCATAGAGGACACTTTGGTGATGAACATTAGAAGGTTTTTCTGTCAGTGTCTTAACTCCCCCCCCCCCCCCCCCCCCCCCACCCCGAGGAACAATAAACTTGAATTTTGTTTTTCTTTTTGATTGGCGTGGCGTAGCATCAAATCCATCAAACGTTTCGCTGTTTCATGGTATTGTTCTATTGATCCTTCTTTTTGTAGTTGATTCTTGACTAGAACTTGATTCTAGCTTTTGGTAAGGGCTGCTTTTCATCTCTTTGATGTTTTCATTAGGTCCCTAAATCCAAGTTACAAAAATAATAATAAAAAATAATAAAAAATTAGTGAAATTATGTTGAGGTATTTGAGGGTTTGTGATGTCACGTTTTTCCCCCACTAGTACGACAGTATAAAATCTTACTTGTCAAATAAATGAACCATACCTTAGTTCAGTATGCCTTATCGTATGCTGAACATAATGCGCTTGCCTGTACATAATTAGATTAATTGAGCGTGGGTTAAACTGTGTTTGTATTTTTTGAGGCAAGTCAATAATCTTAAAAAGGCACAATTAAACCATACAAATAAGTCATTTTGACCTTATTCCATCCAGCGCAAGATGCATCCAAAGACCGAGGTCTTAAAGGAGCTAAGACCAAGAAGCGAAAGAGGAAAGGTTCTGAGAAGGTTGAGGAGTCCACGGCAGCTGGAGTCGGAGATGAAGGCAATGAGAAGAAGACTAAGAGATTAGCTCCTAACTTCTTTGTAGCTGTTCAGGTTTCAAATCCTCAGGTATGAGTTAAGTGAGGAAGGGAAAGTTAGTCAAGAAAAGGAGTGATTGGTTAACGAGAAGAGTGGAAGACAAGACTAGGGTTATGCATCTACGTTTATTTTCCTAAATGGTGTAACGGAACTTGTGACTTCCGGTTAACTCTTTAACCGTTTCTACCGATGAGCCAATCTTTAAAAGAGGCAAATGTCATCACACTTTGCAGGATGGATCGGGATATAAAATAGAACTCTGTACCCAGTCTGTACAGTCACAAAACCACAAACCGGTGGTGGTGGTGGTGGTGTACAGAGCAACATGTTTAAAAAATTGTTGGGGGTTGGAATTAATGTATAACAATTTGTAGGGGTTTAAGATAAAACGGTTCCACCAATAAAAGAGATGTCAATCATTCTCCCTAGATAGCATCTGGGGCTAGCATTTTCAAGAGAAGGAAAGTCGCATTTTGAAGAAATAAAAATTGATAATTAGACTAATTCATGATAAAAATTGTTTTCCGATATTTTGTTGATGTTTAGATCCATGAGGCACTAAAGGATGTCCAGCAGACGGTGGTATCCGGTGATGAGAAATTGAAAGATGCCATGGTTCCCATAGCAACACTGCATCTCACCATCATGGTAATGCACCTAGCAACGGAAGAGGATGTGGAAAGGTCAGTATTTTCTCAACTTTAACAGTATTCCAGACAGCGATATTCTTTTGGGGATCAGTACTTGTATGAAGCTTAATTCAGATTGAAACTAACAAAACATTGTCTTACTGTCCTTTACTATGTAATTAAATGGACTATTAATATGAAGCATTGTTTCTAATTTGATAATGTCAGGGCCAAGGAAGCTCTGAATGAGTGCCATCAACTCCTGAGTCCACGCTTTGAGAAGGAGAAACTAAGCATTTTGTTTGGAGGTCTCGGACACTTTAACAACCAAGTCATGTTTGCTAAGATCAAAGACCAGGACAACATCTTAGAGATTCTCTATGAGATCGCTGGTAAGATTGTCTGGTCAGTTCTAGATGCATGATACTGCCTCAATGCCCGTGGTCATTGCCCCCATGCCTCTGGTCATCGCCTCCATACCCCTAGTGCCCTTTGAATTGTTCCAGTAGACAAGTACAATTCTCTAATTGAGTTGCCCCTTCACTAAGGAAATACTGACTTGCCTTCAAAGGAACTAAGTATCGTATCAATCCTGCAGTCTGATTGTCCATTTCTATGCTGAGATTATTCCGTATTTGATTATTTTCTTTTGCCAGTCCTAACAGAGGTCCTTTATTAGTAATTTTCAAGACCTTGCTGAAAATAAGGATTTGTAAACTCCAATGACTAAAATCTTTAAACAAATCAGTTATTTGTGATCTGTCTGGTAAACGTTTTCTTTCTGCTTTCTGTCCCAACAATTTTCAGACACGGTAGAGAAATGTTTCTCCGACTACAATTTGGTTTCAACTGGGGAGCGAGGCTTCAAGCCCCACCTTACCGTCATGAAGCTATCGAGGGCGCCGAGTCTGCGCAAAAAAGGTGTACGCAGGATCAAATCGGAGCTGTACAAGGCACACAGTAATCAGGTGTTTGGGGAACAGGTGTTGGAAGGGCTACAGCTGTGCTCTATTAATAAACCCAAGACTGTTGAAGGGTACTATTGTAAAGCCGCTGAGGTGCTGTTTGGGGATCCAGGTGAGTTCCGATTTGGAAATCTAATCTGCTGGGATTTTCATAGCAGCATACTTTTATTATTTGTTTATTTATGTTGGTTTATTGGGGTATTTTTTTTGTCATATTTTTTTTTTTTTTCAGGTTTTTTTTTATGGGGGGGAGATGTGATCAGGGCCTAATTTCATGGTGCTGCCTACCAAAGAATTCTGCGCTTATGGACCTTGTAAAAGGTGCATTACTATGGACCTTGTAAAAGGTGCATTACTATGGACCTTGTAAAAGGTGCATTACTATGGACCTTGTAAAAGGGTGCATTACTATGGACCTTGTAAAAGGGTGCATTACTTTGGGCCTTAGCAGAGCGTAAGTGCAGAATTTCATGGTAAACAAGTGCCATGAAATTGGGACCCAGGATCTTGGGATCTAACACACAAACAAGCAAAAACTGTTTTGGGAGCAAAATCAAAGTCCTGAACTCTTTTTATATTCTTTTTATATTGTGTTGAAAACATTTTCCTTGAAAAGATCCTCAATAATATTTTTTTATTTATCTTTATGAAAGAATAATTAGATAAAAACATTTGTATGAAAAGACATTTAATGTGTTTTTCACACCAATAAATTGTAATAATCCTGGGTTGAGTTGGAGACAGTGTTATTTATGGCTCCATGAGTTTACCTCACAAGCAGGGATCAAATGGAATGTAATTTAGGTCAGAGATGAACCAATGGAAAACAAATGTGACCCGCTCTGCGAAAAAGGCCCTTATTATGCAAAAAATTATTTTTGAGTTAGATACATGGTTGGAAAGGGCCTTTTCTCAGCTTTAATTTGGTGTATGTTAGAAGTCTGTAGCATTTTGCAATCCAGAGTTATACCATAATTTGCATACACATTCTTGCCATTTTGGTCAAAATAGGTCGAGGAGAAACAGCCTTGTAAACTTTACACTGTATTTTAATTTATTTAAGTACAAAGTTTTTATGATAGACCCTAACAACGAGCACATTCCCAATACACTATTCGTCTGAAATTTTCACCAATTGTTGAATATGACTTATTAAGTTCAAAATATGTGTTCTTTTTATTTAATGGTCTATTTCGCACTTTTTGAACTAATTTGCATATTGTGCTTTTTCGTAACCTTTTTCTTATCTTTAAAATTGCAAACACACACTTAGTCATTATTACTACCAGTTTTTATACCAGTTTGGTTAGTTTTTAACTTTTGGAAGTAATCCTTATGCCAACTGGACTTTTTAGAAAACCATATGATTTTAAATTTAAAAAATTTGGGTGAAAACAAGAGCTTTTTGGAAAAAATTTAATAAATCCCACTTTTTCGTATTTTTAAAGCAACAGCTTGGGCCGATTCATTTAACCCTTCAGCTAGCTTGTATTTTCATGAATAAAAGTATTTTTGGGGTAAAAATGTAACATTTTGGGGACAAAAAATACTTTAGTTTAAAACTGGAATATTTCCTTTAAAATCTAACACAGTCAAGGTAGTTTGCCTTCTTACTGAAATCTGAAGTTGATTAATCTACTTTGAAATAATCTTTGGGCTAAAAACTTGCTTTCTGATTCCACATCGTCATCTTCACATCGGAAGTTAACGAAGTAATCTTCCACGAAGCCAACCATGTCTCTCTCCTCCCTAGCAAGATTGGCATCACGGAGATCATTCAAAGCCTCAGCCAGACACTGATCCTTTGAACCCATATTAAGCACAAAATAAACGAAAAATATATAATAGCAGTTGGCTAAGGTTAAGTAAAATTATTTGGCTAAAGTGGTAAATAATTCTCAAAATCTTTTCGCTCAGAGCAGTACAAGTCAGTTGAGTTGAACACAGTCGACAGGTAATGCGCTTTATTTTTGCGTGGCACGCACAACATAGACAGTCACATGACAGTCACCTGACAGAATAAACAACCGATAGCATTCACAGCGCATGCGCGCACTGGATCCTTGCGCACATTGACCAATCGGTGCACTACACTGTGTGCACGTGATAGAAAAGATACACGCCCCTAGTAACAAGCGCTCTATGTCTACGTGTCATTAAATTACCGACCCTGCTTTTAATTTTGACCTCTAACCTTTTCTATGTCTAAATTTAGAAAGACGACGTCCTCCGCTTTCAGATGATACCAAATTTATAATAGGGGCGTTCCAAATAATGTCGTGTCAGATGTGTAAAAGACGCAATTTTCCACTGACTCCACGGACACCGATCGTACAAACCACGAACAAATTGTACACAAAACACGGGTTTTTTCCAACTTTATTGATCAAAATGAACATTCAATCTTACAAATTATGAAAGAGTGGACATCAACGATGTCAAAAATGGGATTAAAAAAAATCACATCGAGTAAGAAATTTTCACCTTTTCAACATTGACGAGCCCTTTGCGTGCTTAAGAGATAGCGCGACTTACGGGCCTTTTTCGCAGAGCGGGTCACAAATGTCCAATCAATGATTAAGCTTCAGATCTTTGTTAAATAAATGGGACCAGGGGCCAATTTCACAAAGAACTACGATTGATCTGAACTGCAAATCAATCGTAGTTGCTAAGCAAAGTGTGATGTCACAATACAAATCACTATGGTAATACTAACAACTCATCTTTCAGATGAATCTTAGTGCTTTGTGAAATCAAGCCATGAGATTATGTTGATGTGGCATGGGGTTCCGTGTGAAGGTAAACCAGGTCTCTAGTGATACATGTATGTTAAATTTACTGAACACAACTTGTTGATTTCTTTCTTCAAAAGGTTTATAAAATGTGTCAATTTGTTTTTGTTTTTTCCCATTTCAGCCCTTAGACTTGACCGTGACATTCACACGATAGCAGAGGGTGTAGAACCATCCTTAGAGTCAGCTCATCAAAGGACATCAAAGGACTCCTCAGGTAAGAGAATAACACGTGGATATCATTAAGGGTTTCCAGTCTGTGCAGAGACTACAGAGGGCGCTATTTATGTGTCACTAGAGCCAAGTTTGAACAAGGACCATTTGCCAACTAGAGGCCAATACTGCCTTGTTTATGTTTTTGAGCATGAGTACTTGTTAATATTGGCTGCCAGTTGACAAATGGTCAAACTTAGTCAAGGCTATTATTCTCTTTGTAAGTTTGGAGTAATTCCACTTCACACAGCATGGCGTGTTGTGGCCGAGCGGTCAAGAGCACTGGACTCGCGCTCTGGTCACTGGTGTTTCTGATTAGCAGAATGAGGAATTGAGTCCTGGACTTGATATTTGTGTTCTTAAGCAGGATACTTAACTTCATTGCTTCGTCCTTTGGATTGGTGTTGTGTAATGCTTGTTAAATAAACCTAGTACACTTATCACAAAGAGAAGAAGTTTGCCCCGGTGTTTATAGTTGTAGTCATTCCAAGGTGTTGTAGTACGGTTGTTTAATCTCATACAATCATTCTTAACAATCTCCACCAGATTTCATATTTCGTCATTAATGACAGACATGGCTCATTATAAATGTACACGTTGTTATTATTTCAATCACAATAATCTTGATTGCATCATTTTGGAAGTCGTTTTGTCCCAATGTGTTATTCAGTGTAGTGTGCATTTTAGGTGGCATGGCTTTTACACACTTACCATAACGGTTTGTTTGCATAATAGCAAGCGCCACAGACTAGCTGTGTATGACATTGGTGCAAGAAGTCAATACAACAACAACAAAGAAGAGATTACCTCTTAACCACTCGGCTTTGTAGAACTGTAAGAAAAAATTACAAATTATTTAATTGTGTTTCCATATTTTGTATCATTCTTTAGAAACAAGTCGAACAACTGAAAGTGTTAACAGAACGCTCGGACCAGAAGAACCGATGGATTTGAATAATTGTGAATCCACCACTGACAAACCGTCTCAGAGTCCACCAGGAAACAAGTCGTCATCAAACGGACTTGTGAACAAAGTCTCCAGTGGTAACCCTGAACAACAGCCTCATCCAGTGTGTGACAGCACAGGGGACCACCCAGATTGCACTGGTGACCACCCAGATTGCACTGGTGACCACCCAGATTGCACTGGTGACAACAATGGCAGTCAGTGTGATACAATAACTAACGGCATTTCGAACTCTAGCAAGACCCCTCGGAGCTCCTTGTCGATTGGTACAACAGCCGAGGAGCAATTGAATCATCTGAACAATGAGAAATGCTCGCGATCGCAAAGTATTCAAAACAAAGACACTGAAAGTTCACCCCTTGTCGTCAAAGGATGTTGCATCGAAGAGAGCTTCAATGGAAATCACCAAGACAACGATTGTAAAACTCTTTGTGAAAATCCATCGGAAAAAGTGATTAAGTAATGACAGGAGCTCATATAAGACAACAGTGAAGGTCTCCACTGCATCGGTAATTTAATTCATGTATTTTTTTGTTTTTGTGAATGTAAATATTAAAAAGTCATGTATTTTGTAAGGTATTATTAATTCAAAAACAAATTTGAGTCAGTATATTTTGGGGTCATTAACAGTAAAATGCATTTTTGTCAAATTGTTTATTTTTTATGTTTAAACACAAGTATTGAAAATTACTCCATTGAATATTTATCAATTGAGGTAAAATTACCTAATCCTGTGGATTTGATACAGCTCATTAATTCGTCACCAGCAATGCATGTAGATTAAGATTACTTTCACAGTAATTCTTAATTAAAGTTCTTCCCTTCATGAGAAGGACTCTGCTAACCTGATGCCAATCTTGCAGTCTTAATTTAACACCTGATTTGGGCATTACAAATGATAAGATTTTTTATCCACAGGACTTGAGAATTAATGAGAAAGTACTGAGAATACAGTGCTTAACACACCTTGGTGTATGGCCATACACCAACATAATTCTTTATCTCTGATTTAAATTCAACATCTGGTCAAATTACGCATCATAAAATTGAAATACTATGTTAATCAGACTGATGTTAATTAATTATCAAATTCTCTCCATAGAAACACTTCGGTGGGCAGTACTATTTGTTACAACTTCATAAGTTGAGAAAAAAGAATTAGCTGTTGCAAACTGCTTACCAACCAAAAGAACCTGAGGTATAAATGCAAAAAATAAGTTAGTGGCCAGACGTTTCGACCCTAGCAGAGTCTTTCTCGAAGGCTAAATGACAAAACAACACACATACAAGCATGGATACAGGAGTTACAAGAGCAGTCAAGTGGAAATACATGAATAGAGAGAGTGGAGAGAGAAAAGCAGAAAGCATTCAGAGAGGGCAGGGGGTGAGCATAAGTTGCTGGTTTTTGACTTACCAACTGTGACAGGTGCTTCTGCCTTCCAGAGCTCATTTCATAAAAGCATTCAACACAAAAAGTTGCTAAGCACAGACAAATTTGCTTAGCAGAAATAGGTTACCAGCCAAAATAAAGTGTAATATACATTGTTAGCAACTGGTTCCCTTCTCATTTTTGCTTAGCGAAGACTTTTTTGAAGCATTTTTTTCTTTCTGTTAAACAGCCTTATGAAGTTGGGCCAAGTGCTTGTCTGTTGCCGTTACCTTTTGAAAATCTCAAACAATATTTGTGGCTGTCCACTTGTAGAAGTGTCTTTATGGAGGACGAACTTGCAATCTTTAAGAACAAAGTTCAAGTGTATTTAATACACAGAGGGGGAACTTTCCTCTCAACTATATTTGAATTATTTATCACAGAGGGATGACGGAGTGGCATTCGTTGACGAACAAGTCAGATTGTAAAAATGTACGCACTCCTAAATTCACTCTGTAGGGCGATGTATGTGTGCGTGTGCGTGGTTAATGTCGCCATTGAAAATGCGACCAAATGTTTGAAAGAGCTGGTGAAATAGTTTATAGTGAAGTTACCAACTTTCGGTTCTTTAAGTTTTACTCCAGTTTCTTGTAGCAAGAGAAGTAAAGATGATATATTTATTTTCTTTCTTTGTCTATCAATCATTAGAATGATATGAAAGACTAGTTTCAAAACCTCCTGGTTTCAACCATATTGACTGCAGTTTTTTTCTTTATTTCTGAGCGATGAAATTTGCCCGCAGTAAATAATTCTGCCATTTTCTTCGACTGTATGACTTAATTCCTGTTGACTCTGTTTTCTGTTGTAAATAATGCATTTTATGTGATGGGTTTCAGTTGGAGTAACAATGAATGTGTTCCTGGTTCAAACTAACAGTAAGTTCCCAATAGACCCCACATGATGTCACAAGCTCAAACAGCGCCCCCACTCAGGTCAAAGGAAGACCTATCATTGGCTGAGAGTTCCACAGGGCGCATACGCGCTTGCATGTTTTCATTGTTCGACCTCAGCAATGGCGGCCAGTGCAAGGGGTCTATAAACTTATGTTTAGAAACGATTACCTTAATATTAACTTAAAGTTGGCTATTTGCTTTCCGTATATATTGTTTAAAATATGAAATATTTATGTATGGGTGTGCTTATGTTGTTTTTGGTTTTATTAATTAATGACTGAAGACAATTTATTGTGTCATGTTTATTTTCTGAAATGTAAGAAGTATCATTTGAAGTTGTTTGGTACACTAATGTGGTGATATACATTAATGTGGTGATATTTATAGACCCTTTATGCAGAGTCTTAATGCAGAGTCTTAATGCAGCTATTGAGACTGTCATTTTGGTGGTTAAATGGTCAGTGAGATATGATGCATGCTGTAGTTCCAGCTGCAGCATTGTTTGATTTCAAACCAAGATGGATGTCCGATGTTGGCAATCCATGAGGACTCCAACGTTTCCCAGATACATTGAGCTACCTTTACTTTTAGGATTTATTTATGGAAACAAAAAACAGATTTGTGGATTTCCTTTCACAGTTGTTTTTTCAATCTCAAGGTCCTCTCAGAATTATGCATTTCTGTCAAAACAAATGACTTTGAACATTGAAAAGAGTGACTTTTTGGTAAAATTACACACAAACATGTCAGCTTTGGAGTTGGAAGTAGCCCAAACTTTACATGTGCAGCCAATGGGCATTTATGATGTAATGACTTACCTACCAACAGAATGGACTGATCCATGTAGCTCTGCCTACTTGAATGGTTCTTGTGGTTAATAAAACATTAGACTCCACCTCCTGGTGATGTTGTGCAACAGACACGCCCAACTGAAATCGTGACAAGTGCAACCAAAATGTGATGAAAACAAAATGACAACTTGTTTATTTTTGGTATGGGGGTTTTGTCATGTTCTGACTGTTTGTGAAACCTTTTGATCATGTAATCATTGGTGTTGATCAGTCTGGTGTTGATTGGTCAGTACAAAACGGGGGCGGGGCTCAATTGTTAACTGCCAAAATGTCCAGTGGTAACTGCAAGGATTCTATTTATTTATAAATATATATTTATTATGGATAAATATGTGGCAATATATTTGATGTTTGTTAAGTTTAAAAAGTGCCTTATTTGTTTTATTGAAGTTAAGTCAATCTCAAAGTACGCTAGAGGTTTAGTAATAGTCAGTTTTTAAGTGCAGCATTTTCTACTTAAATCTCTAGATTTGCATAATTTTTTAAAGCTGCTTTTACCCCCAAAATGAAGTGTGCATATCATCATGAATTTCAAAAAATTAATAAGCACAGCATTGGTAATGAATATAACAAAAATATGCAAAGATTATGTGAAATTTGTCTGGTGTTAAAGCTGATAATGATATCATTGAAACAGATTAAGAGGTGTTGTTCATTAAAAATTGAAATGAATATAAGAAATTAAAATATTATCCTACATTTTCCTTTTTTAGTCATCAAGTATGGCTGCATACGGTGACACACAATGCTACATTTCCATTGAAACTCATCTGACCTTCAAATCAAACAAAGGTTGCCAAGGCAATGGATGCCTTGTTTTGCTTTGAACGCTTGGCTTTTATTACCATACGAATGACAACCTTGGCTCGATCCCCAAGGAATTCTAACAAATACTAACAGCATAAACTCTCTTGCATTGAATTAGACCAGGGGTCGATTTCACAAAGCACTAAGATTCATCTTAAGATGAGTTATCGGTATCACCATAGTAATTTGTATTGTGACATCACACTTTGCTAAGCAACTACGATGGATTTGCACTAACGACCAATCTTAACTCTTTGTGAAATCGAGCCCAGGTCCAAATTGTATGCGTCGCTTACCGTGTAATTTGTGTTTACAGTCACGATTCTCTGTTACAGGCCGAGTGCCAAATTTATGCGCTAGCTGTGGTGAAGAATGTCTAGTAATGTGAAGCATGCATGTGCAAAAGCAAAATTTCTTTGCTATCTTTTGAAATACGCTTACATTAAGTGTCGTTGTTTCTGCTTACCATATACATATGAAAGCTCAAATTTTTCTCTTAAAATGAGCACAGATTGCTTTTCCTCATGCACAGAATGTGGCATGTTTGGTTTGACTGTGTTGCTCTAGTCTATTGTCAAGGTGCTCATGGTACCGAAGTACACCGATGCGAAGGTGGGCTGCGTGTACTGGGTGCCAGAAATGCCTTGACAAAAGGCTAGTGTTATATAGCTTCCATCAATTAAAATCACATTCTTATGCAGTGGGGGTTGTTTTTTATTAATGCTTGCATTACATTCTGTTATATTTCTCGAAAGAAATGCTGAAAATAACACTTTACATTAAATATTGTTAATAGCGGTTATGGTTGCTTTAAATGTTTTCCGGGAGGAATGAAAAGTGAACTTTAATTATAAACTTTAATGAATTTATTCTGGATTTGCTTTGTACTTGTCACAAATTTAGTTTGCCTTTAAACTATCTAGATTTGTGTATATTTTTTGATAGAGTATTCAATGAAAAATAAAAAATGTGCCATTAATTCACATTGTAGAATTGTTGACAAATTAAAAAAAATTGATATAGTAATGAAAACAGTATTTCTGACTTATGCGTTTTTGAGTTGTCTCATTTTTGTTTAGTTTCTTGCTTGGTGGTCATGATGATGTGACTGTTGCATTTTATCCTTTGCAAAAATTATCCCCCAAAAATGTTAATGGGTCATTAATAATACATGATTAGAAATGAATGACAAAATACCTGATGGTAAAGTGAAAGTGTTTTTGGGGTTTTTTTTCGTTTTGCTTTTAGCACACTTGGTACTGTTCAAAATCCTTCATAAAACGTCAACTAATTATCTCTAAACTGTTTCCTGTTTTCATCCCTTACTTAAACCATAGAGTCCTTGCTCTATGCTTAAACCCCACGTAGTTACGCCGCGGCTCTTTCGATACATTGAGTGACGGTCGTTTGCGGCGTTTGACTAAATTTTATGGTTATAGGTATTTGGGCTGTTGCTGGGCTGGCTGGCAGATGGAGTTCGAATGTAAAAATGTAAGTGAAAATACACAATTTTATCAAAGACCTTTTATACGCATAGTGATAATATGTACATCTGTAATCCGTAACAATTAGCAGTGTAAAAAAAAAAGGAAATATCTGTGGGGTCTTTGTGCCCATTTGCTAAGCTGAGTTGGACCGCAGCTCAGTGTTCGAATATTCCGGCGCAGTGCCCCAGGAGCGCGCCCCGGGAGCTGCGGTGATTTCACCCATGGTTTGCTCTGCCTGGACCCTCCTCGGCTACATAATACCCGTACAATTTATGATCTGTTAAGAGCTATTTTTGACTGAATTTTGTGAAATGATTTCAGTGTGTTGCAAATTATTGTTATGATACACTACAGCGTCCAGTGTTGAAGTAAACGAAGGGACATTCTAAACGACAGAAAGAACCAACACAAATGGGTAGAATTTATACAATTACAAAGGCTCGTCGTAGCTAGCTAGCTGTTGATGGTCGGCTATTGTTCAGAAGTTCAAGGTCGCCCATTTTAGATGGTCTTTGTTCAATAAATCAATCCAAGGGCATCGATGGGTGGGGGACGGGGGGGGACATGTCCCCCCCCCCCCCCCCCCCCCCACTTTTTAGACTGGGGGGACAGCATATCAGATGTCCCCCCCCCCCCCACTTTTTGATTGACTGTTCATTAGAAATATGCAACAACATTTTCTTGATTTAATATTTCATTACAATTTTTTTTCAAGTAAAAGAATAGCGAACAAACGATGAAATGTTTTCTTCATTTTCAATTTTTTTTCTGATGGACCACGCGCAGAATGGTATTTTGGGCCCATTTCCGCTTATATAATACAGACAATAGATGACACGTATCGTCCAAGACAAGAACACCAAAATCCCACTTACATACCTTGTTAGCATTCAAGTTATGCGTCGTTTGTGTGTGCTATAATGTACGGTACACGATCCCTCCACAAAGGAAGTATGTGTGTGCGCACACGTGCAAATGTGTTTCATTTTGTTACAATCGCACAACGTACAAAATGTAGTAAAATCCATTCAAATAAATAGGAGCAGTTTGGGCCATGACAAGATTTGTTGAAGCAATATTTTGTTTTTTCGAAGAACTACAAGCTGACACACGATAAACACCGGACTCCCGAAGCATATTAAAAATGTGGGGTGCAAATAATGTAAGATGTATTTTTTCAAGACTTGCTCGACCGTCCCCCCTACTTTTCAGTAGCGATCGACGCCCTTGAATCAATCCAAAATTATTTTATAATTTACCCAGTCGGTTTCCCTTGTGGTTTATTTTATTACTATGTGTCCATTTGGCTTCATGCATGTGGGCTGAAAAGAGTGGAAATTGTAATATTATCATTATGAAGAAAAATATGAGGTTATTGAGATGATTAATAACAATGTCAGAAATCGGTTAAAATGGTGGCGATAATTGTAACCCTCCATTCTTTCAACAATCTGCGACTGTCGGATGGATGGAGGGTTGCGACCGTCTGGAGGATGGAGGGTTGCGACCGTCTGGAGGATGGAGGGTTGCGACCGTCTGGAGGATGGAGGTTTAGGATTATCGCATTTAGGATAAAAATTAACAAAATTGTTCACTAATTGATTATGTTGTTCTGACTTGCCAGAAATGCACAAACGCAGCTGTGATGTTGATGACTAAAAAACGTTGCTGGTTAACGGACTGAGGTTGAGTAGAATCCAGAGACACAGGTCCACTGCACCGCTACGTAGGAGGAATTTCAAGTTGATGAAAATGGGTCGTGTAAAAAAAAGTTATAGAAAGAGTGACATCTGCCAAAAACAGTTCTCACATCGAAAGGTGAAATCGTTTGCTTGTGAGTGTTGCGGTAAAACCTTCATAAAGAAATCGTATCTTGCATATCATTTTAGGGTTCACACAGGAGAAAAACCATTCCAGTGTGACTTATGTGGCAAGCATTTCTCTCAGACCAACAATCTGAAAAGGCATTGGTTATGTCACAGTGGTGAAAAACCATTTGGGTGTGTCACTTGCGGAACATATTTTGCGGATAGGAGTGCTTTAAGACGTCATAAGGTCATCCATTCGGATAAGAAGCCATATAGTTGCTCGATCTGTCATCAAGGTTTCACCAGGAAAAGCAGTGTTACTTGCCATCAACGATTACACACTGGTGAAAAGCCCTTCAAATGTGATTTCTGTGGTGAGTGTTTTGCTGATAGAAGTCATCGTCGAATGCACCAGAGTAGCCACATGAATGAAAAACCATTTCTTTGTACCTTTTGTGGAAAAGCGTTCTTGCGGAAAACTCATCTTAGCATCCATTTACGGATTCACACTGGAGAAAAGCCCTTTAAGTGTGAGACTTGTAGCAGATACTTTGCTGATAAGAGCAGTCACAGAAGGCATCAGGTTGTTCATACTAAGGAGAAGCCGTTTATTTGTTCCGTCTGTAACCAAGCATTCTCCAGGAAATCTCATCTCGATAGCCATCAAAACACCCACAGTGAACAAACAAGTTTTGTTTGTGACATTTGTGGGAAAACCCTCCTGAGCGAGAGGGGCTTAAAAAGGCACTCGAGTGTCCATTCTAAGAACAAACCGTTTCCCTGCAATATTTGTAGCAAAGGTTTCTCTATTCGGAATAATCTGACTAGACATCTGAAAATTCACTCTGGTGTAAAACCATTTGTCTGTGAAGTTTGCGGTAAAAAGTTCATCTTGAAGTGCCACTTGAAAGGCCATAGCATGGTACATACTGGTGAGAGACCGTTCAGGTGTGACAAGTGTGGCAAAGCCTTCACACGAAAGTGTCGTCTCGCAAGTCACGTGAAACTCCACCCTGAGACTAAGTAATGTCTTAATTTCAGAGCTTGGATTTTTGCCCAGCATATTTTGCAATGAGAAAAAACAAGAAAATTTGTTTGGCTTAACAACTTCTCAATAATTAAAGGACGGAAATAGCGGAAAGGGCTGGTAACTTTTTCCGTCCATTTTTTATGGAAATTTATGAGTGATTTAAAGAAAAAATGTTTTAAACATCAACTGAATTAACTCAAATTATTTATAGTTTGAGCCTGTATGTCCAGTCACTTTTTGAAACACTTTTTGATGGTTTCTGGTACTTAAAAAATGTCACTGTATAGGGCAAAGTGGTACCTCTACCTTTTATTTTTAGTGTTTGACTGTCTCATAACAGCAGTTTGAGTTTATCATTTATGATGTTGGTTCCGTTGGAGTGAGGAAGGATCCCAGTCAATTACTGTAGGGAGTGCGGGAGTATGGAGAGTAAAGGATAATGTTTATTGTAGTAATTTCTGAATTTATCAATGATGCTTTCAAAAAGTATTTATATAAAAGGAGACATTCCATCTCTAATGGCAAGTGCAAAATTTTGTATGAAAAGGGTGATTTATTGTTTTTTCAGTCAACTGGGTACTAGTAATAGTTTAGTTGACTAATCATAGTCTAGTTGACTAGTTATGAATTAGTTTACTTGTTATAGTCGTCATATAAGTTATGTATTTACATGTAAACAAATGTACTCAATTTTAAGAATTGTGAAAATCAATTGGTAAAGTTTATTATTTGTTGATATTCAGTCACTAGAAATTGTCAAAGTAGTAGGTACGATATCAGTGGTCACTGTACATCGATTTGATGCGTCTGTGCAGAAAGATGTATTTACCTATAATTATTTGGGAAAAAACAAGCTTTTTTATAAGAATTTTTACAAAATTATCTCTGATATGAAATGAAATTTAGTGGTTACTGTATTCAGCTAAAACTTTCATGTGACTTTTTAATTTAAGCATTATATTAACAAAAACTAATCTATAACCCTACCTTTAAATAAGGTAGACTTCTTTGTGCTCGTTTTAGTGACTAGATTACTGAGTTTTTGTATAATTGAATGAAATAGTAATATTTGTACATATTCTTCAAACAAGAAGTACTCTGTACGCTGTGATGTGCAATATTGAAAGTAATAGTGCAGGAAACTTCATTTAATGAAGAGAACAAAGTCAAGAAAAATTGAGAACTGGTGAGAGTGAGGGGGTGGTTAGGGGCTTCTACCCTTGTATGTCACTTTATGTATCTCGTTATTACTATAAATTAATATTGCAATCGGAGAAAATTAATAATTATTTTGTTTTATGTCAAATCTTTATGCTCGGGACCAGTGCAATAAATTAAAACTGATAAGTGTTTTGTGTACATTTAGTTCACTGGCAAAGAAAGGGACACAAGGTGAATGGTTATTTACTTTTGACTCAATTACCCTTGTATGTCACTTTATGTATCTCGTTATTACTATAAATTAATATTGCAATCGGAGAAAATTAATAATTATTTTGTTTTATGTCAAATCTTTATGCTCGGGACCAGTGCAATAAATTAAAACTGATGAGTGTTTTGTGTACATTTAGTTCACTGGCAAAGAAAGGGACACAAGGTGAATGGTTATTTACTTTTGACTAAATTTCACACAAACCTTGGAAGATTTTACTTTAAATTTTAATAAACAAAACCACAGGCTTTTGAGACTTTGCATTTGTGTACAAGTATTGGTCGTTTTGTTGATTTTCAGAGGTTAGGCTAGGGTGAGGGGTAAGGCTCAGTTTAGAGTTTATAGACCAACCTTTTTAGCCTGTACGTGCTTCACGCTGTACCAACATTGGTGGTCGGACCCTGGCAGTGGAAGGTTTTGTACACCAAGACATAAATGTAGAAAAAACCATTGACAACATGACATAATGATGTAGAACATACTTATTCAATATTTGCAACTTAACAGAAAGTGAATGTTGAAGTTCTGACACACAAAAACTTGCTGATGTAAAGTAATAAACCCTTATCTATTACACTCAACTCATTTATTGTGTGTAGATTTTTCAGAATTCAGTTATGAAGGTTTTTTTAGTTGCAAATATTTCTGATCAGTGATCTACATTGTTAGGCATGCTGTCCTATCACTGGAATTGTGTACAAACGTTCAGCAAGACACCTAAATCACACAAACAGTTTAATAAAATACGATGGGTTTTTTTCTTGTCTTTTTGTGTACAAAACCTACTCAGGATTGGGGAATTTTGGGTTAAGGCTAATAAAGGAATGAGTGTGGGGGTTGTAGGGTAGGCCTAAGCATATCCTTTAACTGCAGTATGTTTTGCAATATGCTCAATCATTAGACTCTATTAATAACGGACAAAAGAAGTGAAAGCTTACACCAATATGTATTTCATTATAAATTAATGTTATTGATTTTTCCATCATAATAAAATTTGTGTACACTTGCCATTAATGTGTACCATATTAAGGTGGGTCAATGAACACTCTTAGGTCTATTATTGTTTCAATTTGTTTGCCTTTTTTCAAGTATCAATATTTCCTGAAACAGGCCTATTGCTTCAGTAGAGCCTACCGCTTCATTTAAGAGCCAAAAATCACCTCTTGCTGGACTCTATTTATTTTTCAATTCTTTGTCCAAATTTGATTAAAATGCTGGACTTACCCCTTGTGATTTTGTCAATCTTTGGCCCAAATTTGATAATAATGCTGGACTTACCCCTTGTGATTTTTTCAATATTTGGCTCAAATTTGATAAAAATGCTGGACTTACCCCTTGTGACTTTTTCAATATCTGGCCCAAATTTGATAAAATTGCTGGACTTACCCCCTTGTGATTTTTTGGATATTTGGCCCAAATCTCTGATAAAAATGCTGGACTTACCCCTTGTGATTTTGTCAATCTTTGGCCCAAATTTGATAAAAATGCTGGACTTACCCCTTGTGATTTTTTAAATATTTGGCCCAAATTTGATAAAACAGCTGGACTTACCCCTTGTGATTTTTTAAATATTTGGCCCAAATTTGATAATAATGCTGGACTTACCCCTTGTGATTTTGTCAATATTTTGCCCAAATTTGATAAAACAGCTGGACTTACCCCTTGTGATTTTTTAAATATTTGGCCCAAATTTGATAAACTGCTGGACATACCCCTTGTGATTTTTTAAATATTTGGCCCAAATTTGATAATAATGCTGGACTTACCCCTTGTGATTTTGTCAATATTTTGCCCAAATTTGATAAAACAGCTGGACTTACCCCTTGTGATTTTTTCAATATTTTGCCCAAATTTGATAAAACGGCTGGACTTACCCCTTGTTATTTTTTCGATATTTGGCCCAAATTTGATAAAAATGCTGGACTTACCCCTTGTGATTTTTTTCAATATTTTGCCCAAATTTGATAAAACGGCTGGACTTACCCCTTGTGATTTTGTCAATATTTGGCCCAAATTTGATAAAAATGCTGGACTTACCCCTTGTGATTTTATAAATATTTGGCCAAAATTTGATAAAAATGCTGGACTTAGGCCTACCCCTTGTGATTTTTTCAATATTTTGCCCAAATTTGATAAAAATGCTGGACTTACCCCTTGTGATTTTTTTAATATTTGGCCCAAATTTGATAAAACAGCTGGACTTACCCCTTGTGATTTTTTAAATATTTGGCCCAAATTTGATAAACTGCTGGACATACCCCTTGTGATTTTTTCGATATTTGGCCCCAATTTGATAAAAATGCTGGACTTACCCCTTGTGATTTTGTCAATCTTTGGCCCAAATTTGATAATAATGCTGGACTTACCCCTTGTGATTTTTTCAATATTTGGCTCAAATTTGATAAAACAGCTGGACTTACCCCTTGTGATTTTTTCAATATTTTGCCCAAATTTGATAAAAATGCTGGACTTACCCCTTGTGATTTTTTTAATATTTGGCCCAAATTTGATAAAACAGCTGGACTTACCCCTTGTGATTTTTTTAATATTTGGCCCAAATTTGATAATAATGCTGGACTTACCCCTTGTGATTTTGTCAATATTTTGCCCAAATTTGATAAAACAGCTGGACTTACCCCTTGTGATTTTTTAAATATTTGGCCCAAATTTGATAAACTGCTGGACATACCCCTTGTGATTTTTTCGATATTTGGCCCCAATTTGATAAACATGCTGGACTTACCCCTTGTGATTTTGACAATATTTTGCCAAAATTTGATAAAACAGCTGGACTTAGGCCTACCCCTTGTGATTTTTTTAATATTTGGCCCAAATTTGATAATAATGCTGGACTTACCCCTTGTGATTTTTTCGATATTTGGCCCAAATTTGATAAAACGGCTGGACTTACCCCTTGTGATTTTGTCAATATTTGGCCCAAATTTGATAAAACGGCTGGACTTACCCCTTGTTATTTTTTCGATATTTGGCCCAAATTTGATAAAAATGCTGGACTTACCCCTTGTGATTTTTTCAATATTTAAACGGCTGGACTTACCCCTTGTGATTTTTTCAATATTTGGCCCAAATTTGATAAAAATGCTGGACTTGTGATTTTGTCAATATTTTGCCCAAATTTGATAAAACAGCTGGACTTACCCCTTGTGATTTTTTCAATATTTGGCCCAAATTTGATAAAAATGCTGGACATACCCCTTGTTATTTTTTCGATATTTGGCCCAAATTTGATAAAACGGCTGGACTTACCCCTTGTGATTTTGTCAATATTTGGCCCAAATTTGATAAAACGGCTGGACTTATACCCCTTGTTATTTTTTCGATATTTGGCCCAAATTTGATAAAACGGCTGGACTTACCCCTTGTGATTTTGTAAATATTTTGCCAAAATTTGATAAAACAGCTGGACTTACCCCTTGTGATTTTTTTAATATTTGGCTAAAAATTGATAAAACGGCTGGACTTACCCCTTGTGATTTTGTCAATATTTGGCCCAAATTTGATAAAAATGCTGGACTTACCCCTTGTGATTTTATAAATATTTGGCCAAAATTTGATAAAAATGCTGGACTTAGGCCTACCCCTTGTGATTTTTTCGATATTTGGCCCAAATTTGATAAAAATGCTGGACTTACCCCTTGTGATTTTTTAAATATTTGGCCCAAATTTGATAAAACAGCTGGACTTACCCCTTGTGATTTTTTCGATATTTGGCCCAAATTTGATAAAAATGCTGGACTTACCCCTTGTGATTTTTTCAATATTTTGCCCAAATTTGATAAAACGGCTGGACTTACCCCTTGTGATTTTTTCAATATTTGGCCCAAATTTGATAAAAATGCTGGACTTGTGATTTTGTCAATATTTTGCCCAAATTTGATAAAACAGCTGGACTTACCCCTTGTGATTTTTTCAATATTTGGCCCAAATTTGATAAAAATGCTGGACATACCCCTTGTTATTTTTTCGATATTTGGCCCAAATTTGATAAAACGGCTGGACTTACCCCTTGTGATTTTGTCAATATTTGTTTTGTCAATATTTGGCCCAAATTTGATAAAACGGCTGGACTTATACCCCTTGTTATTTTTTCGATATTTGGCCCAAATTTGATAAAACGGCTGGACTTACCCCTTGTGATTTTGTAAATATTTTGCCAAAATTTGATAAAACAGCTGGACTTACCCCTTGTGATTTTTTTAATATTTGGCTAAAAATTGATAAAACGGCTGGACTTACCCCTTGTGATTTTGTCAATATTTGGCCCAAATTTGATAAAAATGCTGGACTTACCCCTTGTGATTTTATAAATATTTGGCCAAAATTTGATAAAAATGCTGGACTTAGGCCTACCCCTTGTGATTTTTTCGATATTTGGCCCAAATTTGATAAAAACGCTGGACTTACCCCTTGTGATTTTTTTAATATTTGGCCCAAATTTGATAAAAATGCTGGACTTACCCCTTGTGATTTTTTCAATATTTGGCTCAAAATTGATAAAAAGGCTGGACTTACCCCTTGTGATTTTGTCAATATTTTGCCCAAATTTGATAAAAATGCTGGACTTTTTTTAAAGGCTCTGAAGACTTAACAAAAACAATTTGAAAGACAATTATATAGAAAGCATTTGTTGAATAAAACATTGACTATAATTGGTTATTTTATCAAATAAATAACACATAAACAACTAAACTTTCTATACAAAAGATACTGTTTCTGTGGCATGGTAAAGACTTGCTATCTACAAAAGAAGAGCTATGTTCATGTTAATCTTTTTGATTCGGTGGGGGGGGGGTCTTTCCTAAACCTCTATCTTGGCAACTCTACTTCTATTTAAGAGCCTATGGCTGATTTAAGCACAAACTTGGTAAGCACAAAACAATTGTGCTTTTAGCTTTAAGGTTACAAGTGGCTGACCAAGTTATCTGGAAATGTCCAAATAGAAGGGCAGTAGATCAGCAGTTTTGGATTCGGATGAAAATGAAAAAGAAATTAAGGAACTATTAAATAAATTCATAAAGAACATGATGTAAAACTATGGTTTCTAATTCTCTAATGTTGCAATAAATAACTTTTGCTGTATTTATTTTAAATATTTGTCAAAATCTCTGCAAACATTCTACAGCTTTCTTTGTTAAATACAATCTACATTCACATTTTTATACACTGTATACATGAGTAAATCTATACACATTAAAAAAAAAACTTGTACATAATTTAACTTTGCTACTTTTTGTACAGTAGACTGGTGGTCTTACAAACATATTCTTCAAAAATAACTGTGAAAGATTTTTTGAAATATTTCTGAAAGTTGACACCTTGTGACGTGTAGCTGGGCCATGCCACTGACGGTAAATTCACCTTTGAATGTGTTTTGCTTTTCCCTTGAAATCTTTCGGATAAAGTAACATTTCAGCATTAACTTTAAAAGCACCATTGCAGTATTTAATTTAAATGAGCTAATATAGGTTGAAAATACTCTCCCAACCATCCAATCAGAAGGCTTTATAATAATTTTTAATAATTCATCCAACCAGAATTGTTCATAAATAACTTCCTCATGATGGACAACAAACAATTTGTCTTTATATAAACAAAAAATGTCATTGGTCGAGACCAACAACCAGCTGTCCAATGATATTTCAGAAATAGCACCAAAGACTGAGTTAACATTGCAATGATTCTGTGGCTGTATCTAAACAATGGCTATGGCTTTGGCTTCGGGGCTTTGGCTATGGCTGTGGCTAGAGTCTACTTATACTTACTGCTAAAGCCACCTGCAATCCTGTTGATAAGACAATATCAACATGTTGCACATGCAAAGTATTTATTACTTCCGACTCCAAACAGTAATGTCTGTTCTTTCTTAGAAGAGTCTGGAGATTTTTAGCTAAAGTTTTATCAGGTAGTGACTGAGAGTGTTTTGATGCTCTCAGTCACTGTCTGGTACGGCAACACCACGACGGATGACCGAAAACGCCTCAATCATGTAGTCAATAATGCTTCAACACTAAGTAGCCAGTATAGACACAGCCAAAGTAAGTCACTCAATTCAGCCCTAGCCAAACCTTTAGGTCAAAGGGCACTGGTCTGGAATCACATCATCTAACTCAAGGGCTGAAGTGAAGATGTAGGGTCTTCCTTGATTGAGTCTCAGGTTCTGAATACAGCCAGTGAAGCCAGTTTGAATGCTTCCAATATGTCTCCATGTCTCATCTGTCAAAGAAAACAGCAAAGTTCACTTCTGAAATATTTTGCAAAACATGTGAAGCTGAAAGTTTTCCATCTGAAACCTCAATGAAAAACCCATATTGTGCCCCATATGCTTCTTATTGTGACCCATATGCTTCTTATTTTGACCCATATGCTTCTTAATGACTAAGAATGAAAATAAAATGTAGCAAAGTTTGGGACAAGGAAGTCCACCGAATCATCGGTTCATCAGCACCCATTTTTCACCTCCCATACACGAGTGAAGTTTTCGTGTTTTAATGCTACACGCGAAGTGTGGACCTGACAAAAGAAGTCCACATATTGTAGGGACTTGAAACACTATGTGGACTACACATGTCCACACAGTGTTTTTTCACAGTGTTGAAGAATAGGATTTTCCTTAAGTGTACAGAACAAAGGAATGTCCACAGAGTGACAGCAACACAGAGGCTGTACTTGTGGTGCAGTTTTGGTGTAGTCTTGTGGTGCTTTAAAAAACCCAACCTATTTGAGGTTAAATTCTTTAAATTGGCAAATTAACATTGACAAATTTTTGCAGTACGTACTTTACTTTGGGTAAACATACAGGTAGAAAATAACTTTAAAACAGTCTTCGTAAAGAGTGCCATTCTTTAAAATCTACTACTCCAAAAATAATCAGGTGAAAAATAAAACATTAAAAGTTACAAAAATGACATTTTGATACACTGACGAAAACACCTCACATGACATGCAAAACATCATCAAGGAAATGTTATGATCCATCTATGATTTCACCTTTCTCTCATACAGGCGAGATATAAATACCCATAGAAACTATAAATGCACCCCCAGTGTTCTAATTATAGAGTGCAAGTTGCTAAATAAGGCTGAAGTTGAAGGGCAAAATTACTAATATAACTTGGGACTTACTAATTATAGTCCAAAACAAAACAGAGCCTTCTGGCAAAATGATATCTGCACAAATCTAGGGTGCCTGTTGAATCATTAAAATTCTAAGTTATCCATACATCATTAAATCTATGAATAGAGTATCAACATTTCTGCTGTTGCTGTTAAGCAGTAAATTGTTACTAATTGACCCAATTCACCTGAAGGCCTGGCCTAGTAATCTTGGTTGCACCATTTTAGGACTCAGTCTCCCCTTGTGTTATACAGTGCAACCACTTCAGGCAATATGGCATTTACACCCTTACCACTGACAATTTTTTTTTGCAATTCAAAATCAATTCAATTCAATATTTGTATTAGGAATAGTCATGTTAAAAAAATCCTTGAAATTCCTTTTCCTGGTGTGAAAAGTAAGTATAAAAATACACAAAACCACAATGAAACCCACTCAATATCTGCAATTAAAAGTGTTTAAAATTATTACAAATTACAAATACAGAGAGGAGACAGTAATATACAATAAAAACCCACAACAAAAAATTAAAATGCAAAATTAGACTGCATCCACAAGTCCACCTCCACTTCCTAAGTGGAATTGACTCCCCAAAATGCAGACAGAAGCAGAGTTTGACATTGGTACAGGGGGTCAACAGTCTCTATTAAATTTTTCCAAAAAATCGAGGGGGGGGTCCACCCACCATCAACCTTACCTGGGAATCCTCCAATAGATATTGCACCCAGTGTATTAGAGCCAGTCCCTTCCCCTCTGCCCACTCCGTTGAATATGAAGTTATCATCATCTACAAGTAGCTCAAGATTACTCCCTCGTCTGACGACATGCAGCCGATGGAAATGATTATCACACAAGGAGAGTGTCTCGTCCCCGGAGAAGGTCACAATCTGAGGTCCTCTCCGGTTAGTCGTCATTTTAAGGACAATCTGTCAAGACATAATTCCATACAATCTCAAAAACAAAAATATTTTTAACATGAATCCCATGGGTGAGCCGGAAATTCCTGGTAGTAAGTGGTTAAATCAATTTCTGGGTCGTTTAGTTTTTACAGGTTTGAGAAAATGTTTTGAATCCAAAGTTACCTCTTTGTTTACAATCTCCAAGGAGAGACCACCGCCCATGTTGTCTTCAACTGAGAGAAGAACCGCTGAGTCTTGAGTTGTCCGGAAACTAAAACTCACAACAAAGTCCACATCCATCTTTAAGTTTCCATCTGATGACAAAGACAAGTTGAAACCAGTGAAGGATAGTGGAGGCTAAGTTATTGATACACATAGGACAGGTCAATTTACACAAAATAAATTACTTTTCATCCACCAATTTGCAAATTATAAAATTAGTTAAGTTATGTTTGTTTGTCTGTTTGTTTAGATGATCTTCCCAACGAAGAGATATAAATGCCAAGTTTGCAACAGCCAATTTCTCTCATACAAATATTGGTTAAGATGTCTATGATTTTGAATTGCACAAATAACTAAAATATGATGAAGTAACACGACAACAATACTTTTTCTAATTGCAAAATCAGTTTTTAGCTTGGCTGGATGCAAACCCACAACCTTGTGATTTCAACATTGGGTTGTGGGGGTGGGTCGTGGGGTATGGGTCGTGGGGTATGGGTCGTGGGGGTATGGGTCGTGGGGGTATGGGTCGTGGGGGTATGGGTCGTGGGGGTATGGGTCGTGGGGGTATGGGTCGTGGGGGTATGGGTCGTGGGGGTATGGGTCGTGGGGGTATGGGTCGTGGGGGTATGGGTCGTGGGGGTATGGGTCGTGGGGGTATGGGTCGTGGGGGTATGGGTCGTGGGGGTATGGGTCGTGGGGGTATGGGTCGTGGGGGTATGGGTCGTGGGGGTATGGGTCGTGGGGGTATGGGTCGTGGGGGTATGGGTCGTGGGGGTATGGGTCGTGGGGGTATGGGTCGTGGGGGTATGGGTCGTGGGGGTATGGGTCGTGGGGGTATGGGTCGTGGGGGTATGGGTCGTGGGGGTATGGGTCGTGGGGGTATGGGTCGTGGGGGTATGGGTCGTGGGGGTATGGGTCGTGGGGGTATGGGTCGTGGGGGTATGGGTCGTGGGGGTATGGGTCGTGGGGGTATGGGTCGTGGGGGTATGGGTCGTGGGGGTATGGGTCGTGGGGGTATGGGTCGTGGGGGTATGGGTCGTGGGGGTATGGGTCGTGGGGTATGGGTCGTGGGGGTATGGGTCGTGGGGGTATGGGTCGTGGGGGTGGGTCGTCGGGGTGGGTCGTGGGGGTGGGTCGTGGGGGTGGGTCGTGGGGGTGGGTCGTGGGGGTGGGTCGTGGGGGTGGGTCGTGGGGGTGGGTCGTGGGGGTGGGTCGTGGGGGTGGGCCGTGGGGGTGGGTCGTGGGGGTGGGTCGTGGGGGTGGGTCGTGGGGGTGGGTCGTGGGGGTGGGTCGTGGGGGGTGGGTCGTGGGGGTGGGTCGTGGGGGTGGGTCGTGGGGGGTGGGTCGTGGGGGTGGGTCGTGGGGGTGGGTCGTGGGGGTGGGTCGTGGGGGTGGGTCGTGGGGGTGGGTCGTGGGGGTGGGTCGTGGGGGTGGGTCGTGGGTCGTGGGTCGTGGGGGTGGGTCGTGGGGTATGGGTCGTGGGGTATGGGTCGTGGGGGTATGGGTCGTGGGGGTATGGGTCGTGGGGGTATGGGTCGTGGGGGTATGGGTCGTGGGGGTGGGTCGTGGGGGTATGGGTCGTGGGGGTATGGGTCGTGGGGGTATGGGTCGTGGGGGTATGGGTCGTGGGGGTATGGGTCGTGGGGGTATGGGTCGTGGGGGTATGGGTCGTGGGGGTATGGGTCGTGGGGGTATGGGTCGTGGGGGTATGGGTCGTGGGGGTATGGGTCGTGGGGGTATGGGTCGTGGGGGTATGGGTCGTGGGGGTATGGGTCGTGGGGGTATGGGTCGTGGGGGTATGGGTCGTGGGGGTATGGGTCGTGGGGGTATGGGTCGTGGGGGTATGGGTCGTGGGGGTATGGGTCGTGGGGGTATGGGTCGTGGGGGTATGGGTCGTGGGGGTATGGGTCGTGGGGGTATGGGTCGTGGGGGTATGGGTCGTGGGGGTATGGGTCGTGGGGGGTATGGGTCGTGGGGGTATGGGTCGTGGGGGTATGGGTCGTGGGGGTATGGGTCGTGGGGGTATGGGTCGTGGGGGTATGGGTCGTGGGGGTATGGGTCGTGGGGTATGGGTCGTGGGGGTATGGGTCGTGGGGGTATGGGTTGTGGGGGTGGGTCGTCGGGGTGGGTCGTGGGGGTGGGTCGTGGGGGTGGGTCGTGGGGGTGGGTCGTGGGGGTGGGTCGTGGGGGTGGGTCGTGGGGGTGGGCCGTGGGGGTGGGTCGTGGGGGTGGGTCGTGGGGGTGGGTCGTGGGGGTGGGTCGTGGGGGGTGGGTCGTGGGGGTGGGTCGTGGGGGTGGGTCGTGGGGGGTGGGTCGTGGGGGTGGGTCGTGGGGGTGGGTCGTGGGGGTGGGTCGTGGGGGTGGGTCGTGGGGGTGGGTCGTGGGGGTGGGTCGTGGGGGTGGGTCGTGGGGGTGGGTCGTGGGTCGTGGGTCGTGGGTCGTGGGGGTGGGTCGTGGGGGTGGGTCGTGGGGGTGGGTCGTGGGGGTGGGTTGTGGGGTGGGTTGTGGCTTTGTGGGAGATCCTCGTCTCCACCACATTCTCCTAATTGCCACCTGATTATTCTCCTTACCAAGTAAGGCATATCCATCACCATGGAAATATGCTCCAGGTTCAGTACTCATATAACATGGTGTGACCATACTGCTGACCTGAGGTCTGGTTAGATCTAACATTATCTCATTAATGGTGATCTCACGAATGCAGCCTTCCAAGCTACGCATTTCCTGAAAATATAAACCATGTAAGACATTTCTCTTTATTTATAATAAGTAGCATGAGAACTGTCTTAGTTTGCTACACTAGTTTATATGTTAGTCACCGGTAAAAGGGCACAACATCTACTGGTTACAGATATTCCTTCTGTAGTAATTCATGTTGCGATATTGATATCGACAACGCCAATCAATACTACTGTAAGTACAGCTCTTATTTTTCCATTCTTATCGGCTGAGCCTCTATTCTCTCCACTTATTATTTTCAGGGCAGAAAATATAATAGTTTGACCAGTATGTGGAGCTTTGTGTGTTTGGGAGCAGCCTAAACTTTGCACAAGCAGTATATTCACATACCATGTGATGTTAAAAACTGCCCAACAGAATAAACCAATGCATAGTAAAAGCTAGCTTACCATTCCATTGATGGTGTTGGGTAAAGTGGAAGGTGCACCCCCAACATAGAGAGGCGAGTCAAACTTAACAGCGTTGATTCTCTTAGAAAAATGTTCTCTCTGTGACTCAAAGGTATCAAGAGACAAGGAGATGGTACGACGGTTCTTCAAAACTTTAATCTAGGGAAATAAAGAAAAGAAACCTTTGAACTGAAAACTTTAGGATTAAGAAGTTTATTCGATTTTGTTTGTTAAATATTATTGTTTTAATTTTCATAAAAACTGTGTTTGAATCTTTCCTTTTTTGTAAGAATCCAGTCATAAACCTCAAGGTAACAAGCTTGTGTTCTCTTATTGGTAACAAGCTTATCTTCTCTAATTTTATTTTATTTATGAAAAAGGCAGGCCCTTGGAGGACACCCCCCCCCCCCCAATCTTCCCTGGTACCACAGCCAACAGCCTACATAATTACACAATATGGCCCTGCTCAAAACAATAATAACCAACATTTTCATAGACGTTTTTCAATTATACTGAGCAGATATAATAAAAAGCAGTGCAGCGAGGGCATCAGTGGACTCAACTAATCAGCTCTTCTAAGAAATGATAACAAGAAGAAAATTACCTAAAGTCATGAATAAACAGTGCAGCTCTCCAGACCCAGACAGAATTATTTATGACTTTCGATTTGTTTCAAAACCTAAATAATTAAGACCTTCATGAATTTTCAACAGCATATTTAGTGAAGACACTAATTAAACTTACGAAGGTGGTTGCTGTTTTAAGAATAATAGAAACATTTGCAATGAAACAAAACAGGGATGAGAGATGGGGGAAGGGGGTGGGGTGTTGATGGGGTTTGGGATGTGGTCGGGATGGGGGCTTGGGATGGGTTAGTGTTGGGAGATTTGGATGGGGTCGGGATGGGGGCTTGGGATGGGTTAGTGTTGGGAGATTTGGATGGGGTCGGGATGGGGGCTTGGGATGGGTTAGTGTTGGGAGATTTGGATGTGGTCGGGATGGGGGCTTGGGATGGGTTAGTGTTGGGAGATTTGGATGGGGTCGGGATGGGGGCTTGGGATGGGTTAGTGTTGGGAGATTTGGATGTGGTCGGGATGGGGGTATGGGATGGGTTAGTGATGGGAGATTTGGATGGGGTCGGGATGGGGGCTTGGGATGGCCGTTAGTGTTGGGAGATTTGGATGGGGTCGGGATGGGGGCTTGGGATGGGTTAGTGTTGGGAGATTTGGATGGGGGCTTGGGATGGGTTAGTGTTGGGAGATTTGGATGTGGTCGGGATGGGGGCTTGGGATGGGTTAGTGTTGGGAGATTTGGATGGGGTGGGGATAGAGATTGGGGTGGGTGATGTTTGAGATGATCTTACCACATGCCACTGTCCATCATCAATGACATTATGTGACAGTACGTGTTTCTTCCCACTCTTCTCGCCATTGCTGAATGCAAAGAAGACGTAACCCATCTTAAGATGAACAGAGCAGTAGACTTCGGGATTGTCTTCCGACCCCAGGAAAAAGATCAAACTGTTCGGGGACGTGGTTCTCAGCTCGATGCTTATTATAAACCTGATGATCATAAAAACAATTAACAATTAAGGATTCAACATATAGTCGTAATTGTTCAGAAATGAAAACAATCTGACATATTTGTAGCAGTCTCCACCTGGTCTTGCCCTGAAGCTGTCTGATTATCCAAGGTGTTACATCTCAGGGAATTTTCACTCCTGGAATACCTAGAGATTAGATTCAACAAGGTTATGTCATTCCCTCCATGACATCAACCTCTGTTGGAACAATAATTATTAGCTCACTGAAAGCTCAATGGGAAATTCTGAAATCAGACAAAAGATCACAGCTCAGAACTGTAAAATAAAAAGACCAATGGAAAAGACATCCACCCATGCAGGAGCCTGTGCAGAAATACAAACACTTATTATATCACAAATAATAACTCTCCATTGATCTGGTTCAAATTTCACTCTGAAAAGGTATAAATTACATTTTACACAATATTGACAACGAGCCCCTTTTTAATAATGAAATCATATTATTCCTTAAAAGTGATCTTAATTGCTGCAGTGGAAGGCATTAAGGTCACCTCCTGGCCTTAACATTCGAAGTAGAAAGGAAATGTTATTTAATTTTCTACAATATATATATTTGTTTCCTTCTTTTTTCAGTTTATGCTGCTGTCTTCTATGGAAAAAATATATTAAAAAGTTCACATAATTCAATTAAGTTAGGTTTTTTTCAGTGCTTCACACACCAGTATGAAAGGACAAGAGGTTTTCTTGATGAACATACCGTGACAGTTTTTTGCTGCTCTCTCAACAACTAGACACTGTGTTCAACCTTCACGGGTGACTTGTGTCTTTATTGACAATTTGGCCAATTGAGCATTATGTGACAAAAACCAATAACCCTACTTCTAAAAGACAGCGAGTGGGTATGGAGAAAACTACATCCTTCTCCGATGGTCAGATGGGGGACTTAGGTCAAGCAAGGAAGAAGGAAAGTTAAGCACCTTTTCAACACCTTAATCAATTAGGTTGTTTTCTTCATTGAGGCCCAGTAATGATGGTCCACAAACTGACTTAATTGACTTAGTCATATTCAAGCCTGCCAAGTGGACCAAGCTGCTACCTTTTAATCCACAGTGTTTTTTTATAGACAGATGGCTTGGGGTACAATCGTAAATTTTTTTTTTCAACTGACTGTGGTACCAAGGATAGAGAGTCAAATAATCTGTTGTATTAGGTTTGGTTTTCTCTTATTATCCAATGTGTAATAGACACTGTACATAACCAGCGCTTTTCCCAAGTCATTTAGGAAACCAAATTCCACAGCAACAAGGTGCAATTCCAACCCAGCACAACCCCCTTCTGGAGCAGATTATTTCATTCCCAAGCAATTGTTGTTGTTCTCTATCATAGAAGTTCTAAAAAGAGAGGAAACTAACATGACGTAGGAAAGAATAATTCTTTCATAAAGCCATCCTTTCCTTCCAAGTTTTAAATATTTATAGAGGAAAAAATCTTAATTGAAAACTTTCTTCCATGAATAACTAATCAGTATTAATAAGACTGTCTACAATGATTGAATATTAAGTGAGACCATTCATAATGAGGGACAGTGGCGCAGGACCCCCCCCCCCCCCCCCCAACCCTTTCCCCAAATGATATTGAAAAACGAATGATTCAAAACAATGAATACCCCCCCCCCCAGAAAAGGGACAAAAAATACTAAATAAATAAATACAAAACAAATAGAAAAAATTAAATAAAAGGAAAATTATATCTTGTCCCCCCTAAAGAAAACAAGAGTAGAAAAGAAAGCAGAAAGACTCTTCACACTCTAACACATTGCCAATTAAATGACACTTTGTGATTGAGCTTTCTAATTGTCTCCATTACTATAATTCCATTCATTGCTAAGCCCAACTAAATTTGCATGTTATCACTGTATTACAGCCTTACAGCGCCCAGCTTCAAAAAACTATGAAGCAGAAAATTGATTCACTAAGCAAATTAATAGAGAGGCATCATTTGCATCAACATTATGGATATGGCAGTTTGGCTGTGGAGCAATTTTTCCTGCTTACCATGTTTTTATGACACCATGAATCTGCTAATGAATGCCAGCTGACCACCAGTGGTACAATCATGACCACACACCTTAGGTCATGCTACTTGTCCCTAATGACAACACCCACATTATTACAGTTGTAACCTTGTCTCTAAGGACACTGGAGGACTTGGAAGATTTCCTTGCTATCCATGGAAACAATGTGTGATACTTTCAACACTAAAACAAAAACTTGACTCAAAAAGGGATTAAAAAACACTGGAAAAAATCATAGAATCTCAAGTGTGGAACAAACAAGTTTAGACAAATTTTAGGAAATGTCAATGATTTACGTCAACTTTTACATATTCCAGGAAATCTCTGTAAAACTTCTCATGAAAAAAAGCTTTTACTTTTTGGGGAAAACTTGACACTTCACATCTTTGAAAGTAACGTTGAGACACAAGTTGGTTAAAGTCTTTGCTCATCATGATGGAGACCTTACAGATTTCAAGAAAACTCTGTATAACTAGAATGAACAATCTCTGGGAAACTGTGGGCAAACTTGACACATTATGTCCTTTAAAGCAGATATTTAGGCACAATTTGGGATGTTCAATTATTCGGATTGCAACCTTATTTAGTTCTAGGAATCCTTGAAGCAAAGAGAGATTTACACAAAATCTCAACCAAGGACAGGAAAAATCCTAGGAAATACAGTTTAGAGTAAAGGTATTTGTCTGTATTTTGTTAAATATTTTACTTTATATTATTGTAGTTTCAATAGGTTATGATATATTATCTACATTTATAAACTGGTACTTGCATCAACAAATTAACTGTTTTGCAAAATGGCTTACAAAGAAAAGGTAGTAATAACTAAAATATGCACCCTGTTAAGTTGTGGGGGGCCAGGGGGTCGCATTCATTGATTTTGCACCACTTTCAGCTTGTCATCTAGTTTTTGATTTACCAACAAGTCTGAACTTTTTAGCCTAATAGCTGTTTTCCAACTCACATTATGTAAATTTTAAAATCTTACCTAACTCCTTCACGGTCATCATTCGTTAATGAAGCTCTTGCCTTAATAAGCCATCCATTTTAATGAGCCTCCAGTAATTGCTTTTATATGTGCTCCGAAGAGCGTCAATAAGATGTTGTTGTCTTCAAATGGAATGATCTATTTTCAGCCATCCATCTCCAATAAGCCACGTTTTATACAAGAACACCCCCGCTAAAAAATTGGCAAGTCAAGAGCTGTTTCTGAGCACTGTGATTGGTCAAGCAGCGCATACAGTATCATGGGAATATGGGGAACATTTAAATCACTGATTTTTTTCCCACTGAAAATAAAAAGGCCAAACGATAGCTTGTAAGGATTAGAGTTAGAGCGTTCTATGGTAAGAGACATTATCTGAAGTCTAACGTAAATAGCTGTCAACACGAGCACAAGGTACATCAGTTGCAATGTCTAAGAGTAGGACATTGTAATCACAGCTTTGGAGGCACAAGCTGTGCTCCAGTTCCAGACATTTCATTGTTATTTTCTCATTACATTACAGATCCATTGATTCTTGATTTTGATCAATGTGAGCTATATTTAATCTGGAGTGTGTTCGACCTTCGGTTGTCAAGTAAAAAACGAGGTCTGTAATTAACTGTTGTTTTAAATGCTGCACGAATGCGCCTGATGAAGCAGTGAGTGTATTTGACATGACAGAAGGAAGGACTATTACAATGTAGTCACTCAAGCCTGCATCTTAGAGTTTCTAAGCCCAACATCTTCAAGACAGCCTTCAAGCTGAACCAATAATGGACTCCACTAGCCAATTTTAAATTTCAAAGAGAGACAACTGTGACCCCCCCCCCCCACCAGCCTAGAGAGGAATTTCTTTAGGCTCACAGCATCAATCACCAAGGTAAGAAAACCAATCTTTTTCATTTTGTTTGTTTTTTAACATCCATGGAATCAATCACAACAATTGTTTTTATATTTATTTTTAAACAGTAAGTTTGGTTGGCCTGCATTTAGTGTGCTAATTACTAAAACTGTGTAATTACAAGGTAAATTTGTTCCAAAATTTTAACAAAGACTTTAATTCAATCAGCAAATTTGTGGGGGGGGGGGTTTATTGGAAAATCAAGAGAACAAAAATTGCAAATGAATCTATTGAAAAAATAGTCATTAAACCAATAGACATATTTATTGGAACAATCAGACATGTTAAACATTTACAGGGTACTTGCAGGATCTTTATCGAAGAAAATGTCACCTAAAGTACCCTTTGCAAAATCAATGTAACATTGTCAAATTGAAAGTAGTAGTTTAGTGAGGCACAGCTCCTATTTGTTAATGTTGCCCATGCAGTTCCTTCCTCCCTGCTGCAGCCATTGGCCATCACTGCTGCTGATCCCTTGGTTTGGACACTGCCTGAGTTCATAATGCAGAGCTTTTGTTTGTTTGGTTAAATACCCACTCCATCTTCCATAAAACACAAGTTTCTCTCCCTTTGAAAATGTCTCATAAAGTATTAGAATGTAGCAAAATGATATGACTAAACCAATAAAACAATCCATCACAATGGAGCAGCCTCATTAACAGCAAAATTCTAAAATCAAAAAATTAAGAAAAGGAAGCTGCCTCAGGCAAGCTACTAAACAAACTCAGGGTAAATTATTATCTACAGCAGCAAATCTCTGAAGGAAATATTCTATCTTAATATTTATTCATAAACTTGATATTTGCACCAATTGTTCTGAAGATTATTCAAATCTAAAGTGCTGCCACATTTGATTTATTTTCTTCCAGGGCTCAGTTCTTATTTAGATTTAGTTAAATAACTAATAATAGTAAAAAACATTGCTGACAAAAATATTAGACATAACTTGCAGTTTTCTTCAAAACAAGACCACCTGATTGGATGCTTTTCTACAGGTTTATTGAGTCGAGAAAACAGTATTTTGAGATCCCCAAATATTTTCCATCGCTTATTTTGATTGCCACAAAACTGAACCATTTCTTGAAGTTGATTTCAAAAAAACTAGAAGATGGAAACGAACTTACTCCTCTCAAAACTAATGTGGAAAATTCTTTTAAGATTTGATCAAAATTCTCTTCAAACCATAAACAATAATGTACTATTCCTTTCTAGGAAACTTAAGACAAGTGGAACAAATTTTCTCTAAATATCTACACTTCTGTATCACTTTAACACATGCAGACACCAATGTTTGCCTGTTGGCATACATAGGTTACTTCAATCAGTACGTGCAAATATTTTTCAGAGATGTAAAACCCTTTCGCAAGCAATTTTTTACAAGCAATATGGCTTTGGAATGGATGAGACACTTATTGGTTAAGTTGGATGCAAGAACACATTTCTGAAAGTAAAAAGCCTTAAAAGAAAGAACTAGAGCTGTATCCAAATTAACAGCTTCAACACTGAGTGGCCAAAGAAAAGGCCTGGAAAGGCCTATTCTGAAGCCACTGGCCGCAGCCATAGCCCAATTCACTTGGCTCAGACATGGCTAAGTCTGCATGCTCTTTGGTTTGTTGATGCAAGTACCAATTTTGTTAAAATAATACAAACAGAGGGTATCTGTAAGATTACAATTTTATATTTAATTTTAACTCCAGCAACTCTACTTTTAACCTTGGTCAGAGATGTTGTTGTATGTTTTAATGCTGAACAAACTATCGCGATCAACACAAGAGGGCGCTGCTCGAAAAACCAAATGCCCTTAGTCTACCAACAGAGTTGTCACTAAACACCACATAACATATGGACAGTAACCACGTATTAAGAGTGTCTTACACCAAGAGTGTCTTGCACAAAGACTACTCTACCAATGTATCAATTCAGAAGGTGTAAAACCAACCAGTCAAACCAAAATGTCCTCAAGATGTCTAATGTATGCCAAGATACCCAGGGGAAATTAGTGTCACCTTCAATGTACAGTAATTACAATGGCTCTGACTGCCTCTGGATTTTAGAGTAGAGACTGTTTCAGTTTGTACAATGGCACAAATAGCTATACAGTATCAACAATGAATAATCAATTATTTAAAAGTTGAATCTTTGAAACCTTTGTTTGAAATCAGCTGCTTAGGCCCTATGTTGATTTTAATCTTGTTTATACATACATTTAAGCAAGCAAGTAGACAATAGGTGAATACAAATATTGGTAAAGAGCGCAAACAACGACAGCCATTTTGAAAGGATTGAAAATTACCAGAATTTGTTCAAAGGTCAAACCTGCGAAGGCCCTCTAGCCAAATATATTTTTTAATGATGTATTGATCTGCGTGATAAATTCCATGCTTGTATCATCAAAAACAGAATTCCCTCAAATATTTCCCCACTCAAAAGAAAAGAATTTGTAGCGAAAAACTGTAGCTATGTGACACGATAGACTTCAAAGGTCCTATGGCCGAACAAGGATAATAGGATTCTCAGTCTAGAGTCTGCCTCTATCTGTGTTCACCCTTTCATTAAATCTAGGCTGTATAATATAAGTTAGCACACAAGCGCGAGTGGAATACAGAAAAATATAGCGCGTCTGCGTCCCATATCCAACGAGGCCGAAGCAAACTTGATGCGTATTTAGAACACACAATACGCAGGGTGTGATATGGGCCGTGCAATATAAGTTTATATCACACTCCTTGTTGCTATGGATCGACCAATCAGAATCGAATATTCAAGCCTGCTTGCTCATCAAAAAAAAATAAAAAAATTGGAACGCTGCTGCTCGCATTTTATCAAAAAACCTGAACACATGATCACATCACACCTGTCCTTTAACAACTTTATGTCAGTGTTGCAGAAAAGAAAAAAACACAACATGTAATGTGTACATGTCAGATCACATCTCTCCATACACTGCTGCTAGCAAGTAGTTACTTGCTTTATAAACCAAACAAAATGAGTCAACAAGCAGCTGCCTTGCCTCAAACACGATTTTAATTGCAAACATGAATGTACAGCTTCAAAATGTCATGTTGTTTATTTATCAACAGGGGTTCTCAACCCATCAGAAGATTCTCAGATCCTGTGATAAAGAAGACATTTACAGGACAACTGCAGGGTATTCCTCTGTGAATGAATGGAATCTTGACGGATGCATCCCCAACTGTATTGGGTTTGTTTTGTCATCAGGTAACTTTATGTCTTTGCAAACTTGGCATATGATTTGACAAACACCTGCTACTGAGTAGAGAATAGTTGATCAATTTCAGTAAAAGGGAACTCTGCCAGGAGGTGAGAGGTAGATAAATGTCAGCTAAACATCTAGCCTAGAATCACTGTATTAGAGCATCAACTGTAATCCATCAGGTCGGCAAAATGAGACGACTTTAAGCAGTGGAGATGCAGAAATGAACCCGTGAGCTGAAATGCCGTTTGCACAGAGAGAGCGCAACTAGAGATGTGTAGGAAGCACATTGAAAACAGCAACCGAAGTCTGAAAGTGAGTCAAGCTCAGAAAGACCAGAGAACTTGTTTTGTGATGTGGCAAAGTTGTAATATGGATACAAGTTATCTATTGAACTTAATTTAAAAAGCTTCCGTGAAACTGGATCTCAGTTGAAAGTACACCAGATGGAGAAGAGAACTATTTATTAACCTTATTAGAAACGTTCAAGCCTGAACCAGTTGGGATTTGTGCTCTTGCGATCATAAAATAGTTGTAAGTGATCGGAGAAAGTGTAATGCAAACTAAGATGGAGACAGAAAACACAAGCTCCGAGGCATATTCTGTCTATCAAACCAACACCACAACAACTCTAATCATGACTAGTTTAATGAGCATTACAATCAAACACGTGCTGATTGTTGTTGGGTTGTGCCTGATGATCTTCTGTGTCATCTTTGGAAACATCTTAATCCTGGCTGCTGTTAGGAAGCACCGTCCACTCCAGACACCTCCTGTCTACCTCATCGCATCGCTGGCCGTAGCAGACCTCATGGTGGGCTTAATGGTCATGCCGTTAAGCCTTTCTGTGGAGTTCACTGTAGAGTGGACACTAGGCCCCATCGTCTGCGATTTCTGGATCTTTTTGGATGTGCTGTGCTGTACGGCGAGCATCTTGAACCTGTGCGTTATTGCCCTGGATCGCTACTGGGCAATCACACGACCCCTTGAATACAAATTGAAACGTACTCCATCCCGCATGTTGGTTATGATAGCTGCTGTATGGGTGATTTCGTTACTGATTTCTGCAATGCCTCTCTTTGGTTGGCGGACAGAGAGCACTGATCCATCAAAGTGTGTGATCAGTCAAAATAAGTTATATACAGTATTCTCCACATTCAGTGCATTTTTTATTCCCATGACAATAATGATGGTCGTGTACATTCGTATATTTGTGGAAGCTCGCAAACGTATACATGGAACACATTTTATCAGTACACCATTGGATTCGATCTCTGTATCGTCAGTCAAACGCCCGAATGCCAGTAAACTTTCCATGAAACTTGTATCGATGTTGAAACGGCTCTCTACCAGTGAGCCAATCATTGCCGCGGCAGAGAACCAAAACACCATGCTGGAACTACCGGAAGTTCCACAAACAAATGGCCAACGACGTCAGTCTAGTCCTGGTTTGATCGCCAAAGTGCCTAGCCCCACATCGCCAGCTTCTTACACCTTTAGTCAGACATCTATCTTACTTTCACCAGTAAATGACAGAACTGTCTCTTTTTCTGCACAACAGCAATCACCATCTCATCAAAAAAGTCACCTGTCAGTTCCCAGTTCACCTTTCATCCGGCAGCGATTGAGCCAACGCCGGCATCTTGCCTCATGCCGAGAGCAGAGGGCCGTCAAGACCCTAGCGATAGTCACTGGAACCTTTCTGATCTGTTGGCTGCCATTCTTTATAACCGCTCTTGTCCTTCCGTTTTGCCAGCACTGTGACTTACCCTCCTTTTGGAAGAGTGTATTCCTTTGGCTTGGCTATTTCAACTCCATGGTCAATCCCATATTGTACACTAAATTCAATAAAGACTTTAAGGATGCATTTAGGAAGCTACTCTACTGTAAGACCAGGAATTCCCAAATGGTACATTGATGCTAACCTAATTCAGAGAAAATGGCGCCAGAACACTTTCCAACACTAGCAGATTACTTAAAAGTGATACAAAAGAACCATCCAAAAATACATCTGGCTGCTGATGATAGACGTCAATAAATTGTTCATGCCAGAAAAACCACTGATTAACTCTTACTGTAAATAACTACAAAGCATTTCATACAGAAAGGCCCATGTAATAAATTTCTTGTTAAATGCGAGACTCTCAGGTCAAATTCATATCTGTGGTGCACTCATTTTTTAATAGCAATCGATACACTAGTCCTTAAGAAAAATTATCACAAGTCTTTTTACCTCTGTATGGTGTAACATGCCATTGTATTCTGTGCCCTTCTTGTGTGAAATGTACAGAGAATGTTTTACTTCATTCCTGAATTTCCATAACATTCAATTAAAAATGTGTTGAACTTGATCTTTTAACTTTTGAAAAATACTTCTGTGAAATTTACAGACATCAAAACGTCATGTTTCAAATTTCACTCTGAATGGATATAAAACAAACTAAAATTTTACACCATTTTAACTTCAGGTTTTAGATTTTCCTTTTTTCCACTTTCATAAGGACTTCTTCTATTGGAAAATGAGTAAAATCACCGAACTGAATTTAGTTTTTTAAGAGTCTCCCTTAAGTATTAAAAAGTTATTGTAATTATACTTCTAATGAAATGCATGTTAGTTAATTTCCAAGTGTTGACAATGTTTTTTGCTTTGCAAATTTTTCATTCTATTTCTGAAGTGTTATATTAATTTCATTTTGTTTAATTGGTTGTTGAAAAACCACATACATTTGAGGGCAAACTTTGACTTGAATTCACAAACAGATTATGAACATGGGGTTATAATGATTTTGACACAGGTACAAAACTGATTTTTCCCAAAGTTGAATTTCCCAAAGTCGGACCGAAACTTGACATTCTGACTCAGATTACTTGTCACATAAAATTGCACAATGAATTTGGTTCCCAACCAAATCCCCCATACTCAAACCAGTTCATGGTCCCCAACAACCAATTCACCAAAAGCACATGTTGGTTTTCTTATAAATTTTTTCAAATAGTGGTGCTGGAATTGTCTTATGCATTGATTCCCACACTTTTGTGATGTTGTTGGTTTGATAACAAGTGAGAATAGTTCTTGACAAAAAACACTCTCCTGTTTTTTCTTGGTTTTTTTTGGTGGGGTTTTACTTTGCAATTTACTCACATTTTAAACCACTGTGAATTTGTCAATCCTCTACCGTTCTACCCTTTCATGGCAAAACAGCCAAGCTCAAAAACGACATTTTATAATATTTATTCGGGCAAATGAGTTCACAAGTATACATATACAAACATTAAAATACATTTTTTTAAACTAGTGTTAAACAACTGGTGGGATGCCCAGGAGAGCATAAAAGTTAAAAAATTAATGGTCACCAAAAGGCGTATGTCTCCCATTTTGAGAAAAGCAAGTAAGCTGTTTCGTCATAACAACAGGAAAAAGTGTAATATAGGATAGGGCATGTTATATTCAAAACATTAGCCTTTGAAACTTTGAAGTGGAAAAAGCGACCTCAATTTACCTAGAAATGATCTTATATTTTTAAAAAATATTTAAAATTTTCGTTGGGCTGTTTTGCCATGGAAGGGACGCGCTGTACTGATGTAACAAAGCTGTGAGAATTGTTTTTGTTCAATTATTTTAAGAGAAATTGTTTCTGCCTTTGTATATTCTTTATGCTGTTTACCCACTTCTATGTTAATTTGATTCCATTGTCCACAAAGGCTATTCTTATAAAAGCAAAACTCTACTTCCGGAATTGGGTTGGATTGTACACTCTCCTGTTTTGTGATCCAATTATCCAGCCTCTTGCCAATTAGTTCTTAGTTATTCCCACCTGATTTTATGCTCCTTGATCTAATTATAGATTGCTCTTTTTATTATTCAGGGTAAAGTGAACCTCTCAGTGGGAGTTAAACCTTACACAACTACAACTCTGTTATACACTGTACAGTCAGCGATTACCAATTTCTTTCTAGTCTCACATTTAGTTTTCTGATATATATTTTTTTTTAATGTTTAATGTTTTGTAAATGTATTGATTTTTATGAAACTGATGTAAATTTTCAATTTTCGATTTTTTTTTTACTTTAGATATTTACAAGAAACTCACATGATATGGATGGGTATATCATAAGACACAATTAGTCACATTGAAAACACTAAGAAGTGTTTGGCGAAATTGATGGCATAAGACTCTCTTAGAAAATAAAATAATTATAATTCTTTTTTGTGGTTGAATGATGGAAAGGGTAAACATATCAACAACAATAACACAAATTGTTGTAGTATGGTTGAAAACATTAATTTCGGGTTTGTCCTTATAATTGATGTACTTATAAAAAACAGTTAAGGAAAGACAACTCCAGTGAGGTTTGAACCCATAACCAAGTTGACAGTCCTGGGTTCCAATCCCACCCAAGGCACCTGCAAGATTCCTAAGAAGGAATTGACCATGCACTGTTTACAGTTAAATCAATGAAAGTTATTCAAGTAGCTATTACTTTGCAACCTGAAGGCTGAATAGCAGTCTCTGATGAGTTGTAAGACCTTGATTTGCCATATTTAGCTTATCATGAAGCCATTATTAACCATCCCTTTAATGTATGTTTCTTAATAATACAAACAAAGATTTCCAAAAACCAATTATTCCCAAATATATTATGTACATAGACATTTTTTTCCTTTTTCATAATTTAAGAAAAATTATATTATATAGACACAATTCGAATAAAAACATTGTTGTGGGAATTTGAATGGTATGTACAATACAGTGTATTTATAAAAGTAAAGTTCATAATTATGTTTGACATCACCTCAGGATTTGAATTTAATTGTAATTATGTTAATACAAATAAAAGTGGAATTTATGAAATACAACAAACTTGTTATTGTTTTTGTTGTGGAAACAAATATTGATAATGAAAACATGTGACATTCTGTAATACTGACGATGATAAAACAGGTGTTATCAAGAATGATATTTTGTAGACAAAGGAACAGGTGATTAACAGATTCCTGGGGAACATTTTTAAATTAAGCAAAAACAGTAAATCTAGTCATACCTTGGTCATGCTAATTAGTGTAATTATGAAACTATTACTTGTTAGGTCCTGAAACTTGCCGAAAAATGTAAACAGTCATGAATATATCAAAAATGTGTACAAAGACTTATTTGCAATTTTTTATTTTTTTTTAACTCGTACGTCAGTGCCTGGCTTGACCGATTGTTTGTACTCTGAATTTTAGCCCCAAGATGCCTGGCATAATTTAACAACATTATTAATTACCGCATCTCGTTATGTAAGCTCTCTTTTCTAACCATTCCGGAAAGGAAATAAGACGTTGATGCCCTGCATTGAAGGTTCTTTTAGTCATTAGTCAATTCCTATGGCCTCTAAATGATACTCCAACGCTCTTTATTGAGCGGGGTGAACATGAGCTCACAAAATAATCAATAGTGATCAATGACAAGTCATCTTTGCTTTGTACCTAGCCATAATCATAAGTGCACATTATTCCTTAAGTGTCCCTGTTGGAAACTATAGATTGCACAATCCACATGATGTCATGATTTTTTTACCAATTTTTGTTATCAATGCAGTGCACTGTAGCCTTGACCAAGGCGTTGGAGTTTTACTTTCATTTATTAATTGTCTTTTTTAGATTAGTTGGTTTTCCCTTTGCGCTATTGCGCCATTGCGCTACCCATGCACCCCAGCTATGTGCAGTCTCTGGATGTGTGCCAAGCATGTGTAACGCAGTGCTTGCGTGGTGTGAGATGTGTACACGTAGACTATCTGAATCAACGCCTTGATGGTTCTGTTTTGAGCTAGCCGGGGTCATTACTATAATGCGTGCATAAGACAAGACCCCATTGGTCAGTGGCGGAAGTCATGTTTACTAAGGATGGGGGGCGCATTGCGCAATCATTTGCAATCGCGGTTTGAGTACACTCCATTTTTTTAAAGAGATGCTTACCGTTAACAAAGAAAAAGAAAATCGTATCGTTGAAATTCTTTCTCTATCAGCACTAACATCATAACAGTAAGGCCTGTAGTTTCAAATTACTAAAGCAGTTAACAACGTAAAAATAATCATTTTCGAATGTTCTCTACTAGTGTAAAGATTAGGTCTACGTGTTTACAACATTTGAAGATTTCATCACCCTCAGATAAAATGGACTCGTCCAACCAGTCTCCCAGTCTCAACGGCCACGGTGTTCGAATCGTGTGCTTGTGTGGAAGCATGGTACAAAGGTCATAATGAGGGAAGCTTGTGATTGGACCGTCGAAAATGAATCATTCATTTGCCTCCCATTCTGCGCTGTTTAGTCGGCCGAACGAAAGATTTAAATATTCATGATCTGCATACCAGCATATCCGCTAGCCCCCCCATTTTCGTCCAATAGTGGACGAAAATGGGGGGGCTAGCGGAAATAAAAACAGGAAACACATTAAACCCGGTAGATACAGACGCGACAAGGCTGTCGGCCTACGGCCTCCGCATGCGAATAGTAATACGAGTGCGGATGACCTGCGCACAGTAGTAGTACGGGCGTCGTGCGATGTGATACAAACATTACGCACAGTGCTTGTGTATAGGCTAGTGGTTGATTTTACGGCATCTTTTCGGAGTGAAAACTGCGACCGACCGCCTTGAGCAAGGCTAAGTGCACTGCAGTGGTTTATCAATGAAGAATAAGAAGTACTTTGAGTTTGAAAACTCAAGATCTGCCAAGGCTTGAAGTTGTCATTTTGAGATTAGGTTGGCAAAGGAAGCACTATGTTAAGTAGAACAATGGCATCCCAACTAAAATTCAGTAATTTTGCTGACTAAAATTCAGTATTTTTGCTGACCAAGTTTTTTTTTCAACTTTACATATGAAATACACACATGCTCTCCTGCAGTGTTTGTGCACCTAGGCGGGGATTCAAAATTCTTGGTAACTATTTTTTTTAAAGCTAATGACTATGCCTTGGGACCAGTACTCCCTTCCTAATGAGTCATTAGGCCTTGATTTGCAGCATCTGGCCTTCCATACGCCACTGTTGAATAATACAATTAACCTTTCTAAATAGCTTGGCTTGATTAGGTCAGATTCCCAAATTAAACATTGAGAAGAATCAAATTACAGCAATTTCATAGGAATTTACGGAAATACATGTGTAGATGACTGAAAATTGTGACAACAATATTCCTTAATGTTCCTTAATAATACACAACAAAATGAACTTAAAGTAACTCAACCGATTTGACTCTTGTAAAAACTTTTTGAGGATAACTAGTCAATAGGTGGAGAGAAGAAAATATGGTTTATGAAACTTTACATTTTTTATATTACATGGAATCTGGGACCTGATGAAAACATCAAAAAGATAAAAGGCAGCCCTTAGCAAAAGCTAGAATCAAGTTGCATAAAAGTACTACAAAAGGAAGGATCACATAGAAAACATCTGAGAAACAAAGACAAACTAAGGAACTGAATCTGGTGGTCATGGAGTCCTGAAACCTATTGGGCACAAATCAAAGGAGAGACTGGGACAGGAATATCATCAGGGATGTTTGAGGGTTTGTTTTTTTTTGTTTGAATTTGCAACTTTATGGATGTTCAGCCTTATATTAGCCCCCCCCCCCCCTTAATTCTTAATATTTCATTTCCCTTTTCTGGTCCTTTTTGATAATTTGTTAGATTGGTATTTTATCTCGGAGTTGTAATGTTCTGTACTTTCATCACAATTCAGCCTTAGGGTTAGATACTTGACTTTGAATGAATCAATAATAATAATAATAATAATGCCATGGAAACCTCATCCAGTATTAATGGTTACTAACCCAGGAGTAAGTTCTGCTATATTACCATTCTGACCTTGAGTTAAGACACACTGGACACTACCATACTAATGCATACATCTACTTATCATAGACTAAACCAGTATTATGATCAAAGAGGTAACATTTGCCATTTCAGAGGATAGTCAATTACAAATTGAAGAATCAGATAAGTGCAAGAGTGTCGTGTTACAACTTGGGTAATAATGTCCAATCTCATTCAGTAGATTCTGGTATGAAAGTTTATCAAGTCTGTGTATATGGGATTGTTTTTCTCTACATCCAGTGGTTATTATTTATTTAAAAAAAAAGGCACCTCTGTGGATTTTTGTTTTGTTCTTTCCCTGTTGTCCCTGTACTTAACATCCTCCATGTAGACTTTGTACACAACATTTATTGTGGAGCACCCCAGTGTTAGAATTCCCCTATTGAGTCCTTTTATTTTTCCTTTTTTGTTTTGTCCTTGGTCTCCAACCTTGTCTGCTGTGCCACAACACTGCCTCATTTGGACAAATGGGCAAGGAATGACTATT